>JAVYJV010000054.1:0-317126 GCA_034509755.1 Anisodus tanguticus | reverse complement strand
TAAAATGTAATTTGCTTAATTGTTAATTCATGTTTTAGTAGTTTTTGTATATAAAAATGAATAAAATCATTTTTTTTGACAATTTTTATGTTTGAACATAAATTTTTTTTTAGTTTATATCTATTAATTTAAATAAAAAAAAAAAAAAAAATTTCTAATTAATTTATAATGAATTAACTTTTGTACAAAATGCATTATTTTACTTCTTCTATCTGTCTGTAAATTGAGAAAAAAAGTAATTTAAAAAAGTAAAGTAAAGGCTCATTTCAGGCTCATTTCAGGTTTAAAGGTTCTATTCAAAAAAGAATTCAGGTGAAAACAGACCAGCTTTACAGAAAAAAAAAAAAAATTAAAACAACAACTCTCAAACCACTAGAAGCAAAACAAAAATTTTTTTTTAAAGATAAATGGACTTAATTTAAGAAAATATTTTAACTTAAATTTTTAATTTATATTCAAATTTTATTCTTAGTATATCCTTAGTATTAAATTTAAAAACTTACTTGAAAATCTCTTTGGCTGAGTACTTGTATATACCAAAGTGTTTAGAAAACAAATAAATAAAAAAATTATTAAAAGTTTAAGTGGCACTAATTTAATCATTTTGATTTTTTCTTTTAAAATTTCATTTAAACATATGTTGATACAATTTTTTTAAAAAGTTTTTTTAAAAATATACAGTTTTTAAAATCATCAGAATTTTTTTTTCAAACTTTACACTAAACTAAAAAAACTTTTGATAACAAAAAATTTAAAACTAATCAATAATTAATTGAAATTAATTATCTTTATTGTTCGAGAAAAAAAAAGCTGTTTTCTTCACCAGTTCAAGCTGATAAATTTCTTAAAAGACTTTTTTTTTGCAAAAATATTTTAAAACTTGCAAAAAAAATTGAAAAACTTTTTTAATTATCAAACTTTATGATTGATAAACAATTGATTAAAAATTAATCAAAACAAGATTTCTTAAAATTAATTAACAAAAATAAATTTAAAATTCAAAAATAATTTATAAAAAATTTTAATTTAAATATTTTAACTAGAATATTTATAAACATTGATTTAATAATTTTTCATTAAAATTGGTTAATTTGAAAACAAACAAAAAAATTGAATAAAAAAAATCACCTTTCTTTCAAAATTTCTTTACTAACTACTTTTCGATTTAGTTTAAACAATTTAGAGCAACTTTTTTTTTTTTTAAGTCTGAATAGTTTAGCTGGAACTGTTTCATGTTTAATGGGGTTGATACTTTGTCCACATATATAGAATGAGTAAAAAAAAAAAAAAACAGAAAAAATAAGTAATGCAAAAGTCAATTTTAAACGTTAATACCGTTCGATATGATGTATATAAATGTATATAAACGATAGATGCACTTAATATATAAAAGTGGTAAAAATCATCTTCACTAAGATTCAATTTTTTTAAAAAAAAAAGTTATTTTGATTTAAATTAAATCTTGTTCGATAAAGTGGTCAATTGAATTCATTTGAAATCATGCTTTGATTAGAATTTTTTACTTGTTTTTATATTTTAAAAAAAAATTTCTTTTGAACCTGTTGGTTACTTGAATTTAGATTAAAATCATTTACACGGTTAATTTTGATTCTTTATTAACTTTCTATCTAAATATAAAATTATTTTTAGCATAAACTGATTTGTTTACCTATTTTAAAACAATAATAAGTTGTATAAATATTTAAATTTTAAAGTTTTATATTAAAATTTCAATAACTATTTTTTTACTTTCAATATTTTCATAATTCACTTTATTAATTTTTCTATATTTTTTTCTATATAATATTTAAAGAAAAATCATGTTTCTAAACTTTGCCATCAATTTTTTATTCAATTATTTTATATAAAATTTCAGTAAGCCTTTAACAGTTCAAATTAAAAACTAAATTAAAAATTTGAGGCCAGACCCGGGGTACTTTTCTATGTTCAGTTTTTAATAAAAAAAAAAGATGATTTTTTAATGTCGTTGAAGATAATTGACAATGTATACCATTTCTTAAACTAACTAATAACCTGCTTTATAGCTATTTTTGTTACTCTTTTTTCTGTTTTTTTTTTATTTTAAATTATAAAAAATAATCAAAATTTTCTACTTAACTTCTAGATTTTTTTTTCTAAAATTTCAATTTCTTTTTTTGTTTCTAATTCAATTTTTTTCTAAAACTTATTTCCATTTAAAAATTTTCTAAAAATTATTTTGCTTTTGATTTCTTTTAATCTACTTAATAAATATTAAATCTTTTGTTCAATTTTATTTTTTTTTTTATTTGTTTTAATTTTCTTTAAAAACACTTTTTTTTATTTGTTTATCAAAGTCTTAATTTTTCATAAGTTCTTTTAAATTTTGTTTTTGAGTTAAAAAAAAATTTTTCTTTCTTTTATAACTTCTTGTTTTCTAAAGTTCTTTTTCTAAAGAATTGTTTTCTAATTAATATATATTAATTTAAATGAAAATATTTCTAATCAAAAATTTTGTTTTTTTACAAAATTTAAAGTCATTTGTTTTAAATAATTTTTCTTAATAAAAAGCTTATGAAAATAAAAATCACAAATTAATATTATTTTTATAGAATGTAATAAAAATTTCACAAGTGTTCGAATAAATAATTGATTAGCATAATTTTAAAAGAATTTATTAAAAGTTATTAATTAATATTTTGGGTTTAACTTCAAAAATGAAAATGATACTCTAAACTAAAATTCTTTTGCATCATTTTAAAGAAAAAATTTTTTTTTTAATTGAATTAAGATTAAAGGTTTGAAAAATAATTAAAAATAATTTAAAATTAAATGATAAAATCTAATCAAATTGAAGTTTTAATAAAAAAAGAATTCATAAGTTCAATTAAAGACTTGAATTAAAAAAAACTTCAATTAAAATCAAAATTTTAATTAAATACATTTCTAAAGTAATCATGGTCAGTTAAAAGAATTAAAATGTTTTTTTAAACAAGTTTATTAAAAATTAAAGTTAAAAAAATTCAATGATTGCTATTGTTTAAAAATTAGATCATAATAAGCTAATAGATAAAATTTTAACCTTTTGTTCGCTATTTAAAAATCTTAAAAGTTTTAAATAAAAATTTTCAATAAGAACTAATAAAACCTATTTAAACTTTGTCAATCATTTTTGCATAATTAAGTTTTTGAAAAATTTTAATTGAAATAAAATTATTGTAATAAACATTTAGGACAATAAAATTTTAAAAATTCAATTGAAATATGAAAAGTTTTTAAATTGTCTTTTATTGATTAAAACAGTAGATAAACCAGTATTAGGCGTGTGATAAATTTAAGCTAAAAAAATTTTTTAAACAAGTTTAGCGGTGCTTTGAATTTAATAACCAAAATAAAGCAGCCTTGATTCAAAAAAAAACAATCTAAAACTATTTAACTTTGAACTTTAAAAACGAATTAAAACAAAAAGATAAAACTTTTACTTGTCTTTGTTTAATTTTTTTGTGGTTCATAAAAATATTCAAATTTTTAGATGAGCTACATGTGAGTATCAAAAGCTAAATAACTATTAGGTTCTCTTGTATCATTAACCTAAATAAAAAAATAATAAATTTTTTCTTTTAAAATTAAAAAAAATTGAAAAAATAAGTTCAAAGTTTCACATTAACCAATCTATTAACTGGATGAGGACACCATAATGTAACTAGATAATTGCATTGATTAGAATTTATATTTGCTCTTTCATTGAAACCATTTTTAGAATCCAAATTTCTTTCTTTCAATACAAGACTAGATTTTTTTTTTATATTTACAATTTCATTTACATGAGTTTCTTGATTGACAACATCATTTTTTGTTTCATCATTCAATTCATTTATAATACGTTCATAATTTTCATTTGGCGATGAATTTTCTAAACTACATAAATTATTATTTGAATCTTTTTTGAAATTTTCTCTATTATTCAATAAATAATTTTTAATGTCCTCTAATTTTTTTTCGTTTTCTTCTTTGTCTTTTTCATAATTTTGTTTATTTAAAAATAAATCATCATCTTTTATAAATTCATCAGAATCATTGTCTTTTTTATTTTCATCTTCTTCAGACCAATTCATTTTAAATGCATTAACAACACGTAAATTTTCAATAGGCAACTCAGCTTTTAATTTACCATCTAAACGAAACAATTTACGTTCTTGAACACAATCATTTTTTAAATAGACACAATGTAATTTACCACTTTTATATAAAGCCAACACTAAAAATGCGCTATTTGTACTTTTTTTAAAAATCATCGGTAAAGATGGTAATTTACGTTCTGTTCTTAAACATCTATTTTCTTTCTTATTATTTGTGCTACCATCTACTATTTCTTTTTTAATGTTTTCTTTTTTACAGTTTTTTTCTTTTTTATTATCTAAAATATTCTTATTTTCTGGGTCGTTATCATTATTAATATATGTTTGCTTAAGAGAATTCTTCTTTTTTATTGTTGATGCATCAAAATGTATTATTTCTTCATCATCTTCATAAATTGACGATATTATTGAACTTGTAGCACTTGAAGATTTATTATAAGATTCCATAGATTGGTTTATTTGCTGTTCTGTATTTTGTATAATCGTATCCATTTTAACAGGATTATTAACATTGAATACTCTTAAATCAAGTAATTCATCTTCAGGTTGAGGTTGTAAAAGTAATTTTCTTTTTGTTGGTTGTTCATTTGAACTATTTAAGTTAAGTGTTATACCAACAATGCTTCCATCTCCAAAACCACAATAAGCCACCCCATTTAAGCAAAAAATTTTTTTCAATTGATCATCTAATGGATTTAAATTTAAAATACCAAATAATTCCATTGTACATGCGTCAAAAACAAACAATTGTTGCTTTATCAAATCTTCATTTAAATCAATTTTTCTTAGTTGTTCGTTTTTAAAATTTTCTTGATGAAATAAAAATTTTTTACGTTTTTTTTCTAAAGGATTGTTATGTAATTTTAATTTATGTTCAAATGCGTATTTAATTCTATTTTGAAAATTTTCTTGCTCAACTTTAAAGTTTTTAGCTTGGTTTGATAATGTTGCTTGACCATGTTTAGAAATTAAATATTCAGTCAAATTTGTTTGGTCAATTAAACTATTATCAGCTGACAATGATGAATTTCTTCTAAATATAGAGCTAATACTAACTCTTTTAGATAAAAAACGACTTGATTTCATATCGTTATTTAGTTGGTCTAAAATTTCATTTTTACTTTCTTTACAATCGTCAACAAAATTTTCATTATAAATAAAATTGTTAGATCCAACACTACAACTGCATAAATCTGATTTTTCATCTAAATCTGATAATATATCATTGTCTTCAATATTTTTATTTTCATCTATTTCATCATCTTCTGAACTTTCATCTTGAAATGAACTTTCTTCATTCTCTGAGAAATCCGTCAAACTTTTTTTACTCTCATTGTCATCAATAACAATATAATTATTACTTTTCTTTAAATAAGACTTGTTTTTAGGTGAATTTTGATTTGAACGATCATTTTCTATATCTTCTACAAAAACTTCTTCATCATCACTACTATTCACTTCAAAACTTAATTTAATTTTTTCTTTTTTAGAATCTAATTTTAATGCTACTTCAGATTGATCTTTAGGGCTTATTTTTGTAACTAAATGAGCCCATAATAAACAATATTTATCATCATATGCAACCAAATTAAGAAAATTAGATTTAGGATCAGTTTCAACTTGTTTTTTTAATAAATCTGTACATATAGATGATTTTGATGGATCAGCTAAATCACATCTCCACAATTGGTTTTGTTTATCTAAACATATAACTTGCCAACCGATCTCATCAAAATACCAGCTTTTTACTTGAAATGGTACACTTAAAATTAAAATATTGACATTTAAATCTTTTAGCCAACCACATTGCAATTTATTTGTTGTTTGATCTAATAAAACTAACCATTTTCCATCATCGGAAATACCAACTAAAATTAAATCTTTATTATATAAGTTTTTCAATGTTGAAATAGCATTTCTATGTTGTTCACTATCTGATAAAACAATAGATGACCTTCTATTTGGATAAAAAATATGGCTATACTGAGTATCTCTAATTTCTAAATTAATTCTAGAAATACGTTCTAAACTTGATATCATTTGAACTAGTCTTTCACCATTTCTACTTATTGTTTCACAATTCCTAGAACCATTCAATCCTTTAAATGAATATTTTTGTGCAGCTTCTGCCTGTTTTTCTAAGCTAACTGGATTGAAATTAGCTAAAGAAAAACGTTTTTTAAGCCAATTTAAACGGTTATTTGGTATTGTAGTTATAGCAGAATTTGATCTTTTTAACTTTATTTTTTGGGTGTTTTTTCTTTTAATTCGTTGTCATCTTCAGATTCATCTTGGTCTTCTATAAAGACATCTAACTCTAGTTTATTCAAATTTTCCATCTCAGCTTCTTGATCTTTTTGTTTTTTTAAATTAAGTGTTGTTAATATTTTTTGTAAATAAATGCTTCTTTTTACATGTAATTCTTTTCTGCCTGGAATAGATAACTGGCGAAAAGCAATATTTCTAAGCAATTGAACATCATGGTAACGAGCACATTCATCTTTCATCTGATTTATTAAATCTCCTATTCGGCTTTCTCCTTCTTCAGCATCTAAATATGACAATTTATTTTCTAATGGCAATAAAGCTAAGCCAAATCTAAATAAAACTTTTAAACCTTCTAACCAAAAACAGTCTAAAATATAAAGTCGTGTCTGCAAAAATAAAGCTTAATTAGTGTTCTGTTGACTTTAAAAAATATAATTTTACTTTAAGATTTAAAAAATTTAAAAAACTTATGGTCTTCCTTAAAAAACATAAGACGTTTTTTAAAAAGTTTGAACTAGAGTTTAAAGTTTAGAAAGTAATTTTTAATAAGAAATATTAACATAAGGTTAAAGCCCGCATCTTGTTTATCAATACAGATGTTTGGCTTGTGCCTAGAACAGCTTTTTTTTTTTAATTTTTAAAGCCAGGTATAAATTGAATAAAAGGTGTTTTAAAAAGCATTGAGCTTTACAGAAGGTTTTCACTATAAAACATATGCTTTTTTTATTAGGACAGAAGGGAATAGTGTTTATACTATAAAAACGCAAACATTAGGTTTTTCTATATTCTTTTGCCATGTGGCTTGTTCATAACCTTATGTTTCTTAAAGGAGCCTGCTGCTGGCCCGTGCCATGGTTTACTTTAAAAAAATAAAAAATAAAAAAAGTTGAAGTTTAATACATAGGCACGCGCTCTTCAAAAACTACCACCTGATATTTATTGTAAAAACTGTATAAACTAGGCCAACTTAGGACCTTTATGCACCTGGTTTCGAACTTTACTGAACTTTTTTTTGAGTTCGATCAATGAATAACAGGCTTTTTTTAATTTTTAACAAAAGAAAAAACTATTGTTGACCATCACTCTTTTTAAATCGAATTTGAAGTTTCAACTAAAATCCCTAGTTGCCTAAAAATCAATAGTCCACCCTCACAGGAAATTCGAATAAAGTTCTTTTGATCCAAAAAACAATAGAAATACTGTTTCGTATACTTTTCAATGTAACAAATCATTATGTCGTTTTTACAATACCGATGTAACTGAAAATACTTGTTAGTGTCAAAATAAAACTTTAAATAAGAACTGTTTCAAGCTTTTGGTCAAGCTTCACTTGTTTAAATTAAAAATTAGGACAAAAAAGATTCATCTGGAACAAGAAAAGGTTTGCAACCAAATGGTCTAACATAAAAATGACCATTAGTACAGTTATAGTCATTAAAACGATTCAACCAAAAAATAATGAAATTTAACAGTTTTTATTCACTTCAAACAACTTTTATAAACCATTTTATCTAAAACTTTTAAGTAGTAGACATCAGTTCAAAAATTGAAAAAAAGAAAAATTAAATAAAAATGAAAATGAATTATCAATTATTTGTATTAATACTCTTTTCATTATGTTTAGTACTTGTCAAATCATATCATACTCAACTAGGCTATGGACAATACGGTTTCTACAGACCATGGAATTTTCAATTTTTTTTTAATGATCTTTATCCATGGAAATATACAAAATATAGTGGAATGCATGGCTACTGGGGTCGTAGATAATTTTTTAAACTTATTCTTGTAATTTTAAATTTTTGGTTTTTAAAATAAAATTCTTTTTCATTCAACTTTTTTTTTGTCTATTTCATTCATACAAGGTAATGTATCTAATTAAAAGTATCTAATTTAAGAATCGAAAAAAAAATTTAAAAACAAAGAGGACTTTTTGATATGGAAAAATTATGATCTATTAACATCTGCATGCTACAATTAACGAAGCTTAGAAAAAAAACCAATGTAAGCTTGAAAAAGAAAAATTCATTTTCAAGCATAAAGAAGTCTTTTTTTAAAACTAACGTGTGCCAGCCGGCCCTAATACTTAGTTCTATGTACAGATGTGCAAAAAAAAAACGAATAAAAATTTTACTATAAATTGGGTTTCTACTTTATTTTTCTTTTTATTTTCATTCTGAAAACCAAAAAAGCTACTTGAGTTTTTTTTACCTTTGGACTTAATTTTATTAAAAAAAAAAAACTCAAAATGATTTTTATATTTTTTTTTCTATTTGTGTTTGTAACAACAGAAAGTTTTGTTTTGAATAAAACAGAAAAAATATCTAATTTAACTTTAAAAGAAAATGTGAATCAACAAGTCAATAAAACAATTGGTAAAACTGGAATTTTAATTAAAAATAATTCAACTAGTTCTAAAACTGATGTACTTTATCAAATGGCTAAAAGTTTGTTACAAAAAGAAAAAAATTGGTTACAAACAGAAAAATGGCTTATTGATAATGTTTACAGATTACGTAATGAATTAGGTGATGTTAAAAGAGAATTAAGTGAACAAAAAAAGTTAAATACTTTTTTAGGTCAAAAATCAATTTCACCAGCTAATTCAGATCAAAGTAAAAATTTTGTTCAAGATTTAGGATCATTAAGAGCTGATCATACATTAATAGCTCAACAACAACAGCAAATAATAGAGTTAGTAAAAAATAACCAACAAAAAAATGTTGTTCAAACAGATTCAATTCAACAGTTGACAACAATGATTCAACAACAATTAAAAATGATGGCAAGCATTAGTCAAGCATTAGCTAGTTTACAACAACTTAATGAATCAAGTCAATTAGGAAATACAAATCAATTAATAAGTAAATTAATGTATGATTTAAGTTCTTTGAGTACAACTACATCAACTGAAGTTTCAAATAATAATTCAGAAAAAGATTTAACTAAAAGAATACAACGTGCTGTTAATCCTAAATTCATACGTTTACTTCAAAATGAAAGTCAGTCAGTAGGAAGAGCTGAACAACAAATAAAACAATTATTTCAAGAAATACATGGTCTTCATAATATGACTTTAAATTTATCTAAAAATATAGACATTTTACAAAAAAATGTAATTAAAACTCATTAAGGAATTTTTAAATCTTAGTCAATTCGTTTAGTCAATTCATTTTTTTAGTCAAACTCATTTATGATCATACAGAATAAACCAAATATTATTGTTTTTTTTAAAAAAATATTTAACTTTGTAATATATATATTTAAATAGTTTGTTGTTAATAATTTGTTGTAATTAATTTATATTTATCAATAAAAATGTTAATTTAAAAAAAAAAAAATTTCTTAACTTACTTGCCAAGGTAAAGCATTATGAAATAATGAAAGAAACCAATTTAATGATAATGAACCAGTAATTTCATCTATTTTACTTGAATATAATTTAAGTTTACGATTTAATTCTTCTTCATCCTTATATTTTATATGTTTTGTTAATTTCTTTAAAATAAGATCTCTTAATAACATTTGATCTGCTCTAGCTCCTTTTAAATGTAAAATTAATATTTTTATTAAAAAATTTAAAAAATCAAATTACCTGTTAAATTTTCATCAAAATAATTAGGTGGAAAATAATAATCAATTATACAAATCAATCCCCTAAAAATAAAAAAAATTAAAATACAAAAGTTAATTTTTTAAATTATATTTACATTAAGGCGTCTTTAGCATTTCCATTAAAAATTATTAGTAAAAGTGCGGCTAAAAAATTCATTGCTTGACAATATCCAACACTTGGATTTACATGTATAGAATATGCAACTAAAATTCTTCTCAATTTAACTAACTAAAAAATTATTTTAATTAATAAACAGAAACATTTTTTATAAGAAAAAATTTTACCCCATTTGCTTTTTCATCAAACATTTTATGGTTAGGCATTGTACGACAAATATCTAAATCAATTTGTCGAATATTCATTTCATCTACTCCTAATTCAAACATCTGAATCGTTTCATCTGCTAAATCTAACAAGTTGTCAATCTATTCAATTAAAAAATAAAAATTCTTTATTAAAATCAATGTTTATCAAATCTAAAAATAGAAATTTTAAACAAAAAAAACTAAACTTTAAATCGAATATAAGTTTCATTTTATAAAAACAAATAATTAAAAAAATACAGTGTTTTTGATTAAAAAAATAAAAACTCACATTATAATTGTTATAAACTTTATTTTTTATAAAACTTAACCAAATTTTAGGTCTTAATTCGTTTGGTATTCCATATTCTCTAACTAAAGTTTTTAAATTTTCACAATTACCATGTGTCCATGCTTTTTCAGATTTTGAATTTAAAATTTCAACTAAAACTTGTTGAAGAAAAGCTTTTTTTTCATTCATTTCTTTGTAATTAAAACCAAATCTATCTATTATATAATGTTTTTGAGTTAATTCATCCAACTGAAATTCAAATAAATAATATGGCCGTACTAATTCAACAATTTCATTTAAACGAGAATTTTTCAATAGATTCTTATTTTACATAATTAAAAAGTAAAATTTATTATCAGAACAAAATTTAATTTTTATTCACAAAAACAATATAAAGAAAAATTGTATAAATTTGATTAACAAAATGAAGCATAAAAAATTTTTTGATCAAAATTAACATTAAAAAAGTTGATCAAAAGCATAAAAAATGAATTTTTTCATCAAAATATAGCAAAGAAATTTATTAGAATTTATCAAAACATGTAAATAAATGAGTTTAAAAAACAAGTAGATAAAATTTTTAATTATTATCCATCATAACGAAATATAATAAAATCAACTATTTGAAGTTTAAATAAAATTAAGCATCAAAACAAAATAAGAAAAGTTTAGTAAGCATCAAAACAAATTAAAATAAACTTCATTAATAATTGTTCAATAGAACAAGAAAATAAATGTTTATTTTTGATTTTTAATTAAAGCAATAGATTTATTAAAAATAGAAACAGAAATAAATTCATAAAAAAATTAGAAGAAAACTTTAATTATTCTTAAAAATAAAAAAAATGATTACCTCATTTTCTAATGCTAAACATGTGAAATTAAAAACCAACTCTTTAAAATCTTTTGTTAGATTCAAATGATGTTCATCTTCATAGTAACTATTTCGTTTGATAATTTCACGTTGCAAATCATATTCGCTTAATTTAAATTTTTTTTAATTAAAAAAAGATTTAGATTTTTAAGTTATTTTAAAAAAAAAAAGTTAGAGAAAATTCTACACATCATAAATCAATCAATGAAGAAAGATTTTTTGAATAAAAAAAATTAAAGTTTTTGACCTTAAATATTTCCTTACTTACAATGTGATAGCAGAATCATTTGATGAATCTGATTGATATGGTACAAAATGATCTTTTGAATCCATTATTAAAAGTTTTTAATAAACGGAAATTAATAATAAAAAAGTAAAAATATATTTCAAAACGATGAAAAATCACTTAACTAAATTAAAATTTCATTTGTAAACTTTAATTAAAAATATTTTAAAATCATTTTCAAAAATTGTATGAACACTAATTAAGAATAATATTTTATTTTAAAAAAGTAAATCTTAATTTATTTTGACAAGAAAAACATTTATTCTTAATTTAAACTTGAAAATAATAAACAAAATTGAAAAAATTTTTTTTTTTTTGTAAAATAAAAATAGAACTTTACTTGAATAATTGTTTTTTAAATAAAAAAAGTTTGTTTCTACAAAAGTTTAACCACTAATCAATTTAAAAGATCAGTCAATAGATGTAAAAAAAGGAAGAGTACTTACCTAATGTTAAACTCCACACTTTATCTTTTTATTTTTTTAAAAAAATTTTTTATTTTTACTCTTTCAAAAACAATTTACATTGGATTTGAATTTTTTTAATTTTACAACTGTTTTTAATTGATTAAACTCCTCTTTAAATTAAAATATTAACTGATACACATCTTTTTTTTTTTTTAAAGTTCTCCTCCCTTCTTTTTGTTTTTTTTTCTATATTTTTACTGAATTAATTTTTAAATTAATTTTACCGATTTGATGCAATTAAGTTAACATAAACAATCTATCTTTGTTTGCTAATTAAAAACAAAAACAATTTAATGATAGAAACAATTTTTTTACAGCTGTCAAACTTACTTTAAAATATGTATTTTGATCTAAATTTTGTTTGTTATTGAAAATAATTATATACATGTGTTTTTAGAAAAAATAAAAATGATTTACCTGAATAAGACCCTGAAATAAACAATCAAGAACAAAATAAACCTCTTACCTGAATTAAATAATGTTTTTTTTATATTTCATTTTCATAATTTTTAAATTAGATTAAGTTTGATAAAAGCTCAAAATTTTTTATCAAAAAAAAATTTTAAAATAAATTTTTATCTCAAAATAAAACATAAGCGTCACATTTGAAAAATTTTAAAATACTCACTTTTAAAATTAACTAAAATTTCTTTCTCTAATGAACCCATTGAATTACTTGAAACACATTTATAAAAACCAACAGTTTCTTTTGATAAAATAAAATTTAAATGTTTAAGCTCTGTTTGTTTTTCATATTTATCTAAAATAAAAGTCATTAATATTTATTGTAGATTAATTTAAAAATTAATTTACCATCTTTTAATTTAAACCAAACTGTTTTAGTATTAGGATAGCCTTTAGTTTCGCAATACAAATTAATTTCATCAAACAATTTTTTAGTTATATTTTCTGGTTTAACAATCCATTTTGGTTTGACTAAAAAATAAAATAAAAAATGAAAATTTTTATTTTTAAAAATAATATTAATTACCATTAAAACTTAAACTAGAATTTTTTGTATCTTTTCCATAATTATTAGAAGCTGTACATTCATATATACCAATATCATTGATAGAAATAGATTTTAAAACTAAATCTGTTGAGCTATCACTTGTAGTAATGTTTTTATCCTTTTTAGATATTTTTTTTTTATTAAAAAACCAATCAAAAGTAACTGGTAATTCTCCTTGAATTAAACCACAGCTTATTCTTAAATTTTGACCTTCTTTTATAGTTCTAGGTATTGTTATTTCTTGTATTAAGGGCTTGAAATCATCATAATTTATTGCATAAATATTTTTATAAGATAAAAATAAAAATAAAAGATAGATATGCATTTTGAAACTTTAAAAAAATCTCGAACTTTACTTTCTTTAAAAAACTTTTCCTGTTTACAAAAAAAACGCGCTTTATTTGAAAAAATTTGAATACATTAAAACAATAAAACTTTTTTTGACTAAAAAAAGAAAATTGTTTTGTCTGAGTAAACAAGTGATTAATTTTAAAATAAAAACGTTTCTTAAAAAAGAATCATTGTTTCTAAAGCTTGAAATAGTATGCTAATAGGTACATAAAAAAAGTTTAATTTTTTTTAAATTTAATAGTGCAAGAAAATTTTACCTGTTTCATTTCTGGAAGTAATTAAATAATTATTTTGATTAAGAAATTTAATTGTTTTGATAAAAAAATAAAATGTTTTTTATACTATTTTAAAACTTACCATTAAGCATCCTTATAAAGCTTAAAAAATTTACCAAAAGCAATCATTAAAAACAAAACTTACCAAAATAATCCAATTTAACTTTTTGTTCTAAATTACCTAAACTACTTGTTACTAAACACTTATAGTTTCCTTTATCTTTTTTTGTAAAATTAATTCTCAAAATGTTAGAATCAAATTTTTTTTCCATTTCACCTTTTAAATTATAAAATTTTTTTGAGTTAATATTTCTTCTAAGTTCAAAGAAAGAAAAATACCTAAAATATTGATTTTATGCCAAACAATTTTTGGATCAGGGTAAGCAATTGCACTACAATTTAATTCAATAAACTTATTTAGAGCAATTTTTTCATCTTTTGGTTTAATTATCCATTTAGGTTTAGCTATTTTTATCAATCAATTAGTTTATTTAAAATAAAAATTAACAAAACAAACCATTAAAATAAAGCTTAGTTTTTTGACTATCTAAACCATATGAATTTGATGCAACACATTCATAATCTCCTAAATTGTCAATTGAAAGTGATTTAATAATAAGTCTTGAGTAGTCTTCTCGATTTTTGATAACAATATTATTATTTTCTATAATTTTAGCTTTATTATGATACCATTGAAATGTAATTGGTTGTAATCCTTCAACAGTTTCACAACTTAATCTTGCTTCTTCATTCTCTTTTAAATTTTTTGATATCAATAATTCTAAAACTTTAGGTTTATTAGATAATTCATAACAAGATAAAAGTTGAAATGATAAACAAAATATAGAAAAATTAAACTTTTTTAGAAACATTGTTATCCAACTTTAAAATGAAAAATCTTAATAACTGTTTCGGGTTGAAAAAAAAATAAACATTGATAAAGCGCTATATTTAAAAACAAAATTTGTTCTAAAAATTCGTAAGATAAATTAATAATTGAAATTAAATAACAATATTACAGATTAATTTTATTGATTTTTATTCAAAAACTAGGTTAATACAAACAAGGTTAAATTTAAAAAATTAAAAAGAAAATACTTATACTTACCGTTAAAACTAAAAAAAATTAAAAGTTCTTTTTGATACATTCGTGACTTATCAAAAATAAAATTTTAAAATAAAACCAAAAGCGTTTAATGAAATATAAAAATAGTTTAACTTACTAAAATAATTAATTTTGATAATTTTTTCAACATTCCCTAATTGATTTTCAGCTTTGCATCTGTATAATCCATTATTCTTTTTTGTCAAATTAAATTGCAAATGTTTTGAATTAAACATGTTTTGAGAAATACCTTTTTAGTAAAAAAAAATTTATTTTTATGTTTTAATTTATTTTAGTTTACCTTCTGTAGACATCTTTTCCCATTTTATTATTGGTTCTGGGTATCCGAATACATCACAATTAATTTTTATCAAAGTATTTAATGGTACTTTAATATCATTCAACTCTTTCATAAATTTCGGTTTAGCTAATATAAAATTAAGATAAGTAAAGGATATTCAGTCAGAAAAAAAAACTTACTGTTAAAAACTAGATTAGAAACTTTAATATCAAAACCAAATTCATTAATTGCTTTACAAGTATAATTCCCAATTTCTTTAGTAGATAATGATTTTATTATTAACATAGTAGAATCTTCATCATGTTTAATAATATGATTAGAGTCATTTTCTATTTTTTCATCATTAAAAAACCACTCGAATGTTAAAGGTTGACTTCCTAAACTGATATCACAAAGAAAACGAGCTTTATCTCCTTCAACTAATTCATTAGGAAATAAAATGCTACGAATATAAGGTTTATTTCCAAAACAAAACAAAATTAGATTACAGAAAATAAAAATTGATAACATTTTGATTTAAAAAAAAGATTTTTAGAAAAAAATCTAATTTGTTTTGAAATAACAGTTGATAGAATTGAGGGAATGTTTAAAAAAAATAACATACCTTGCCCCTTTAATTAAAGGTTTTTGAGTCAAAATCAGTTTGAAATTAAATATAATGATAAACAAAAGATAAAAATTTGATAATAAAATCATTTTAAAAAAAATATTAAAATTTACCCAAAACTTTTAAATAGATTTTATTGA
Organism: Anisodus tanguticus; assembly: GCA_034509755.1. NCBI lineage: Eukaryota > Viridiplantae > Streptophyta > Magnoliopsida > Solanales > Solanaceae > Anisodus > Anisodus tanguticus. The sequence goes on along the minus strand of JAVYJV010000054.1, from coordinate 301,112 downwards.
TAATCTTCTTGTAATATTAGCCACATTAGCGCTGTTTGCTATTATCAAAAAGCCGCTATGAAAATAGAATATTTTTTTTGCATTTTGAACAAAAAATTAAAATTTTTTTTTAATTTTTTTAGGTTGACTTAAATTTTAGAATATTTTTAAGTTTAAATTAAAAAAAAAGATTAAGCATTCAATTAAGCTAGTTCTGATTAAAATAAATTTACCAAAAGCGTTTTAAGAATAATTAATACTTACTGTAATAATCTATTTTAATTTTTTGTTCTAAACTACCGAGATAATTAGTAGCTTTACAATTGTAATATCCTTTATCTTTTTTAGTGAAGTTGAATTTTAATATTTTTGTTTCAAAAGTCATCTCAGGTGTATCTAGAAAATATTTAAAAATTAGAAAAAATTTTATTTTTATTTTAATTTATTTACTTTTATTACTCAATTTTTCCCAAAAAACTTCTGGTTCAGGGGATCCATAAGCATCACAATTTAATGTTAATATTTTATTTAAAGGATATTTTTGGTCATGTAAATCAGTTTTAAATTTTGGTTTAACTAATGTTATAAAGTTAATTATAAATAAACTTATTTTTAGCTTCAAATTATAAACTTACAATTATAAACTAATTTAATTGTTTTAGTATCAGAACCATGATAGTTAGAAGCTTTACATTTATAAATTCCAAAATCATTAATAGATATAGAATTTATTTTTAGCATAGAAAAATCTTCATCTTCTTTTATTTTGAAATTTCCTTTAGATTCTATTTTTTGATCTTTAAAAAACCATTCAAAAAAAATTGGTAATTTACCATCTTTAATTGAACAAGTTAATTGAATTTTATTTCCTTCTGTTAAATTACTAGGTAATACAATATTATGTAAAACTGGTTGATCTGTAGAAAATACAAAATTAAATTGATTAAACAAAATCACAATTAAAAAAAAAGAAAGATCCATTTTAGAAAAAAAAAAAGAAAGATCCATTTTAGGAAAAAAGAAAATTCACTTTAGAAAAAAAATAAAAACAAACAAGACATAATTTTTTAGAAAAAAAAATCTTTAAAAATCGTTTATTTTCATAACGAATAGCTTTTAATAGAAAAATTTTTTAACATTTACTCAAATAAATATATTGATTATGAGCTATCACATTGACACCACGATTAGATAAACAAAAAACTGAAGAATATTTTTTCTGTAATCTTAATAAAAAAATAATTATTTAAGGAAATTAAAATAGAAATTTACTTACTCTTCATCAAAATGACTTAAATATTTGAATTTTATTTTTTCTATGTGAATAGCATTGTTCAAAGAAAAAAACCATGAATTTCTATTTATTATCCATTTAGCTTTAATTTTTTTGATATCTTTAATAGGTTTTAAACTAGTGTAAAGTTTTGTATAATTATTATTACTTATAAATTCATTTTTTAATTGAATTTGTTCATTTTCAACATAAATTTCTAATGTTCCAAAAATTTTATTTTTACGAAAAAAAGATCCAACTTTAATTTGAACTTGATAATGATATACTTAAGAAAATAAATTGAATTAATAAAATTTATAAAGCTTATTTAAGTGAAAATATATCATATGAATAATAAAGAAAAGTCAACTGTAGTTACTCTAATGTAACTTTAGTATTTTAAGATGTATGTTTTCAAACTAATACTTACCACATTGATTTTGATTTACATCTTGAACTGAAAAATATTTAGAAGAATTTTTAAATGCTTTATTATCAAAATTTATTTGATTAGACCATATACCAATAAGTCTGAAATTTAAATTTGAGTTATCATTATCATATATTTTACCATCAAAGAAATCTTTTTGTGTGTTAGACTTGAATGCTATTGGCAAACAATCTTCTTTTTGTTTAATTAAGAAAGTTGAAGGAAGTAAATCTCTTACATCTGAATCTAAGTTATTATTAGAACTTAATTGAAGATTTGAAGATCTATTTAAGCTAAAAATAAAAACGTTTAAAACTGTAAAAGATTTTTCTTTAAAATTATCACCATCTTCATTAAAATAAATAACTTCTGTAAATTTAGCATCTTTTGAATCAAATTTATCTTTTTCTTTTTTGTCTTCAAATAAAAATTTAATAGGATTGAATGCTAATTAAAGTTAATAGAATTAATTTAATTAAAAAAAAAAAGAATTTTAATAAATTACCAGTTATTTTAAAAAATTTTTCATTTAAAAACTTTAAATTTTCACAAACTAAACCAATGATATGTGTACTTAAATCAACTCCAATCAAATGAGTTTTTGTAAAATCTATTTTAGATTTTGTTTTTAACTGCAATAAAAAGTTAGAAAAAAGTTTAGCAATAACTTTCAAACTAGCAATAGCCTCTTCATAAGAACAATGAATAGCACAATCAGACCAATCTAAAAAAATAAATTGAATTTTATTTTTTTGATCGAAGTTTTGTATCATAGAAAGAACTTGTTGAAAATCATTATTAAAACCATGAATCATTATAAAAGTTAAAGTTTTTGGATTCAAATTAAGCTGATCAACTTTATGGTCATTAAAATCATCTATTTTTGAAAAAGTATCTTCATTTAATTTTTTATAATCATCAATAATAGAAATTTTCAAGTTTAATTTAATTGGATGTCGAGGATCAAAAAAATTTAACTTTTTACTTTTTGTGTTATACACTAATTCTTGATCAAAACAACCAATTGGAAAACAAAAACTATTTTTTAAATCCTCTGCATTTGGTATAAATTTTTTTATTGAAATCATATTTGTGATAAATTCTGAACAAATAATTGAATTTAAAGGTAAGAAAATTATAAATAAGATGATATACATTTTAAAAAATTTTCAAAAAGTCAAAAAAATTATTTCATAACTCTTATTAATTTACAATTGATTATAAAAGCTCGATTGCATATAGATTTTAACATAATAGATACCTGCATGAAACTGATTTATTAATAGTAACAAAAAATATTTTAAATTAATTTCAAAACAATTAATAAGGGTAAATTATTCCGGTCGTTCATTTTCTGACATAATTTTGTTTTTAAGATACTCTTTATAATCTAAAATGTTACCTTTCCATTTAGTAACTTTACCTTTTTCACAAATCCAAATTTCTTTTGCAACTTGATTAATAAGTCTAAAATCGTGACTTACTAAAATCATCCCACCTTCAAAATCATTAATAGCTTCAGCTAAAGCATCAATTGTTTCCATATCTAAATGATTAGTAGGTTCATCTAAAAATAACATATGTGGTGCTTGGAAAGCTAACCATGCAAAAACAACACGACATCTTTGTCCATCAGACAATTGACGAATAGGACTAACTTGTTGACGACCTGTTAAGCCATATCTACCAATAACTTTTCTCATTTCTTCTATTTCTTTTACTTCTGGGAAACATTTCATCATATAATCTAAAGCAGATAAATCTAAATCAAGCATTTCATGTAAATGTTGATGGTATCTAGCTATTTTTAAATGAGTATGTGTACGAATAATACCCTCTTGTGGAATTAAATCTCCTGTCAATAATTTTAATAAAGTAGATTTACCAGCTCCGTTAGGCCCTACTAAAGCAAGCCTAGTATCTAAATCAACACCAAATTCTAAGTTTTTATAAATCCAAGGTGTTTTATCGTTATACCTAAAAGATATATTTTGAACCATAATAACTGGAGGTGGTATTTTTCCACAAGAAGGAAAATAAAATGAGACAGTCTTTTCATTAGATACTTTATCTGTTAAGCCTCCAGCAACCATTTTAGCTAAAGTTTTTTCTTTACTTTGAGCTTGCCTAGCTAATTTAGCACTACCATGACCAAATCTAGCAATATATTCTTTCATATGAGAGATTTGAGATTGTTCCCAGTTGTAACGTTTCATTTGATGCTCTAACAATTCTAACCTAGTTTTAACAAACTGGTCATAATTACCAGAATAATACTCTAATTTTTTTTGAGTAAAGTGAATTATATTAGTACAAACACCATTCATAAAATCTTGAGAATGAGAAATGATCAATAAAATTCTTTTATAAGTTTTTAATTCTTCTTCTAACCAAACACAAGCGTCTAAATCTAAATGATTTGTAGGTTCATCAAGAATCAAACAATGAGGTTTAACAAATAAAGCTCTTGCTAATGCGATTCTCATTCTCCAACCTCCTGAAAAATCTTTACATTTTTTATCTTGCATTGCTTTATCAAAACCTAAACCTTTTAAAATAAAACAAGCTTTTGCTTTGGCTTTATCTGCATCAATTTCATCTAAACGTTCATAAATATCCATTAACTGCTCTTGAGATTCGTCATCTTCATTTTGAGCTAATTCTTCAGCTAATTTTTCTAATTTTATTCGTTCTTCATCAACTTCCATAACAGCTTCTAAAGCAGTTTTTTCTGAAGGAGGCATTTCTCTTGTTAAATGATAAATATCAACTGAAGGTTGAATTGGTACTTCTCTTCTACCAATTGAAGCTAACATAGTTGATTTACCACAACCATTTAAACCAATTAAACCATATCTACGACCACAATTTAATTCTAATTTTGTATCAGTTAAAATTTCAAAACCATGAAACATAATAGAAAAATTATCAATTTTAATATCTCTAGATTTAGGCGAAACACCTAAAACACCTGTAACTGCACGAGCTTTAGCATTTAAATCTAAATCTCTTTCTAATCTTTTTATCAATTTTTCTTCTTCTGTTAAATTTGAGTCTAAACCATTTGCGTTTGTTTCCTCTTTTTTCACAGCTACAGTTTTTTTTTCTTTTTCAGCTTTTTTAGCTTGTCTTTTTAATTTAGATGATGACGACATTATTAAAATTAAAAAAAAATTAAAGTAAATTTACAAAATAACTAAACTAGTAACAATTAATTTAATAAAAATAGTAAATAAAATTTATTAAAACTAAATTTAAAAATGTAAAAATACTATAAATGTTCCTAAAAAAATAAGAAAAAGAAGTAAGTTTGAATGCACATGTGATTCACAAAAATATCAGCCGAATAATGAAAATAATGTTTACAAAACATGCGGCTTATTGTTAACCATTAGAAAAATTAGAAGGTTTGTATACATATTTTTTTAGCTTGGCGCGTATATTAAATCAATAAAATTCAATTTATAAAATTCAATTTTATATATGTTAATGTAAAATATAATAAATAAATTTATCATTCAAATTGGAAAATTTTTTTCAACTATTTATTAACTTATTATAAAAACTTGTTAAGAAAACAAGATTGAAGATTTTAAAAGAGAGTAAGAAAGTCAGTCCGCTTCTGTGGAAAATAGGAATGAATGAGCTAACAGTAAATTTGAGTAAAATTGAAAACTCAAAGACAACAGCATTTGCCGATGAATTGAAAAAACAGAATTGATGTCCTTATGAAAAAAAAAATCCCGAAATTAAAAAACTTGAATTTTGGTTTACATCAGGATGGTCGTTTGTTTCAATATTCATATTTGGTTGTTCAATATTTGATTCTTCTGTTGATATTTGGTTTTCATCTAAATTTTGGTCTACATCAGGATGGTCAACTACTTCTATTTATAGTTTCCTTGAGTTGTAAAAATCCCAGAATTCTTTTAAATTTTGGAATTCTAGGATTTTTACTTCTCTAGTTAAAGAATAGTCTTCATCTAAATTCATTGAATTTTTTATATATTCGATGAAATCTTCAATTATTTCAAAATCATGAAAATTGATAAATTTAAAACCATGTTTTTTTTACTTACTTAAAAAACTTAAAATCTAAAGTTTAACAAGCCAAATAAATTGTAGATTTTGCAGTGAAGTAGCTGAGAATAGAACATCTAATGACTTATAGGAAAATTAACACTAATTATGAAATAAATGAGAATGGATATATAGAAATTTTAAAAATAGGTAACAAATAATTGAATAATCATTAAAAATTGTTAGAAATAATGATAAACATTGTAAATAAATTAAAAGTAAGAATTCAGCAAAGAGAGTCTATGATTCAAATGACATCATAAATTTGCGTATAGAAAATTAATCAAATAAAAAGATTTTACAAAAAAAAACATAAATTATTTTTATACAGTCTGTTCATTTAAAAAATTGGCGTTTTTTAACTTTTTTTTATGTTTGATTTTATGTTTAATTTTATAAAACGATTCAAGTGGTGAAAGTCTTGGATAAAATGATTTTTTAAAAAGACTTTATTTTTACAAGGTACATCAATAAACTTCTTAATACAATATTAGATTTTTGAATTTTTAAATAATTTAATGGAGACAAATAAAAAATTTGAACTATAGCTGTTAAAAAAAAAAAATTTACTTTTTAAATCAGTTTAAAATTTCGCAGCTATTTTTCATTTTAACAAGTATACGATCAAAACTTTCAATTGTTTTACAAACCATATATTTTAATTTTGATTGTTCTAACTGATTTAATTTTAACTGATGATTTATTTTTGTAATCTGATCTTTAAAAAGTTGACCATTATCTAAATTTTTTACACATACATTTGAATTTATATCTAAGTTTTTGTCAATTAAATTATTATCAATTAAATTATCTAATTTTAATCTTAAATTTTCATTTTGTTTTTTTTCATATTTTAATTCGTCCACAACATTAGCTAAGATTTTCATATCTTCTTTAATTTGCTGTAAACCTGATAAACATTCAACTTTACGTACTAATTCATTTAAATGAATAATTTTTTTACGATTTTGATTTTGGACATAAAGTAAAATGAAAAAAATTGTACATATTATTGGCATTAATAAATTTGAATAAATTAATTCGTATTTTATATTATTTAAAGATGAAAAGTTTAATGATGTACTAAAATTAAAGTTAATTATTTCATTCAAATTCGTTTCATTTTTTATTTTAAATTCATTTTCAAAATAATCATCATCGATATCCCAACAATAATCAGTATTATTTTTAAGACAAATATTTTTCTCAACTTTATTGAATACTATATTTTGATCAATTGAATTATAAAAAGAAAAATATTCATTCAATTGATTCAGAATAATATTTAACTTGTTGAAATCAATTAAACTTGTATATTTGAGCATAATTTAGAATAAACAAACTTATTTAACAAAAAAAATAATCAAAACAATTGATAGTGAAAAAAAACATTTTCAACACACTTAACAATAAGTTTTTAAATGTCAAAATTTTTTGAATTTTTTTGATAAACTTCCAAAATAAAACTGTATTAGGTTCTTAAAATTCTTTTCTTTTAATTGAAGGCCATTCATTTTATATGAATTTTTTATAATTAGTCATAATAAAATTTTTTACTTAGTATTATGAACTTGAATTTATTTTTTTCTTAATTATAACTTTAATTGAGCTAAATTCTATTTATTTTATTATTTTTTTATGTATAACTCTGACCGTTTTCATCTTTAAACTAATTCAATTTACCAAAAAACTATTTAAAGAGATTGTTCAACTAAATTTATCATCTTATTATAACGCCCTCTACATCTTTTTTAAAAGAATGAAAAAGAGTTAAAAGTTTTGTATCAACATCAATTTGAGTTAATAAACTAGTGTTGTAGTTTTTAATAATTATAAAAAAGTTTAGAGTATTGATTATTTCAAATTAGAAAGAATTTTATAGGTTTTTTATAAAAACTTAATTTTATGACTTGGTATTCAAATTGTCAAAAAATATTGAAACCAATTTCTGAAAAAAAAAAATATTTACTTAAAGATTAGAATTCAAACAAAAAAAATCTGAATTTAACAATAAGTTGATGAGAAAAAAAAATCGGAATAAAATGTGGAAAATTATTTTAAAAAATTTCCAAGAAAGAAATATTTTTATTTAAAATAAAAACTAAAAGCTATTTTTACAAAGTCCTGATTTGTTTTTCTTTTTTTTTTTAAATATATATATCAGCATAAATGATAATTTCAGTTTAACCCTTTATAAACAAAATTTTTTTAAATTTTATTTCTTATTTAAAGAAGCCATCTATTGATTTTTTACATTATAAGTAGTTACATGATCTAATTTTTTATAATCTGTAACTTAGCAACTACAAATATTTAGATATATTGTTTTAAAATTATTTTGATCATATCAAAACTTAACAATTGAAGAGATTAATTCAGATTAATATAATGTTTTTATATATATTTTTACTTTTTTAAAACCTTTTTTTTGAACCAAGTCTTCTCGTCAAATAATTATTTTTATTGTTATTTAACAAAAAAGGTTTCATGCTGTTTTTTTTATACAACTTTGATGTAAATATTTGTTAAAAATTGTTACTAGTTATTATTTGGAATATTTAAATATATAAACTTATCAATTTAAAAATGCAGAATGATTTAAAGAAATTAAATGACAAAACATCAGAATCATTTGTAAGTAAAAATATATACAAACAAAACAAATTAATTTCTTTATTCTTTTAAGGATAAACTTTTTACAACTATATTTAATGATATTTTAGAAGAGATAGTTTTAGGATTATGTTTACAAGTTCACCGTTCATTTAAGTTAGGTTTTTTATTTTTAGATGAATCTAATTATGATGAGTAAGTATTATTTTTTTATTTTAAATTCATTTTACTAATCAATCTTTCAATTAACAAGTGAAAAGAAATATGGTAAGTAAATAAAATTGAAAGTAAAAACAAAAAAAAATTATTCTTTTAAATAGCTTTAGTAAATGAGAATGGATTAGATGTATTTGGTATAACAACTAATCAAGTTAAAAAGCAATATGAATGTATATGTCCTACTTGTAATAGAACAATATCAGCTCAAAGATTTGCACCTCATTTAGAGAAATGTATGGGAATGGGTATGTTAATATTTTTTTAATCTTTTTATTCTTTGTTAATCATCATTAATTTTTAATTCAAAAGGAAGAAACAGTTCGCGTATTGCTATTAAACGTATTGCTTATGTCACTGGTAAATGTAATGAAGATAGTGATGATGAAATATCATTTAGAAAAATTAAAAAAAAAAAAATTCCTAAAAAAAATAATGGAAACTCAATTTTTTTTAATTAAATTAATTCTTTAATTTATATTTTTTTAAGACTCATTAGGTTAAATTAAATAAAATTGTAAATATTTAAAACTGATCAGATTAAAATTCCCTTTAAATTATTTTTTTTCAAAAAAAAATTAATTTTGTGAGTTTTATATACAAATTATTCCCATTTTAATACTTTTAAACCAAAATAAATATGCTGAACAATTGGAAATTTGTGTAAAACTTCATCACAATATTTTTTAAATAAACCATTATTTATTTTTGACCAATTATCTACACCAGATATGTTCCATAATTGATTTGAATGTTCATAAAACGGACCAGTTTTAACTTTAAAAATAAAATCTATTGCTCCAAAAAACATATATTCCTCTTTAAATTTTTCAGCAATATTTTGTTCTGCTAATTTTTTTGGTTCTAAAATTGGATGATTAACTAATTCAGCAGAACCAAATAAAAATGGTAAATATTGAAAATCATCTAATGAATATGCTCCATGACTACCAGCAGGTTCTAAATTATAAATAACTTGAAACTTTCTACATAAAGGTAAATAGCAGTAACCAAAAATTGTTAAAAACTGTTGAGATAAATTTTTTGCTTTTTCTTCATTTAAAGTTTCTTCTGTAAATTCAAGCTTATATAAGCCCATTAAAAATATAATAAAATTTAATTCATGTCCAGTTCCATAATCAATTCTTTGTCGATTACCAAAAGAATCAATTAAATATTGTTTAAGTTCAGAAGCATTCGAATCATCAAATTTTAATAAATACTTGTTTGTTTCATTTATCATTTGATCAAACCAATCACGAAAAGCTACATTACCAAATCTTTGTTTTTTATCATTATCATATGGTTTTATTTCATCAATTTTATCAAACAAAAGAGTTAAATAATTTTTCAAATCTATTAGTTTTTCATAACCTATTGTATTTAAGTTAGAAAAACCTTGATGTTTAGATAAAGCAAATTTATTCAATTGACGTATGAAGCTTATTAAATCTTTATAACCTGGACAATTCATCCATTTTTTCAGATCTTCAAAACTTAGAATTTTACGTTGTAAATCCATGTTGAGTTAAATGTTTATTTACTAAAATTTTTGTTTTCAATACTTTTCAAACATAAAATGAGACGCATGTGCATTGCTTGTTTTTTAGAAAGAAAAAAAAGCTATTTCAACTTAAGAATCAAATAGACATTTAAATTTTGGAAAAGTTTTACAAAGTTTTGATTTTTGAAACTTTGTTTTCTAAAACTTTTACAGAATCTAAAACTTCCTTAAATGTTTTAAGATCTTTCTATCTTATCAATTATATATTTAGTTTACATTTTATTTTTAAGTACTTTGATTTAAAATTTTGTTTTTAGATCTGTCATTTTTAATTTTTGAGATAGATCTATCTAGATGTTTTTTCATGAATTTTTTCTTGTTTCTCTCTTCTTAATAGGTAGTTTTTAATTGAGATTCTTTTAATTTTGTTAATTTAATGAACTTTATTAAATTTTAATCAAAATTTATTAATTTATTTTAAATGAACTTTACGATGTCAATTACTTTTCCAAAGTGAGTGTATTGTTTTTTTTGCTTTTATGTTTCTTTTTAATTTTCATAGATGCTAAAACTAAGTTAGCTTCACACTTAAATTATTTACAGTTTTTTAAAACATCAAACATTATGATTTGCTTGCACAAATACTTATGAACTTATATTCTTCAATTAAACTTTTTTAATGTTTATTTCTTTTAAAGACGTATTTAAAATTTAATTTAAATATAATTAATCAATACAATCACCTAAAATATAATTAAGCTCTTTATTCTCATAATAACCTTTTACATTTAATTTTCATCTATTTTATATTATATTGTTTTATATTGAAAAAAGTATTCTGTTTATACTTAAGATTTTAATTTTATAGTTTTGACCAAATTTTGGTAAAATTTTATCTTAACTCAATTCGTTAAAATTTTTCAGATTAATTATTAATTAAAAATCTTTAAATTATATCTAGTATATATCTGTTCTGTTTAGACTAATTTTTGTTTTTGATATTCAATCTTAAGTTTTGATAAATTGCTTAGATTTTCAAATGATCTTTTATGTAATTTTAGTAATTTTTTACAGTAAATGAAATCCTATTATTTGAGGCTCAAAAAAAAATTTTATTCAAAGCTACTTTAAAAAATTTTTGAACTTGAAATCATGTTGAAATCATGAAAAATAGAAATTTTTATAAACATAGAAAGAATAATGTAAAAAGTAAAGATTTTTTGGGGATATTAATAAGTTTTATGCATTTACAAGTTTTTAATTTGGTTTAAGGTAGCTTGAATAGTATTTTTTCATTCACAAATTTTTATCGTAAAAAAATTCTTATGATTCAAATGAAAAAAAATGTTGCACTCTAATTTTAAAAAGTAAAAAAAAACTTTTTTTTATATAAAGCTTAACATTTTATTCAAATCTAATCTAGTTTTTTAGTTTAAATTTTTTTAAACTCATTATCATAACTAATAAAATTACACATTTACATACGAAACTTTATTTTATTACAAAATAGTAATTAGATAATAATTCTTTTGTTAAGTTGTTTTATTATTCAGTACATAACACCTTGTTTTAAAAACTTAATCTTTTTTGAGTTGTCAAAAACTATTGAAACAAAAATTTGAAATAATTAGAAAAATATTCATCAAAGTTTATTAAAATTTTTATCATTTCTCAACTACTAAAATCATATAAAACTTTAAAAGATTTTTTAGTACTCAGCATTAATAATCAATACAATAATGTTTTAGATTAAGTTTAATACTTGTATTTTGAAATCGGTATTTTCTATTTTGGGCTCAAAAATTTAAGATAATGCTTGTTTTAATTAAAAAAAACTGTAGATATCATTCAAATTTTTGAATAATTCATTAATCTACTATTTAGTCATTAGTTGGCAATTCATTTTTAAAGTAAATAAATAGAGAAACATTTTCAAATAAATACTTTCATTCAGTTTAAATATATTTTGTGTTTAAAATTTACTTCAAAATGAATTTTGAAAATTTACCTAAACCTTTAGATTTAGAATTCGATTTATTCGAATATACTGAAATTGAAACAAAAAAAAACCCTATTTTTATTCATCCTGGTCTTTTTAGTAATAAAGATAATTATAAAACTTTAGCTCCGTTAGTTTCTAAACTTTTGCAAAGAGATGTTTATGTTTTGGATGCTAGAAATCATGGTAAAAGTCCAAGAACTGATTCATTTACTTTATTAGATCTTGTTTCAGATCAAGTTAATTTTATTAGAAAAAATAACTTCAATAAAGTAATTTTAATTGGTCATAGCTTAGGTGGTATAATTTATTCTTTTTTGTCTATAATGTTTGTAAGTTTTTTCTTTTTTATTTAAAACAAAAAATTTTTAACTTCTTTTTTTGACATTTTAGCCTGATTTTGTTGAAAAGTTAATCATTATTGATATAAACCCAGTTAAAAATTATAGTGAAAGTGAGCCTGAACTTTTATCATCGTTCATAACTTTATTAAAAAATATTTTAGAACAAATAAACTTAAATGAAAAAAATACAACTTATGAAGAAGCTCTTAAACAATTCGAAGTCCTTTTTCAAGAAAAAACTGTAATTTCTAAAAGTATATTTAAATGATAAAGTAAAGTTAATTTTTATTTTTTTTATAGAAAGGAGTAATGGAATTTGAATTTTTCCAAAATTGTTTAATTGAAAAAGATGGAAAAATTGATTTTAACTTCAACATTGATGCTCTTGATTCATTTGCAAAGCAAACAAATAATGATCATCATTCTGAAAATCAATTTTTAGGTGAAGCTTTATTAGTTTATGGAGGAAAATCTAAACTTTTTTTCAAAGAAGAATGTGAATCTGTTTCACAAAAATTTGTTAATTGCAAATTTGAATGTGTAGAAAATGGAGATCACAGTTTACATTTTAAGTATCATGATGAATTTTTGAAAATATTAAAAAGCTTTGTCGATGGTGAAAAATAATTTCCATTTTTTTTAAATTTTAGATTTACTTCAAAAAAAGATTTTAAATTGTGATAAGATTTTAATTTTTATAAAACTCTTTGATGAAAATTCTCATCTAAAATTTTAATTTAACTAACGAAACACTCAAAAATAAAAATTTAAAAAATAAACTGTAAAAGATACTTAAGTTTAAAAAAGTTTAATTTAGGAGTAATTTAATAGTGTTTTTAAATTGTAAAATAAATAAAAACTCAGTTGTTTTATTAATTTTATAAAACTTAGCGTCCTATTTTTTTTGTCTTTAAACTTCAAATCTTTAAAATGATTTTTTATCAAAAAATGATTTAGTAAGAAAATTTAATTTAAAAAATACTTTCAAGAAATTAATTGAATTTAACTCATGTAAACTTAACCAGAGTAACTATTCAGTTACTTTGCATACCATCTTACTGAATACACTTTTTCTGCAAATGTTGAAAATGTTTTAGAATTCATCAAAACTTGTAATCAACTTTTAATAATGAGCAAACATTAGTTAACAATTAACTAAGAAATTAATTGATTAGATATTTTATGTTATACTGAGTCTTACTAAAAAAAAAATGAACTAAATTTTATAATTATGAGTTTCTCTGAAAATGCTAATTTTATGTAATAATTTGAGTCTGATCTAGTAAAATTAAATTTTAATAATTTCTTGTCTTAAAGAACAACAAATATTAAAATAAAAACTAAAAAATTTAATTATAATTAAATTAAAAAACTTTACTTTTCACTTTTAGTCAAGTATATAATAGTTCAAATAGCTGTGAGCAGCTAAGCCACAAGTATTAAATTTTCCCGCTCAAGTCGTGAAAATAGTAAAAATAACAGACAATAGACTGACATTTTGCAAACCGCCAAATTATTTAAGCTTGTGCGTTTTGTTTATTAATGCATTATAGCTTTCATTAGATTTAATTTAGTTTTAAATTGTGTCATAATGGAGGCCGCAATTGAAAATAAAGTTAGCAATGAACCTACTAACATTACAAATAGGTTCGAGTTTTTGCTGAAACAAACTGAGATTTTTTCTCATTTCATGACTTTTGGTAAAGATGAACCTCAAAAACCGAAACCTGGTCGAAAAAAAAAAGAAAAAGAAGTAGATGTTAATGATCATAGACATCGTAGAACTGAAGAAGAAGAAGATGCTGAATTGTTATCAGAAAGTAAAAAAGATGTCACGTTATTTAGGTTTGTTGAAATTTAAACATGGTTTTTTTAAAATTCTAATTTCATTTAATTTTAGGTTTGAGAAAAGTCCTGCATACATCACAGGAGGAGAAATGAGAGATTATCAAATTAGAGGTTTAAATTGGATGATCAGTTTACATGAAAATGGAATTAATGGTATTTTAGCTGATGAAATGGGTTTAGGTAAAACTTTACAAACTATTAGTTTACTTGGTTATATGAAAAATTATAAAAATATTAATGGACCTCATATGGTAATTACCCCAAAATCTACATTAGCTAATTGGAGTAATGAGTTTAAAAGATGGTGCCCTTCATTAAATACTATTTGTTTAATTGGTAATCAGGAAGAGAGAACAAATTTAATTCGTAAACATCTTTCTAGTACAACTTCTTTTGAATGGGATGTATTAATAACATCATATGAAATGATTATCAAAGAAAAAGCTGCGTTAAAAAAATTTAACTGGAGTTATTTAATCATTGATGAAGCACACAGAATTAAAAACGAAAAAAGTAAATTATCTGAAATTGTTCGTGAGTTCAAAACAAATAACCGTTTATTAATTACTGGTACTCCTTTACAAAATAATTTACATGAGTTATGGGCTTTATTAAACTTTTTATTACCTGATGTATTTAACTCATCTGATGATTTTGATTCTTGGTTTAACACATCTACATGTTTAGAGTCAGATCAATTAATTCAACGTTTACATACAATACTTAAACCATTTTTGTTACGTCGTCTAAAAAATGAAGTAGAAAAAAGATTAAAACCTAAAAAAGAACTTAAAATTTATGTTGGATTAAGTAAAATGCAAAGAGAATGGTACACTAGGATTTTGATGAAAGATATTGATATAGTCAATGGAGCTGGTAAATCAGATAAAATGCGTTTACTTAATATTTTAATGCAGCTTAGAAAATGTTGTAATCATCCTTATTTATTTGATGGTGCTGAGCCTGGTCCACCATACACAACAGATCAACATTTAGTAGATAATTGTGGTAAAATGGCAATTTTAGATAAATTGTTACCTAAATTACAAGATCAAGATAGTAGAGTTTTAATTTTTAGTCAAATGACACGTGTTCTTGATATTCTTGAAGACTATTGTATGTGGAGAGGTTATCAATATTGTAGATTAGATGGTAGTACAGCACACGAAGAAAGAGAAAAATCTATTTATGAATTTAATAAACCAAATAGTGAAAAGTTTTTATTCATGCTTAGTACAAGAGCTGGAGGTTTAGGAATAAATTTAGCAACAGCTGATGTTGTAATTATTTATGATTCTGATTGGAATCCTCAAGTTGATTTACAAGCTATGGATAGAGCTCACAGAATTGGTCAGTTAAAACAAGTACGTGTTTTTAGAATGATTACTGAAAATACTGTTGAAGAAAGAATTGTAGAAAGAGCAGAAATCAAATTAAAATTAGATAACGTTGTAATTCAACAAGGTAGATTAGCAGATAATACTAACAAAGTTGGAAAAGAAGAAATGTTAGGCTGGATTAGACATGGTGCAGATCAAATATTTGCATCTAAGGATAGCCAAATTACTGATGAAGATATTGATGAAATTTTAAAGAGAGCAGAAGCTAAAACTGAAGAAATGAAAAAGAAAATCGACGATTTAGGAGAAGGAAGCTTACGCAACTTTACTTTAGATACAAATGAACAATTTTCTAGTGTTTACAATTTTGAAGGAGAAGATTACAGAGAAAAACAAAAGTTAGGTTCAGCTTTAGCATGGATTGAACCTCCAAAAAGAGAAAGAAAAGCTAATTATGCTGTGGATGCTTACTTTAGAGATGCCTTAAGAGTTAGTGAACCCAGAGCACCAAAAGCTCCAAGACCTCCAAAGCAACCAAATGTACAAGATTTCCAATTTTTCCCACTTCGTTTGTTTGAATTATTAGATAGAGAAATCTATTATTTCAGAAAAACAGTTGGTTATAAAGTTCCTAGAAACCCAGATTTAGGATCAGATGCAGCCAAAGTTCAAAAAGAAGAACAACGAAGAATTGACGAAAGTGAACCCTTAACTGAAAGTGAAATTATTGAAAAAGAAGAACTTTTAACACAAGGTTTTACTAACTGGACTAGACGTGATTTTAATCAATTTATAAAAGCAAATGAAAAATATGGTAGAGATGATTTAGAAAATATTGCCAAAGAAGTTGAAGGAAAAACTCCTCAAGAAGTAGAAGCATATACTGAAATTTTCTGGGAAAGATATCAAGAATTAACAGATTCTGACAGAATAATAGCTCAAATTGAAAAAGGAGAGCAAAGGATTCAAAGAAGACAAGATATAAAACGTGCTTTAGAGTCAAAAATGGGACGTTATAGAGCTCCTTTCCATCAATTAAGAATTGCTTATGGTACTAATAAAGGAAAAAATTATACTGAAGAAGAAGATCGTTTTTTGATTTGTATGTTGCATAAACTTGGTTTTGATAGAGAAATGGTTTATGATGAATTAAAAGCAGCAGTACGTAATTCACCAATTTTCAGGTTTGATTGGTTTTTAAAAAGTAGAACAGCTCTTGAATTACAAAGAAGGTGTAATACTTTGATTACTTTAATAGAAAGGGAAAATCAGGAATTAGAAGAAAAAGAGAAACAAACTAAAAAGAAACCAGGACCAAAACCTGGTTTAGCTAAATCAACTAATAAAAGATCAAGTGCTACTACAGAACCATCTGCTAAAAAGAAGAAAAAACGTTAAATTTGATTATTTTTTATTATTAATAATTGATCATTTTATTATGTATAGTTATAACTCAATTGATAAATCATCATTATTTTTTGTAGAAAGTTAATAAGCTTTTTCATTTGACATATTAAGTAACATTTTTCATTAAATTTACAAAGAATTTTTAACACAAGAAAATTTATTAGTCTAAAACTTAAATTTTTAAATTAAAACTTTAGGGTTTAAATTAGGGAAAAAATTATAAAATTATTTTTTTAAAAAATAAAGTTTCTATTAATATAATTAATCTTAAAAAAGCTTATTAAAATTTTCAAGTTTTGTGGTTTGACTAAATCCGGTTTTTTGATTTGAACCATTTCATTTAATCAGGTGTAATTTAATTTGTTCAAAAGATACTAACTTTTTTCTGATAAATTTAAAGCACTATTTAATGTTAAATTAACTTTAGTTTTAGTAACTTTTCTTTTTTAATGACTTTAAAGTTTTGTAAAAATGCAATACGACAACCTTTTACTTTTAAAATTCACTTTCTCGTTTTGCTCATAAAACTTGTTTACCTTCATTTACTAAGAAAAGATACGCAAACAAATGAATTCTATTTTTTAACTTTTTTTTTACTTTTTTTAACTTTTTCTTACTTTAGATGTAAAATATTTAAAGCTTATTTTCTTGGAATTACTTCTTCTTTTCGACATTTTGATTTCGAATATCAATGCTACTTATTGAAAATAATCTCAATGCTTTTCCTTTATATAATTTTTTATTAATTTTTATTAAAAAACCTTTTTTTTGAAAATCTTTTTTTAATTGAGAAAAATT
Organism: Anisodus tanguticus; assembly: GCA_034509755.1. Classification (NCBI taxonomy): domain Eukaryota; kingdom Viridiplantae; phylum Streptophyta; class Magnoliopsida; order Solanales; family Solanaceae; genus Anisodus; species Anisodus tanguticus. The sequence continues at coordinate 283,281 of JAVYJV010000054.1, read as the reverse complement.
TGAAATTTTACTTAAAAATTTTAATCGATTTTTTTATTTTCAATTTATTTGGGATTTCACTTCTATTGAGAATTCATTTGAGATTTTATTTGAGAAAGTGTTCAAAAATTTGAAAATAGTTTTGAATTGTTTAAGTTTATTAAAAATCTAAGTTAAAATAAATTTTAAAATTATTATGAAATAATCAGTGAAAGTTTTTTATTTAGTTTTAATTGTTATAAAAACCAGTTGCCTAAGAGGAAATAAATTTTTTTAAATTTCCTCTTCAATTTTTAAATTTTTTCCTTTTGTTTTGTAAAATAACTTTAGTTTTAAAATGGCTAAGAAAAGTAAACCTTTGTTTTTACCAAGAGATCCAAAAGCTTATTGGACTTTTACATGTACTAAGCTTTTGATGCAACTCATATTCTTTATTTATTTTGTTTTTGTTATTGTTTGGACCTTTTATACTATGCAATATTTCAAAAATTTAGTTGAAAGTTTAAATGAGAAAAATCCGTATGGTAATTTTAAGAGTACAAGTGAAACTATTCAATACATTATAAGTGGTAGAGAAATACAAAAATTACAAACTCATCGACATTTCTTCTTATTTACTGGATTATTTTTACTTGGATCTTCATTGATTGCTTTTTATGGTATTTTAAAGGAATTAATAAGTTTATTAATTGGTTTCATTTTGATGCAAGCATTAAGTTTAGTATTTGAGTATGTTGGAGCTTTAAAATCAAATGATAGTATTGTATTGCAATTTAAAATGGTTAGTTTATTTGTACAACCATTACTTATGTTATTAGCTGCAATATTTGCATTTATGATAAGAAGAATGGAACAAAAACTTGCAAGTGAACCTACTTATCGTCAAACTATTATTGGTGTTGTACCTAATATGAATAATTATCAAATAAAAAAACCCCATTCAGAAAGTGGGTTTAAAAGATTTTCGCCTGAAAATCAAGGACACATAAATGTTGGTCTTAATATAAATGATGAATAAATTTAATTAATTTTTTTTGTAAATACTTTTTTTAAAATTTAAATTAAAATGTAATTTAAGAACGATTTTTTACATCAATTTTATTTAATAAACAAAAATTTAAAGAAAAAAATTTAATTTTCATTTGAGTATTTAAAAAAAAATGAAATATCAATTAAGAAATTATTTTATTTAATTATGTAGCAATTAAAAAACAAATTAAAATTTTTTTTTTTTAATTTGAAAATTGCGCTCTTAAAATCGGCTGACATCAACATGTGAAAAAGTACAATAAATAGATTTAATTTCGACATAAACAAACTTTAATATTAGTTTTAAACTTAAATTTAATTAAAATCGAAAAATAAAGTTCTATTTGTATTTAAAATGAGAACAGAGGTATTATTATTTTTAATTTGTTTTGTTTTTTAATTTTCAATTTTTTCAGGTTTTGAAAATTTATAAACAACTTTTCAACACAACAAAAAAAACATTTGGAGATGATAAGGAAACTTTAAACAAAGTTATACAAAATATAAAAATAAAATTTAAAGAAAACAAAAATATTGATGATGTTGAAAAAATAAAAGAGGTCTTTAATTAATTTCTTTATTGTTAATCAATAATATAATTAATTTTATTATTTTAGAATATAAAAGCTGCACAAGATGCTGAAAACTTTATAAAGAATTGTGTCATTCAAGCCAAGTATAACGAAAAAACAAACAATTACAGTAAGTTTTAATTAAAATAAAAATTTTTTTTTAAATATAAATTCTTTTTAGATCTAAAAATTCCTATTGAATTGCCTTCTAATAGCGTGGTTGAACCAATAAATGAAATTAAAATTAAGTAAAAAAACAACTTGTAGTTAATTTGAAAAATTTGTTCAAATGTCTATCGTATAACAAATTTTTTATGAAGAAATTAAACAATGAAATTTCTTATTAGTTTAAAGTTTAACTAGATTGTAAATAAATGAATTAAGTTTTTGTAAATAATAAAATTTAATCTTATCAAAATTAGTTTTTAAATTCAATTCTGATGATTTACTTTTAGTTTAATTAAAATCTGATTTAATTGTTTAAATTTTGATAAAAATTCAAAATTCTTAACTATAACCAAATTTAAAAATTGTTTAAATGAAATTAAAATTTTGTTTAAATAATAAATTAAAGACACAAATTAAGATATGAAATCAGCTTGTTAAATGAAGCTAAATCGGCGAATTCGGCGAAGCCCATCCCAAAACACGAACATGTAATTCAAAGAAGAGCATAGAGTTTGATTGCGCTTCATATATGAACCAGTAAGCAGCCGACGTTAACACTTCTTTTCTACTTTTAGTCATTTGAAATTGTCGGATTCATCTAATCGGATGTTCAATGGTAATTGTGTATTTGTTAATTTCAAAAATAATTCATAAATTTTATAGTAGGATCAATTTAAATTAATTATAAAAAAGAAAAAAAATTTTTTTAATGTTTATTTCAATATTAGAATATTTATAAACTGAAATTAACTTCATTTTTAAAATCTTTTTTTTTTATTTATTCAAAAAGATGATTTTTTGTTAAAATAGATGAATTAAGTTTAGTTGAAAATTAAGTTTTTGTTTATAAATTATTTAAATTATTTAATTTATCGTACAAATCGATAGAAAAAAAATTTAGAAAAATCCTCACATTTTTTTCTTTTGTGATTTTAAAAAAAATATTTAGAAATAAATTTTAGAAAAATAAATTCAAAAGCTTGTAAGTATTTAGTAACTTACAATTCTTAAAATTAGTTTTTTAAATACTTAATAAGTTTTAAAATTAGAAAATTTTTACTTATTTAAAGCAATTTAATAAATTAGTTATTCTACAACCTTCTATTAGAACTAATTTTTAAATTAATGTTTCAGATTTTTTTAAAATTATGTTAAACTTTTTTAATTATCATATGAAGTTTCAACACATTGGAAAATGTTTTAAATTTATGAATTCTTAAAAATTGTGTTTTTTAAAGTGAACTAAAATTGATTTTATATGATTCTTTTTTTAAAAATTTTTTATTTAGTGAACAAATAGTTTTAATTATTAAAATATTTGAAAAATTTTAAAGAAGACATTTAAAAGATAAAAAATTAAACAAAAAATTTAATTTTTTATTTATTACAAGCCTAATTTAAATCTTAAAATGATAAAAAAAGTGCGTGTTGAATAAAACATCTCTTAATTAATTTTTTTTTTAATTTTTATATGTTTCATACCTGGATTGAGTGTAAATGTATACTTATTTTTTTAGGACGGATTTTGTAGACTTTGCACTCAAGTTAAGATAATTTTTATTAAAATACGTGCAAAAATAGTTTTTTTCTTAAATAAAAATTAATTGCCAAAAGTTCATTTCAATCAAACAATTGAAAATAATTGAAATTTTGTTATTATTAAACAAAAAATAAAAGTTAAATGTGCCAGCCGTTACTGATCGATTAAAATTTAAAGGTCAAAATATATTAACTTATAAATTTTCTAAAAAATTTCTCTATAATAAATTACTTATAATTATAGAGTTATTCAAATTTATAAAAAAAAGAAAGATTATTTTATAAAAAAGTAAGTTTTAATATGATTAAAAATCTTGTAAAAAAAAAAATTTAAATAGAACTTAAATATATAAAATTTCATTGCTGTTATGCTTTATCCACCATCAATTTGGATTAATGACACCATTCTTTGTTTTAAATAAGTCAGTGTTCATCAAAGTTATCTTTTTACAAATTAACTCTATTGCTCATAAAATCACCGACCAACTTTAATCTATTGAAAAAAAAAATTATAATTGGCCTACAAAGCTGAAAGTTTTTTAATTGTTTAATTTTGTTACTTTTAAATTGATTTTTTTTTTAATGAACTTATTTCAAGATTTCTTTCAAAAAAAAAAAAAACTTTGAAACTAATATCAAAACTATTCAACAATTGAACCTTATTTGTAAAAACAATGTTTTTAGAAAAAAAGAAAATTGATAAAATTTTAATTTAAAAATGTTTATTCAAATTTAATTTTTAAATTTTATTAATATCAATAAAAAGTTGTTTATCTTTTAAAATCAATTTTCATGAGTTTTAAAATAAACAAAGTGACTAAAAAAAAGCCTAAAGAATAACAAGTAATTAAATTTTTTAATTAATTTAAGAAACTATTCTAATTTAATTAAAAAAAAATTTAATTTAAAAAAATTAATAAAGAATACTAGAATTTTTTCATGTAGCAAATAATCAGGCAAAAATTTATTATTTACATTTCTATATATGAGTTCTATATATGAATATTTTAAATTTATCATCTAAATAAATATATATTAGCTAAATATAAACTTTTATATATTATTTACTTATATATTCATATAAATTCTAGTTAAAAAAATTGATATTAAAATTCACAATTAGAGAATAAATTTTGATAATAAAAGGCTATTAAAATAAAAAATTTAAAAAAAATTAGTCAAGAAAATTAAAATTTATCTGATATATATATGTACCTACTCATATAAACAAATACATTTATATATTTTTTAAACATACATTTTTTTTTATTTTCATAAAGGATTTTTTCATTGAGTTAATTAAGTTTAGGCAATTTATTCTTAGATTGAGTGAATTGCTAGGCAAAGAAGAAAATTTAAAAAAAAAAAAAAAAAAAATTTCAAATATTGTGTGTTTATTTGGTTTAAAAACCAAATTTTAATTTTTTTTTTGTAAATATTATCAATAAATAAATCATTCAAAATTTTATCATTAAATTGTTTTAAAATGGCCTGCTGTCTAAGCGAAGAGGCTAAGGAGCAGAAGCGAATTAATCAAGAAATAGAAAGACAATTGAAGAAAGATAAAAGGGATGCAAGAAGAGAATTAAAATTATTATTATTAGGTAAATATAAATTTTATTTCATTTGTATTTTATCAAAATTAGCTAATTTTTTTAATTTTTCTATTTAAAAATTTCTTTTGTACTTTAATTAGACAAATATATCTCTTTTCATAATTAATTTATGAATATATATCTAAGCTTATTTTTAATTAATTTACAACTTTTTAATTTTATCTCTAATTTTTTAATACAATTATTGATTTGTTTTCTAAATATATCTCTCGGATTAGTTTTTTATTTTTAAAACATCTTTAGCTTTTTATAAACATCTTTAATTATATTTTCATTTTTTAAACATCTTTAGATTCATTTCAATTTTATAAACATCTTTAGTTTCATTTTTATTTTATAAACATCTTTAGGTTTTCCAAAACATCTTTTTTTAAATTTTAAATATCTTTATTTAAACATTCTATAGTTTTTAGTTTTAGATACACTTTTTTAGATACATTTAATGCTTTTTATTTTAAACACTTTTTTTGATTCAATTTATATTTAAATACATTTTTTAGTTAATTTATTTTGTATTTAAATACATCTCTTAGCTAGTTTTTTTTGTATTTAAATACATCTCTTAGCTAGTTTTTTTTGTATTTAAATACATCTCTTAGCTAGTTTTTTTGTATTTAAATACATCTCTTAGCTAGTTTTTTTGTATTTAAATACATCTTTTAGCTAGTTTTTATACTCCAATACATCTTACTAATATTTAACTAATACATCTTTTAGCTTAATTTTATTAACTTAAACCTATCTTTAATTCTTCTATTTAAAACAAATCTTTAATTACTTTTTAATCTTTTGGTTTAAATTATTTTTAAATAAATTTATCGATTTTAATTATTTTTAGTTTTTCACATTCAACTAAGATATTCATTTTTTCAATAATTTTCAAACTATTTTTTAGCACATATATTAGCTTAATTCTAATTTTAAAACATAGATTAGCTTTTTTGTTTTATTTTTTTAAAAGAATGTTTTTTGAAAGATGTTTTAAAATTATTCTCGTTACATGAGTTGTAAAAGAAAATATTTTTTTAAAATACTTTCTTCTTAAATTATTTTTCTTATAAATTATTTATATTAAATGGCATTTAAATTGTTAAAAAACATTTTGATTTAATAGATAAATCTTTATGGATTTTTTTAAAAAGCTATTTTTACTTATTAATTAGCAAGTTATAATTATTTAAATTAAGCATTTTTAAACAAATATTTTAAAAATTATTAAAATTTTCTCTCTGAAAAATTGATTTAATTAAATCTTTCTAATAAGAAAAGTAATTTTTAATATCAAATTATATTATTAAATAAGTTTTAATGAATAGATTAATTAAAAAAAATTAGTTTCGAATAACTCTTTTTTAATTATTGGTCATGTTTTTAAATTTTTTAATTTTATAGGTACAGGAGAGTCTGGAAAAAGTACATTCATTAAACAAATGAGAATAATTCATGGTACTGGTTATTCAGATGAAGATAAAAGAGGTTTCATTAAATTAGTTTATCAAAACATTTTTATGGCAATTCAAAGCATGATAAAGGCTATGGAATTTTTGAGTATTGAATATTCTGATCCAAAAAATCCTGTTAGTATTTAATTTATATAAATTAAATTTTTATTTTAATTTTTTTAATTTTTAGGAAAATGCTGATTTAGTTGCTTCAATTGATTATGAAACAGTAACAACTTTTGACGCACCTTATGTTGAAGCTATAAAAAGTTTATGGTCTGATAGTGGTATATTAACTTGTTATGATAGAAGAAGAGAATATCAATTAACAGATTCAGCTAAATTTTATTTGACTAATATTGATAGAATTGCTGCTCCAGATTATCTACCAACACAACAAGATATTTTAAGAGTCAGAGTACCAACAACTGGAATAATTGAATATCCATTTGATTTAGATTCTATTATATTTAGGTAAAAAGTTTTTATTTTCACAAAATTGTCATTTATTAATAATTTTTCAATAGAATGGTAGATGTAGGTGGACAAAGATCCGAAAGACGTAAATGGATTCATTGTTTTGAAAATGTCACATCAATAATTTTTTTAGTCGCCTTGAGTGAATACGATCAAATTCTTTTTGAATCAGATAATGAGGTAATTTAATTTCTTTATTTTGATTTTTTCAATATTCAAAACTGATTATTTTTTTTCTTTAAAAAATAGAATCGTATGGAAGAAAGTAAAGCTTTGTTTAGAACTATAATAACTTACCCTTGGTTTAGTAATACTTCAGTAATTTTATTTCTTAATAAAAAAGATTTATTCGATGAAAAGATTATGTATTCTCATTTAGTTGAATATTTCCCTGAATTCAATGGTTAGTTAAAAAAAATATTTTTTGGAATTTTAATTTAAAGTTTTTTTTATATTCAGGTCCAAAAAGAGAATCAGATCCAGCTAGAGAATTCATTTTAAACATGTTTATTAAACTTAATCCGGATATAGAAAAAATTATTTATTCCCATTTTACTTGTGCGACTGGTAATTATTCAAATTTTCTTTTAACTTTGTTGTTTTTAATAATTTTTTATTTTAGATACTGAAAATATAAGGTTTGTTTTTGCGGCCGTTAAAGATACAATTTTACAATTAAATCTAAAAGAATACAATTTGGTGTAGCTAAAAGTATTAAAAAAATAGAGTTTTTTTATTTTCTAATTATTCAACGAATAAAATTCATATATTTATACTCAGAAAATTAATTAGGACACAAATGAAGGTTCGACAAAATTACTATTTTTAAGTTTAGTTAACATTTTTTTTAAAAAAAAATTTTTTAAATTTTAGTTAATTAAAATTTGAAACAATTCTTTGCAAATATGCAAAGTATTACATCTTAAATGTGATAAGTGTATAATTCTAAACTTTCATTTAATTTTTCTACTTTTTAAAAAAAATTTTTATTTGTTGATGCTCGACTCATTTAAAATTAATGAAGCAGAAATTAATCCAAATTTTTTTCGTTTTTAGTCAAAACAGTTTTTAAAATACCAGTGTTAAACATTTAATTTAATAAAAGTAAATTTAAAAAAAACAAATAGACAAATTTTTTCAAAACTTATAGAACAGTAAATATTGTAAAATAACATTTTTTTTTTCAAAAAAAGATTTTATTCGAGATACTTTTAATCAATTTGAGAAAACAATCATTTTTTTTAAAATACAATTTTTCTACGTATTTTTATATTTGACGATTTATATGCAGTTACATTGAAATAAATCATAGGGTTAATAGAAAAAAAATGTGTCTTCAAATTAAAATTTTTTTATCACTTTGATTAAAAAAAGATGTCGAAGTTTTTTGTTATTGAGTTTTGAGATTTCATTTATAAAAAAATACAGTTTTTTTTAAATTTATCATTTAAAAACAGTCATTTTTTATGTTTTATTTAGTTTTTATTTATAATTTTTTTTTGGTTTCTATAAGGTGCATTTAAACATTAATTGAATAATTTTGTATATAACAACATACCATATTAATATGAAAATATTAGTATATTTAAAGTAAACTAATTTATTTAAAATAAAAACAAGAAAAACTTTTCTAAATAATTTAAGGATTTTTTAAATACAAAAACAATTTTTAAGTTCAAAAACATTTTAAAGAACAGTATTACAAGAAAGAAAATTTCTTATTTTAAAAAGTTCTTTTTAATAAAACATTAAATTTTTCAAATTCATTTTTAAATCATTTTAAAGTTAATTTATACTTTGAATATGAAAATAAATTGTAAATGAACATTTGAATTTGTAAGATAATATTTCGTTTTAAGTTATACTAGACATGTTTATACAGTAAACATAAAATTAGTAAATTTAAAGTTATTTGCAATGTAAAATTTTAACACAAATAAATTTTATTTAAAAACTCTTCAATTTTCAAATATTTTTTAGTTTTTTTCCTTTAAAAGATCATCAGTAAAAAAACGTTCCTTATATCAAATTACTCAGTCAAGTTCTTAATTTTTGCCACATAAACTATTAATCATCATCATTATTCTTTCACCTTTTTATTATCAATTTCCTTTTAAAATTTAGATCAAAACTTAAGATTTTTTCAAAATACATAATCTCTTTTTCACAACAATCCTTGTGCTACTAATTTAAGCCTTATTTTTTATTTTAATTCTCTAATTCATGAAACTTTTGCAGGATTCTTTTCGGTTTTTTTATTTTATATTAGTATTGAACTACAAGTTCTTTATTTTTAATATTAATCATTTAAAAATAAAAAACTGAAAATTAAAAATTTTTTTTGACCGGACAGCCTAAAATTTTTTATTTGAATTTTAAATTTCGCGCTTAACTTTGGAAAAAAATATAAGCATACTAAAAAAGCTACATATTTTTGGTGAAGTTTACTTTAGAAAAAATGTTTTAAAGAATTTCCACAAGGAAAAATTTATTAAAAAAATTAAAACACGCGCAAAATTCTTTAATTTTACAAAAAATTTTAAGCCGATATTAAAAGCCGCAATTAAATAAAAATTGAAACTAAAAAAAAAAAATTTTAAATTAAGGTTTTTTTATTTTATTTTATTTTTTTTCCCTAATAATATCAATTAAATCTTCAAAAATTTAGCAAAAAATTTTTTTAATTTTTTTTAACTAAAAAAATCGGCTTATTAAAATTAACTATTTTACCGGCTTCTTCAATGAAACTTTAAGTAAAATTTTTTTTTTAGTTACAGCTGGCATTAAGCCTGCTTTTAGTTAAGCGAAAGTAAGTTAATAATGATTTTAGTTATTTCATTTGCATTTTTAAGCCGCTTTGTGGCCGATCAGCTTTTAATTGATATTTTTAATTTTTTATTAAATACCGCGTCGCTTTAAAATAATTAATTTATGGATTTAAATTTAATTATTAAGTACCTGAATTAAATGATTTGAATTTATACTATTTGTTTTTTTAGAAAAATTTGTATTTCCGCTTTTAGTGCTAAATAATTTGTAATACTAAAAAAAGAAAAAGGTGCTTTCATTAGACTTCCTTTAAAATTGGTGTGAAAGTGCGTGAATAAAAAAATTTTTTTAAAGATTTTTAAATTTTAAAGTTTAAATAAATTTTATTACCCAACAATTTTAAAATAGTTAAAACTTTGGAACTTTTGATACTTTATAATTGTTTAATTAATTTGTTAATAGTTTTTTTTTTTTTTTTTTTTTTGTTTTGACTTATCTACGTCCTCATACTATATTAGACCGAATTCGAATTGACTAGAACTTGTTTTCTCAAACAGTATTTTTTTTAAAAAAAACATAAGAAATAATGTTCATTTAGTTCTAAATTTGAAACAAATTAGAAATTTTTTTTTTAATTTTTGATTTTTTGACAAAAACAAACTTTTTTTTTAAAAATTTTGTTTTAACCGAAAATGGTTTTTTTTAATTTATTCTTAGTTTTTTTAATTTATTGTTAATTTAAAAATTTTTACTTTAGAAAAATATAAATTTAAATGTTTCTGTTCAGTAAATAAATATTTTAATTTTAAAGTAGTCTTTATAAAATTTAAATGAAAAGGAAAAGGAAGTGGTTTCAGTGGAAAAAATTTGATTTAATTTTCTTCACTTAATTTTATCATTAAATTAGACTTTAAATTAATTTATTAGGCCTAATTTTATTAAAATAAAAATGCCTTTAACGCCAATGAACAACGATTTTCTTCAATGTCCTATCTGTTTCAATACATTCTCTTTTGAACGTAAGCCGGTTACATTAGGTTGTTGTCATACCTGCTGTTTTTTCTGTTTGAAGGTAAATTTTTTTTTTTTAAATGAAAAACAATAAAAGATTAACAAATTTAACTTATCTATTTTTTTTCAAGTCTTTACAAAATTGTCCTTTTGATCAGACAGCTATAGATCAAAATTTTCCAACAAATGAAGCAATTCTTTCTTTATTACCAAATACTAGTAGCTCATTTGTTTTAATAAACTCTTTATTTTCAACTATCAAAAAAAATAATGATGAAAAATTAATTAATAATTATTTTTTGGGTGAAAATGATGTTCATTTTTATAAAGTCGCTATTGAAAATATTATCGAATTAACTAAACTTATAAAACCTCAAAACACATGTAAGCTATAAAAATTAAAAAAAATGTAAAAATTTTAAAATAATTTTTTTATTTATTCAAGCAGGTAATCTTCTTTCTAGACCACTGCAAAGAAAACTTATAAGCTTATTACATTGTCAACTTGTTGATGAAGATGGTAGATTAAGAGCAGTTAAAAATGCTAGGTCAATTGGTGAAAGAGCATTATCTGAATTGTTGATTAAACATCAAGATCCTAATACATTAGGGTAAATTAATATAAAATTTATTTAAAGAAGTTTTTTAATAGTTATTTTTTTTAGAGCTAATTTGTGGGCAGCTATAAGGTCACGTGGGTGTCAATTTTTAGGTCCTATTCTGCAGGAAGAAATTTTAAAATTAGTTTTATCTGCCCTTGAAGACGGTAGTCATTTATCTCGTAAAGTCCTTGTTATGTTTGTTGTGCAACGGCTTTCACCTCATTTTCCACATCAAGCTAGTAAAACAGCAATAGGTCACGTAATACAACTACTTTACAGAGCGAGTTGTTTTCGTTTAACAAAACGAGATGGAGATTCTAGCTTAATGCAATTGAAAGAAGAGTATTGCTCTTATGAAGCATTGAGAAGAGAACATGATACTCAAATAGTATCTATTGCCTTAGAATCAGGTTTAAAAATATCTCCTGATCAATGGTCTTCATTTTTATATGGAGTACCAACATATAAATCTCATATGCAATCAATTATTGATAAACTTCAATCTCCAGAATCATTTCATCAGTCTATTCAAGAACTTATAATTGCTTTACAAAGAACACATGATCCTGCCAATTTAACTGTTTTAAAAGATCATTTAGAACGTTTAGCTAAAATAGATTTAAATTCAACAAATGTAGAATCAAACACAAAAGAAACAATCAAAATTAGTTATGAAGATTTAGCAAATATAATGGATTCGTGTAAAATTATAACTTTCAGATTAATTGAATTTTTAAAACAATATAACACATTATTTAGTAATTATTCCAGATATTCTTCAAGAAATGCTAACTTTAATAATACAACTAAGTTTAAAAATGGTAAAAACTTCAAATCAAAATCTCCTACAAATGAAGATAAAGCTAAACAATTAGATACAAATTGTTCAACTAATGGAGTTTTTACTTTATCTTTTGGAAACGCCAATACAAATTCAGGTTTGAATTTCGATCAAGATTATTTTTCTGATACTGCTATCTCACCATATAATTTAATAAATAAACGCAAACCATGTGCTTTTGTTCCTCCAACTGTACATCAAAACAATAATATTACTAAACCAGGATTAATTAATAATATACAAACAACTAATAGTTTGCAAAATAATCAAAAACTTAATTTGCAAACTAATAATACATTAAAAAATTATCCTTCAACTAATGTACATGAAGGTTCAAATAATACCATGAATGAGTTGTTAAACAACTTCATTGGTAAAACTAATGGTAATTTAATCAATTTAAATAATAATTCAAGTAAAAACTTTTATCCTTCTAAAAATGGTTCAAAAAATCAATATAATCTTAATCAATTGCTAAATAAGAAAGAATTAATCAATGTTTTAAGTAATAATCAATTGAAAATAAATTTTGAGAATACGAAAAAACTTAAAAACAAAAGTAATCAAAATTCATTTTCATTTGATGACGATCAATTCATTCCGTTTGCTGATCAACCTTTTGTTTCTAAATTTGGCCCAATTTCTCGTACAATGAATTTAATAAATACACAAACTATAACTGGATCTACAGCAAAATCAATTGTAGGTTTTAAAAACGCTGAAATTAATTCAAACGGAACACAAATAACAAATGTTGTTTTAGGAAAAGCCGCATTACCTTCATTAATTAGACCTTTTAAAACTTCTTTATTCATTTCAAATGAACCTTGTTTGAAAAAATAGTAATTTTATAACAAATTTTTGCAAAATTTTTAGTAAGTTTTTTTTGATTTGAAACTAATTTATTTTTTATTCTGACGGAGGTAGATTTACCTCCATTAAAAAATTGTTCAAAAGTTTTTCAATAGTCACATTTTTAGAACAAACTTCTGATTTATTTTTAAATTTAATTTAAACAAGTAACCTCCTACACATAAACAAATAATAGATTTTTTTTTAACTACTTTTTCTTAAAAAGTATAAAAACCACTTAAATTAACAACTTTTATATTAAAATGATAAAATTTATTTCTAGTTTTAAAATCAAGTTTGAAGAAGTTTCAATTTTGAAATTACCTAGATACACAAGGTTTATTTCTTTAAGGATTATAATTATTTAGTAATCATAACTTTTTTTTTGGTAAAACTTTTTTTTTAGGTTTTAAATTTTTGTGAATTTTTTTATGGAATCATCACTTAAAAGAGATGTTTTTAAAATTTGTCTTAGACAATTTCTTATTTTAAATAATAGCTTTTTTATCAAGCTATATTTGTTAGATAAGTTTTTTATTTTTGTTTTTTTAAAAATTGTTATCAATAGCATTTTTTGATCGCAGCTTTTGTGAATTGAAAATTTTATTTATAAATGAAATTGTGTTCTTTATTGTATCAATATTTTTTATTTATTTTCAAATTAAAACATACCAAATTCTGGCTTAGATCAAATCAGCAATACTTATTTATAAAAAAAAATTTTTTAAATTTCTCTAATACTTTGTTAGTTAATTTTTAAAACAAAATTTCCTATAAATTATTAAATCAAGTTTTTTTTTTAAATTAATAAATTTTATTTTTAAAATAAACTTTAAATTGATTTGATCAATTTATCTTTTTAATTTTAAACCAAACATTTTATTCTCAACCAAACATTTTATTCTCAATCAAATCTTTTATTCTCAATTCTTTTATTGAATTTTCTTAATTGAATATTTTTTTCAACTTTTAACAAAATTTTATTTTTCATCAAAATTTTTTTTTCAATTTTTATTCATAATTTTTCAATAATAATTTGAATTTGTTGTTAAATTATTTATTCCTCTTCTCATATATAAAATCATCTTTTCAATTAAAAGGTAAAAAAAAATTTAACTAAAAATTGTAATTAAAAGTTAAAACTAAAAAAAAAAATTTTTTTATAATTAAAGCTCAATTCCAGGTTTAAACTATTTTTTTCATCTATAAAAAACTGAGATATGTAAATATTTATTAAATGGTAAATTTGATCAAATAATTATTTACAAGTAAAATCAATGAATATTTTATGAATTTGGGGCTTATTTAAATTTATGAAAATTTAGTAAAAATAGTTAATAATGTTTAACTTAAATTTAATGATGTTCAATTTATTTAAAATAAATTGAAAATAATTGATATGAAAAAGTTTTTTGAAAAAGCTCAATAAAAATTTAAAAAAAAACAATCTATTTTCAAAACTAAATATGGTCCTTTCTAAAACTTTTAAAAACTGTTTTAAAAGTTTTTTTATTTTTTAGCAGTCTACCAATCAGACTGATAACTCTAAATAACTTTTAGAGTACTTTTTTTAGATTATGAAGCAAAAAAATCGATCTTTTTTTACGTTAACCTCTAATGACTATCGTTTTTTTTCAACTAATCCTCAAACATGAAAAAAATGAAATATTTTTATTGTTTTTCAAAGTAAATTTTCATTAAAGATTTTTCTAAACAATAAAACTTGAAAATTTTGATTTACTAATTGCTTGATTTTGAAAGTGAAACTAAAATTTTTTTTTTAAGGTTTCTATTTATATGGTTTTTTTCAAAATTAAACTTTTTTTTTAAAGTTAATACTGTCTTTAATAAAATGGCTTATTAATTCAAAAAAAATCATCGTTTTATACCAATTAAAAAAAAAAGGATTAAAACTTAAAGTTTTTTTTTATTTGTGACAATGTTTTTGATTGACTAGTTATACTTTTAGATCTAAAACTTAATTTAAGAACTCAACTATTTTTCATTTCCGTAATTTTGAATTAGCTATTTTTGAAAAAAAAAGCCTTTCAAATCAAGTAATTACAGTTCATTTTGAATCAATGGTTTAAGCTGAATTCATTTAGGGTTTTAGAAAAAAATTTTTTTTTTTTCGATACTTATTAGCTTAACTTGAATTAAAAAAAAAATTGGAAAGCTAGCTAATAAAAATTTTTTTTTAATTAGCATTTTCATTAGTTTCTTATCTTGTTTTTATTTAATATGGTCTACTAGCATCTTTTGGTCTTTTAAGTTGTACTTTCAATCTTTTTGTACCAATTTGGAAGCCATTCATAGAATAGATGGCTTGTTGAGCTGAAGTTACATTATCAAAACTAACAAAACCAAAGCATTTACTTTGATTAGTTGCTTTATCAATAAATACTTTGGCTGAAATAACATTACCAAAAGGTAAGAACATTTGAATGAGTTCAGAATCTCCAAACTCTTGGGGAAGATGATAAATAAAAAGATTACAACCTTCTGGGCCTTCACGTTGTTGAAACAATGATGTGTTCATAGATAAAACTGTTAAATGATTTATATCAGGTAGTAAAGAATTATTCCCTAAAATTTAAAAAAAATCATGCTAATTTATAAATAAAAAAACTTTTGTTTTGTTTTACCATTATAATTTAAACCACAATTATTAGGTACATTTGAAATAGATGATCCGATCATAGAATTAGGCGTGGTAGGAGAACTAGAAGTATTACTTAAATTATAAATTGACGTATTTATTGAAGGAGAATGTTGATTAGAGCTATTACTTCCTGTTCCATTTGTAGAATTTACGCTTTGACTAGAATGAGAATGTACGTTTGATAAAACATTATTACAATTTGAAACTAAATTTGAAGGTGTTGCAATAGCTGGTTGAACAGAAAAATTTTGAGCAAATTGACCTGCATAAGGATAAGCTAAAAGAAGAAAAAAATAAAAGAGTTTAGTTAAAAAGAATTTATAAAAAATCAAAGCAATTAACTTACAAATTGGAGAATAAGTTAGGCCGGAATACGCTGAATTTGCAGCTGTAATTGCTGAAAAAATTAATTTGTTGAAAAAAAAAATATTAGACTTATTAAAAATAAAGAGGAAATATAAAAAAGCAGTAAAGATAAAAAAACTTAAAAGTATTTTTTTTAATAGGACTGAGTATAACTATTTGTCTAAACAAACTAATAGCTTAATTTATATTTAACAATTAATTAGCTGAAAAATTATTATTTTAAACAATGAAAAAAATTATTAATAAAGAATGCCTCAAGTTAAATTAAAGTTTTTATAAATTAAACATTAATGTAAAAATTACCTGACGTAACAGCTGTATTCAATGATTGAACTGGGTTTAGAAGACTATTATTATTTAAAGAAGCAGCCATTAAAGGATTAGATAGAAATGATGCTACTGTTGAGTTCATTATAGGATGACCTAAGCTACTCAATGTCGGTATAATACCTACATTTGATAAATGAGGAATAGATGCATTTCTTGTTTGATGAACTGTGTTCATTTCATGTTCTTTTTGATTATAAGCAGCTACAGCTGCTGCAGCGGACGGATATCCTGCAAAATTATTGAAAGAGTTTAAAAATGGACTTATCACAGAATTGTTTACTAAAGCATGGTTTGCAGTTAATGTTGGGTTTAATACTGCGGCTGAATTCAATAAATTTGGTAAATTTCCATTGCTTGAACTTATTTCATGTAATTGTGCAGAAGAAGTTAAATTATTTATTAACGCACTTCCGGCTAACTGGTGTAATTTTCTAAGATGTCTTTCTTTTTCAGTGTCAGCAAACTTTACAACGATACTAGAAGATGCACCCTAAAAATAAAAATTTTACTTCAAAAACTTTTTAAAGAATTTATTTTTATTAAAATAAGTAAACTTATTAAAATCTTTTTTTACCAGCATTGTTTGACTTCCATGCATTGTTTGTATTGCATTTTGAGCATCTTCATGGTTTGAAAATTTGACAAACGCACATCCTTTGCTTTGACCATCTGGTCCTTTTAAAATTGTACACTCTTCAATATAACCAAATGGCGTAAATAATTTTTTAACATCTTCTTCAGTTTGTTGTTTGTTAAGCATTCCAACAAATAATTTTCTATCTTCGACAGAATTATTTGTGAAATTTCGTAATTCATTGTCAGCTGGCTTAACCTGAATTGGACGGTTCATCTAAAAAAAAATTATTAAGTTAGCAATTTTTAAAAGTTTATCACAATGGTTTAAACAAAGATAAAGATTTTAAAGACAATATTTTTTTGGGTAAAGTTTTAACTGTTTCAAATTAATGACTAAAATAACTTTTTTTACCAAATCAATAAAACTACGACATGAATTATTTTACTAAATTTTTTTTTTCTAAATTAATAGAAAACTGCTTAAAGTTTTTTAACTCAATTTGTTTTTTTTTTATTTAGCATTAATTCAAGAAAACTTTTTTTTAAACAAAATTCAAATTAAGTTTATTTAAACTCACAATTATTGGATGATTAAAAGATAAAAATTGTGTATTGGCAAGCATAGATTGATAAGAACAAGTTTGAGCCATTGCCATTTATTAGATTTTAAATTATATTTACATTCATTTTAAATTTTTTTTTCATCTAAAAACCAATATAAGTTTATTGTCAAAAAAAAAAGAAAAAAACTAATTTATTCATCAATTTAAAAAACTTTGAAAATTTAGATTTTAACTTATAAAATCAATTAAGATGAGTTTTAAATTATTATTTTAAAAGTTATTTTGAATTCACTTAAAATAGCAATTAATGTCTCAAAATAAAGGTGTTTTTAAAAATTGTCAAAAAGTTAAATAGTTTAATTAACTTAAACAATAACATTGAATTTATTTTAAAATAGAAAATCAAATTTAATTTTTTTCTAAAACTTTTTTTTTTTTAAAAAAACACACAACTCACTTTAGAAGAACCATACTGAAAACTGAAATTAAAGCTTTTAGATTAAAAGTATTCACCTAGTAACCATAAAATAGAAAAATTTTTTTTTGATTCTATGTAGTAACACTACATGACCTCTTCCTGTTTTATTTTAACAATTATTTTAAAAAAATACAAGTAGCGCAACATTTACAGGTATTCAGTTAAAGCCCATCTTTATTCAAACAGATGAAGTTTTTCTAAGTAATTTTCTTTAACATAAAAAGATATAAAAATTTTTATTTAGAACAACCCAAACTGTCTACAATATATTACCTAGTCATGCCTACCATCAATCAACTTCCTGTTTTTACTTTATGTCTTTTTTTTTTTCTTCCGCTTGTGTTGTTCATTAATTTCATCATTCCCACTATCATAAAAAGCAAAATTATCAACAAATTACCAAATGCATTCCTAGAAAAATCTAAAAATAAGCTCTAGATAGGCAAAAAATATCAAATTTTTAAACCTGCGCTGTATTATATAAAAGAAAAAAATAAAAAGAAAAAAAATTTTTCTTTCACAAAAAAAAATTTTATAAAAATTCAGGAATAATTGCCCTTTCAGCACAAATTAGAATGAAAAAAAATTTGAAAAGAAAATTTTGTATTTCAATATAAAGTAATGGTTTCATAAATGTAAATCAAATTTCTATAAAAAAAGAAGAAAAGCAAACTTTATAAATTGTTTTGACAGAAAATATATTCATAAAAATTAATGCAACAAGTTTAACTAATTTAATTAAGTACGAAAAAAATCATTGTAGGCCTTAAAGGCAAATTTTAAAAAATTAAAAAAAGAATTTAAATTTTGTAATTAAGTTTTAGTCAAAAATTTAGGAAAAAGTTAAATAATGAAAGTTTTTAAAAAGTTGATATTTTTAAATTTGAATAAACTTATTTTTAGAAAAAAATACTTTTTTTTTCACTAAATTAAAGTATTTTCAACAAAATGTATCAAAATAAAAATTTCCCTATTCTACAATTTACTAAGAATAGTTTTGATTTAAAGAACTATAAACTTTTTTGAAATTTTTTTTTGTCAAAATTTAATTTGTAAATTAATTTAGACACTTGATAAAAAGAAAATTTTTCTTCGTAAAAGTCGAAACTTAAATTATTTAGTTTAGAAGAAGAAAATTGAAGAGTTTTTTGAAATAAAGTTTTGTTATATAATTTTTTAGAAAAGTTCTTTTTAAAAAAAAATAATAAAATTAGATTTTTTTTAGCCTAAAATGTAAAAAATTTTAATTTCAAAGTTTTGACAAACTTATTTGAAAAAAAAATTTTGTAAAAAGTTTGAAAATTATTTTGAAAATAATCAGTTTTTTTAATATAAAAAAATCAAGTTTTCAAAACTTTTATTACAAAAAAATTATTAAAAAAAAATTAATATTTACTTGAAAAAATTTTTTTTTTCTAAACAGATAATTAAATTTGTTTTCTTAATAGTTTTCTATAAAAAAATAACGTTTTCATTATATCTTTTGAAATTTTAATTTCTGAGTTTTTGATTAATGAACTTTGAAAATAAATTATCAAAAATCTTTTCTTTTTTTTCCAAACTTATCGACTTTTTTTTTATCATTTTTTATAATTTAAAATTATCTGTACTTTTTGAGGTTTAATCTTTTATAGAAACATGCGCAAAAATCAACAGGACTTTTAATATTCTAAATAATTAGTTGCTCATTATTTTTTTATAAAAAAAAAATTTGTTTATAATTTTTTAATAAAAAAATCAATATAAATTGATTTTCAAAAATCTTTTAAGTATAAAATACTTAATAGGCTAATTAAATTAATTAAATTTTTAATGTTTTATACAATTTTTTATGATAAAATTAAATAAAAAGTAAGCTTACTCCAGGTAATGTTTTTTGTTCGTGTAGAGCGGATTGAGCATTGATGGCGCTGATCTGGTCACAGTAGGTCAAAAACGCACAGCCTATGGTGTGATAAAAGAAAATAAATTAAAATGCTAATTTTTAGTGTCAAAAAGTAGTCATAAAATTAAAAAATAAAAGTTTATAAGAAAAAAAAAATTTAGTGATTAACAAAAAAAGTTACAGGTTAAGTTCATTTATTAAAAAAAAAACCTTCTATTTAAAAAAAAAAGAAAAAAAATTGAAGATAAAATCCAAAAAGGAATTTTTAATAAAGTTTAAAGTATTCAGAATAATTTCTAACTCAATTATCTTTGAATTATAGAAAAATTTAGGGTGAATTTAAAAAAAAATATTAAATGAGTTTAAAAGTTTTATAAGTAAAAATATGTAATAGAAAACAAAAAAAAAAGTTAAAAACTTTTTATCTTTTAAATAGATTGCCAATAAATCAAAAAAAAAAAAATAAAATAAAATATGATATTAATGAGCTTAGCTGTTTAACTTGCAATTTATTGTAAATACTTTGCACAAAAAAATAGTTTCTTTATTCATTTGATAACATCTATAAAAAAGCTTTTCATTAAAATCGTAAATAAAGTAAACCAATAAAACTTTATTTTTTGTTATAAAGCTAAAAGAATCTTCAATATTAAACAATTAAAGGTTTTTTTTTTTTATAACAAACATTACAAAAACTTCAATTTATTTAAAAAGTAAACTAGTAGATTCATTAATAAAAAAGATGCTTTGAATAACAAATTATACACTAGAATACATTTAAGAGGACAAAAAAAAATAGAAACAATTTTCATTATTTATGGACAATTATTTTATATTGAAAATAGTATTAAGATTTATAAAAAGTTAAAGCTCAATTAAAATTGTTACTTTCGAGTTTTTTTCTGAAAAATATATAATTTATTATGAAAATAAATCTTTTATTTCAAATATTGATTAGAAAAAAGTTTTAAAATTTAATTTAATATAAGAAAATTTTAATCTTTTAAATTTATATATAAAAAATATATTCAATTTGAAGGGAAAGTACTTTGAAGTTCTTTAAAAAGAAAGAAGTACTTTAAAAAAATAATATAAGCTGCTTTTGAGAAAAAAACTAGGTGATAAAAAATCGATTTTTAAAAATAAAAATTTGCATTTTTTTTTTTTGCTCGTAAAGTATAAACCGGAAGTTGTTAAATAAAAAAAAAAATTTTCTCTACTTTCATTTAAATTAAGTATTACTGATATTTCTAAATATTAAATTTAAATTCTAAATAAATTTTTCTTGTTCTAAGAAAAAACAAATAACTATAAAATTTTTTGACCAAAAATCAAAAAAAACTTTTTTATAAAAAAAATTTTCTATTTTACTAGACATTATCTTAAGATTGTTCAAGTATGACAAAAAATGATAATCATCATCTTGTTACGGTCTTCAAATTTTTCATTTTATCATAAAAAATAGCTTTGAAGCTGACCAAGCATTTTTATTTAACATAGTAAATTATAAAAGTTGGGTGTTAGAAAAATCAGTTATCAATTCAAAACATCAATATTACTAAAAATACTTTCTTCAATATTAAAAAATTTAAACTTAAAAAAAAAAATACAAAATTTCAAAAGAAAAACTTTATTTCAAAAGATTTATTTCCACAAAAATAAAAATTTGATTTTATAAGTATCTACATAAAAATAACACTTAAAGAATATAAAAAAAAGTTTATAACAAATATATAAACAAATATTGAATTTCTTTGAATCATTTTTCTGATCTTTAGGCTAAAATATTATCTTTAGTTTACTAAAAAAAATATTAATTCAAAAAACTTAACCAATTTATTTTTAAGAGAATTTTTTTTTAAATCAGCAAAAAAATTTATTTTTTTCAAATACTTGAAGCCTTAAAAACATTTTAAAAATTGTTAGCAAATAAATTTTTGATATAAAAGGGACAAATTTTTTCTTTTTTTAGAAAAACTTCTTTTTTTTTATTTGATTGAATTAACAAACTTTTAGCTCATGACAACTGATTTCATGCATAAAACTTTTTTTTTTATTTCTGTATCAAATTTACCTTTATGACATTTTGTATATTTATCTTTTAAAATGATAAGCTCATGAATTTTACCAAATTTACCAAACAAAGGTTTAAGATCATCTTCATTTAAATTATGTGGAATTTGTCCTATGAAAAGTTTTGATGATTTTTTCAAATGAGATAAATTACAAAAGTTTTTTGAATTTGTAAATGAATATATTTTGTAATCCTTTTCTAACATTTCACGGTCTTTAAAAAGTTAAAAAAAAAAAAGTTACATAAAAAAAAAAGTTTGATACACAAATTTATCAACAAAAATAGAATTAATTGCTGATTGGTTGAAAAAGTAAATCTAATTATAACTTTAACACTGTACAAACATATTTTTTTGAATACTAAATTATTTTTAAATCAAAAATTTTCAAAACTTTTTTTATTCTATACTAAAAGAAGTCTAATTCTAAACTAAGCGCGCCTATTTACCGCCTTTCTACTGTTTACCTAACAACTATCATAATAACTCAGACTGGCGCACTAAAAAACCACTAGTAACTTTTTGAAAGTTTCTTACAAATAACTTGAAATTTTTTTTTTAAATTTTTTTTTCAATTTACTGATGCTAACTACCTTTTTCTAGTTTTATTTTTTTTTTAAATTTTTGACAAGTTTTAAGGTAAAGAAATTTTTTGTTCAAACAAGATATTTACAATTGTTTGATAAACAAATAATTGCAAAAATTTAAAAAAAAATTTTTAATTATAATCAGAGAAGTATTTTTTAAACTCGTGTCACTGACAGTCATTAATTAATTTTATTTTAATTTTCAGCTTTATAAAATTTTTTTTTTATGGAAGCATCTCAAATTTTTATTTAAACTTTTATTAACTTTTTATTCTATATTTAATCATTTATCTCACCAAACTATAATTGAAAAAAAATTAGCTTTAAAAAAATTAAAAACCATTTTATTTTTCATTAATTTTATCTTGAGCATCTTATAATGTTTTTTTTTTATTCATTATGAATAATTGGTTTTTAAAAACATAATTCTTTGAAAATTGATTTTTAAGTAACAAGTTTACTAAAAAATAATTCTAATGAGTTATTATTCTTAATTAAATTTTTTTCTAAATTAACATTTCACTAAACTTTTAATTTTTTCATTTAAAACTAATTTTTTCTAAATTGATTTTTTTTTTGTTTATCAATTTTACTTTTTTTTTCGAAAAATTTGTTTTAATTAAATTAATTTAATTGAAAATTGAATTTTTATCGATAAAATTTTTTTTTTCAAGCTTCAATAAATTGAAATCTAAATTTGTTTATAAACGGAAATAGTTTTAGAATGTCCAACATAAGTTTATTTAAGCAAACAAAATTGAAAAGAAGGAAATTTTTAAATGTTTATTTTCATTTGAAATTTAATTGTTTAACATAAGTTGATTATTTTCACCTTTTTTGACCAAAAGAAAAACTTTTAAACTAAAACTTGCAAGAAAAAAAAATTTATGGAAAAAACTAATTTTAATTAGTTAAATCAAAGCGTAAAAGTTAAAAAGCTATAAAAAAAATAGTTAGAAAGTAAAAAAAAAAAAATTATTCGAAAAAGCTACTAAAAATTGTCAGTAAAAGTAACTAAAAACATTATTTAAAGCTACCAAAGATTTAAAAAAAAAAGCTAAAAAGATTTGATTCAGAACTAATGAAAAATTCTAGAGAATTACTAAAAGTTAATTTGAAACTAGTAAAACTTTTCAAATTTTATCAAAAATAGAAAAAAAAATTTACCAAAAATTGATGGAAAGTTAGTGAAGATATTTTGAAATTTGCTAAAATTTGTTAAAAAAATATCAAAAAGTTTTCTATGTAAAAATTAGAAGAAAAAATTTATCAAAAATTATATTAGTAAGCAATGAAAGTTATGAAAAAAAAATATCAAACTATAAAATAATTTGTTAAAAAGTTATCAAAAAACTGTTCAAAGCTACTAAAAACTTATAAAGTTACCAAAAAGAAAAACTGTTAAAGTAACCAAAAAGAAAAACTGTTAAAGTAACCAAAAATAAAATTGGTTAAAAAGTTACCAAAAAAAAAAATCAAAAAACTACAAAAAAAGTTATAAAGCGATTCAGCTAAAATTTATGCTAATTAAATCGACAACTAGATTTTTAAAAATTACAATGTTTAAATTTTTTCAAAAATTTTACTTTATTTGAAAATTTATAAATTAAAGTTAATTTGAACAAATTTTGAAATTTCAAAAGAATTTTCATAGATTTAAATCGCACAATTAAACATAAAAAAAAATTTATTTAAACAATAGACTTTCATTTTGTTGAGAAAATTTTGAAAAAAACTTGAAAAAAAAAATTCTATTTAATTTGTAAAAAAATGTTTAAAACTTATAAATTATCTTAATTTTTGACAATTTTTATATCAAATTTATTTTAAATTATTTTAAATGTCAATTTTTTCAAAAAAAAAAATCATAAATTTTCAAAAATTTTATCTTGCACGAAAAATTTTAAAAAAGTTTCAAATTAAAAAAGAAAAAAATAATTTAAACATCAATTTATTACAAAGTTTTAGAGAAAATAAAAACTCTGATTAAAAAATTAGCTAAATATTTTTTTACATAAGAGGATTAATTTTTTACATAAAAAAAAACTCTTTTTAAATTAATGTTTTTAGAATAAAATTATTTTAGAATGAAAAGTTCTATAAAGTTATATTTTAATAGTTTTTCTAAACAAAATTATTGTCTAAAAAAGCTAAAAACTTTTTCTTAAAAAATTTCTAAATATTTTTTTCTAAATATTTTATTTTCAAAATACTTTTCAGTTCTAAACAAATTTTTCAAAACAAAATTTCAGTAAAAAAGAAAACATTTTTTTTAGTAAAGTCAATTTATTTTAAAGCCATTTTTGATAACTTTTGAAATGTTTAAACTAGTAAAAAAAATTTTAACATTTTGTCACTATGTTAAATAAATTATTATAAATGAAACAAAGTTTTTTTTTTTAGAAATAAATGTTGATGCTATCCACCTGTCTTTTGTATATAAAAAAATTAATCAAAACAATTTTTAAAATCTTCAATAAATTATAAATAGGTAAAAAAAATAATAGTTTAAACAGGTAAATAGAAAATTTTATTAAGAACAGGTAAAGAAAAAATATTAAGAATAGGTAAATAAAAAATATTATTTTAAACAAATTCAATTAACTGATTTTTATTTTAAAAAAAATTCAAAAATAACACAATTTATTGGATTTAAATTACCTTTTAATTAAAATGTAAGTAAATTTACATGAAAAAAAAGTTTGCTCCATTGATTTTAGATACTAAGAGTTTGTAAAAAAAAAATGTCAATAACTGTAAAATAACTAAATTTAGTCTTTTTTAATTTGAAAATTATTTAATCAAGTAGAAATTTTATAAGTTTTGTTAAGTAAGGTAAGTTTTTAATTAAAAACAAAATTTTAATATTAAAATAAACAATTCTAAATAAGCTTAGATTTGATCATCAATTAATACCAGAAAAAAAAGAATAAAGCTTATAAATATAATTAAAAAATGTAACAAAAGAGTTTAAAAACAGTTTAAAATATTAGCATAAAAGATATTAAAAAAAGAACAGTACTAATGATGTTAATATTATAAATCACATTAAAATGTCGGATAAAATTAGATGCGCTTAAATTTTTAGAAACTTTTTTATTAGATTTCTGTTTTAAATATATATATAAGTTTTAAAAAAGACAAAAAAAAAGTACTTTCCTATAAGATTTGATTTTTGAAATCTTACTATAATAAGCATTTATTAAAATATAAAAAAAAAGTTTGAATAATTTGATGATAAAAGATTTTATTTTTCATAAAAACTATTTACGGCTGTCAACATACTTTTTAAAATTAAAAAAAATATTTCGACTAAAAAAAACTAATCAGTTTTTAGTGAAAAATTAACAAGATTTGAAAAAATTAGTGTTATTTAGAAAATTAATTTAAAAATTAAAAAAAATAATTTAGAAAACTTGTAGAAATAGAAAAAAAATTTTAAAAATAAATTGTAGTTCAGAAGAAAATAAAAAGTTTAAAGTGAAAATGTGGAGATAATCAAAAAATATAAAATTAAATAAAAGATAAAATCGAGATGAGAAATTATTATGATTAAAAAAAAGTAAAAAAAATTTTAGAAGATCCGACAAATTATTGTAAGATTTAAAAAACAGAAAAATTATTATGAAAGATAAAAACTATAAGAGTCAAAACAGAATTATAAGAGTTGAAAACTAGAAATTTTAAAGTTTGGATAAAACAAGTGTAAATAGAAAATTATATAAGTTTAGAAAAATTGAAACAAAATAATTAATAATTATAATTTTTATTGAAAGAAATAATTTTTTTGTTTTAAGTCTCATGTAAACTTAAAATATTTTTTTTTAATGTTTTCAACTATAAAGCCTTTAGGACACATAAAAATTTATTCTTTGATTTTCAATGAATTTTAAGTAAAATATAATCAAAAATATTGATAATAGAAGCTGCTAAATATTAAAAAAAGACTTTAAAAAGAATTTTAAATTATCTAGTGTTAAACAGATCTACTTATTCTTTTTAAACTATTTCAACCGTTTTGGCTTGAGATTATTTTATAAAAAAGAAAGCTTTTTAAAATTTTTATGATACAAACTAAAAACTTAATATAAGTAAAATTATTCAAAATAAAATGCGTGTGTTTCACAATAAAAATTTCATGATATAAAAACTTTTTTTAAATTAAATTGCTAAAAAAAAATTTAGCTTAATCTATATGGTTTTACATAATTAGCTGGTAGCATACCATATTGTCCAGTACGTTGAATAATACCAGTCATCCAACCTTCATCGATATGTACACAATCTACAATTAAGTCACCATCTAAAAAACTAACTTCATCAACATCACGAGCAGTATAATCAAATATTGCTCTAAAAACTCTTTGCTGTTGGACAGATGGAGACCAAACCATTTTATTTGATTGATTTTGAGGAAGATTATAAATATTATTTTTCATTGTATTAGGTATTAAAGAATTATCATATTGATCATTTTGATAACTTTGATTAACAGCTTTCTCTTGGTATATTTCATATATTTTTTTATCTCTTGAATTAGTAAAAGGTTTTTTATAAACAGCCTCATTTAAATATTGATCACCATTTATATTTTTATCTTGATAATTATAATTATCATTTGAATTGAAATTTTTGTTTATCTGTGCATCATTATTTGTCAAATCATTTCTTTTTTGTTCCATTTGTTGTTTT
Organism: Anisodus tanguticus; assembly: GCA_034509755.1. NCBI lineage: Eukaryota > Viridiplantae > Streptophyta > Magnoliopsida > Solanales > Solanaceae > Anisodus > Anisodus tanguticus. The sequence continues at coordinate 256,173 of JAVYJV010000054.1, read as the reverse complement.
TTTTCAACTTCTCCATGATAAGAAACATTTGAAATAATTTTTGAGGTATGTTTTAAACGTTGCATTTCAACATCATCAGCAATTTGAGTCACCTTACCTTTAGATTTTTCAAAATTTTCATGATATTTAACTTGACTTTGAAGACGAGTTAACTCAGCTAAACGTCTTGATTCTAAACTATTAGCAGTTGTAGTAGGTTTAACTTGTGGAATATGACTAAAATAAAAAGAAGTTTTTTTTAAAAGTTTTGTTCAAAATTATTCTGATTAATAAAATTATACAAAATTATTAGCCCTATAATTTATGATTAATAATTTTTTATCTTTTTTTAAGGGTGTATTAATATTAGATAACTTTAAACAAACAATATTTTAAATGATTTTTTAACCACACCCTCAAGATTACAACTCTTGAAAAAAATAATAAAAACTTTTCATAATTAATTTAAAAGTATTTTCTTAAATTAATGCTTCAATTAATTTTTACCTATATTTTGAAAATGAACAAAAGAAAATTTTTTTATGAAAAGTCTTTAAAAAAATTTGAATAAATTTGAGGTTTATTTAAAAAACTCAATAAAACAAATTGAAATTTTTCTTTTGTAAATATACCTAAATTTGAATAAGCTGTAATTTGAACATAACTAATTTTGATTTTTTTAAAAATACTTCAAAAAATATCTTTTTTTCATCTTTAAAGCTTTTAAAATTGAATTTTTAAAAAAAAAAAATATTAAATTGGTTTCTCTCAATTTTATAAAAACATTTCATATTAAAACACTTGAAAAACTAAATTAAAAAAAAAACTTACGCATTACAGTAGGGTAGCTTATTGAAACCTTTGTATGACTTCATGCTCAATGTCATTCCACATTCTTGACACTTGAAACAACCTTTGTGCCATTTCTAAAAAAACAAAAATTAAAAAATTTAAGTTTTAAAATTTAGTTTAAAATTTTATAAAAATTAGTAAACTTTTCAAAATTTCAATTAATCAGCAAGTTTTTTAAATTTATTTGTATTTTAATTATTAAATTTTTGAATTTGTTTTTATAAAGATTAATAAATTTTAATTAAATTCATGTTTTGAAACCATAGGACTTTGAAGCCTAACAAGTTTTATTATTTCAATTAATTTTTTTTTCTAAACTTTATTTAAATGAAAATTTAATTAAACTCAACCACATTCTTCAGTTTTTAGTGAACATAAATTATTTTCTTTTAAATTTATTTTTTGTTTTTTAAAGTTAATAAATGTTCATCTATACAATTAAACTGCCAATCCCAATTAGTATTATAAAGAAATTGTCTATGATCAAATCTATTATCGTCTGGTGAATACGTAACTGCGTGTAAAGCAGGAGTTAATGTAGTTTGCTTATGACGGTTTCTTGAATATAAAGTAAAAAATCTTTTTATTTTAAAAGCTATTTCATCAACATCTTTACTAAATTTGACAGGTTCATTATTTATTTTAAAGTTAGGATTATCTTTTTCAGACAAAATTTTACAAAACATCCCATATGGTCCATATGAACCTTGATCACTTTTTCTTAAACTACCTAACCAGCTTAACTCTTCATAAGTCAAACCGATTTCATCTTCATCTTTTTGATCTACACCAGATAATTCAGCACTAGGTACTGCATTTAAAATACAGTCAATTGTTTCTTTAGATTTTGAGAAAAATTTTTCTCTTATAAAAGCTATAAATCTACGCAAATCTTGCTTTGATAAACTACCTATAGGATTAAGGTCAGCTGCTGAGCAATCATATTTTGTCAAATAACCTACTAGTGCCTCATCAACGTTTCCAGTAGCTAAAACTAATCTATTCCCAGAACTTAAAAAATAAGTCAAAAGCATTCTAATTCGTGCTTGTAAATTTTGCTGAAGTATGCTGACAGTTTCTTTGTTTTTATTGTGTGATTTATTATCGCTAAAATCAACAGATAAACCTAATTCGTTAATGTTTTTATAGGTTTGAGAAAAATCTAGAGATGCAAATTCAGCATAAATTAGTTTAGCTAGATTTTGAGCTCTTGATTCGCTTTCAAAACTTGAATATTCAGTTTTTAGATAAACACATCTTAACAGTTTACTACAAATAAATTGACAAAAATTAATATCTTTAGATTTTTTATCAAATTCAATTTCGTCAAGTTTTAAAATATTTTTTAAACTTGTTTTAACTTCAGGCAAATTTATTTGATTCTGAATTAAACTACAAATTGAATAAACAATCAATGCTACAGAACTTGAATCTAAACCTCCACTTAAAGGTACAATAAAGCCTTTTGCAAATTTACTTTTGCGTAAATAATCCCATAACCACAGTGAAGTAAAACAAAAAATTTCTTCCTCAGGTTTTAAACATAAATCTTTGATTATATTAATATCAGTTTTTAAATTTGTTTTCAAAAAATCAAAGTTATCAATAAAAATTGTAAGTGTGTTCATACTAGGAAATTCCTTCAAGTTATAACCTTTTTTAGAATCAAATTTTAATAAAGTCCCATTTCCTAAATGAGCTTTAACCTTTATATTATTTTGTTTTCTAAATGCAATTATTTCAAAAAAATCAACAAATGCTACTTTAACATCTACTTCTTTAAAAATTTCATTCATATCAGTGGTTTTACATATAATATTTCCATTTGAAACAACAATACTTCTACCGTAAAAACATAATCTACCACCATCACAACCTATAGAATTTGAATATGCATAAACACCACCACATTTAAAAGTTGACATTTGAATTAATTCTAATGTTTTATTTAATTTTCGTATTTCCCAATAAGATGCAGAACTATTGCAAACTAAAGAACAACCCCTATTATAAAACAAATTAATATTTTCAGAATTTGGATTCCATAATTCTTCACAAATTTCAAATCCTATTCTAATACATGTATCAGTATTTAAATTTAAAAATTCTGATTTTTCTTTTAAATTTATTTCTAAAATTAAATTAGATCCAAAAGGAACATAATCTTGGTTTGTTATTTCTTGAATAAATGCTGGTAATTTAAACCAAAAACTATTTATAGAATCTGTCCAAGGAGTAAACCATCTTGTTTCTCTATAATTTCCATTATTTGCTAAAATTGTTTTGGGTCTTATAGCTATTATTTTTTTGTTTAAAATTAAAACACGACAGTTATATAAAGATGTATCTTTTGTAATTGGCATTCCTTTTATAGTAAAAAAATAAAAATTTAAAATTAAGTCTTTTAAATGAAGTAGTTTTTACTTACCAATATCTATAATTATATTTTCATAATTATTTTTCAATATTTTAGCTAAAACTTGCCATGAATGAATAACTGTATCTTCTTCAAAAAAAGCATCTTCACAACTATATCCTGAAATTTCTAATTCAGGACCAATTCTAATAGATGCACCTTTTACAATTGAATATTCAATACTTTTAGTGATACGTAAAAAATTACCTTTAAAATCTAAAGCTAATTGATTTAAAGTTGAAACAGCAATTCCTATTTTTGACATTTTTTAAAACAAATAAGTTAAAAATCTGATAAATATGAAATGATTTAAAAATTTAAAATCATTTTTTTGAAGGTTTCAAAACAATAAATTTTTAAAAACCTTTTTCAAAAAACTGTATTAAAGATTTGAATAATCTAAACTGTTTATTTTTTGAATCAGCTGATTTTTAAAACAAAGAGCTCAACGCTGAATTATTGTTTACATTTCCATTTTTAAATTATGTAAAACCCCCAGAAAAGTTTTATTACATACAATAAAGTCAACATTTAAAATGTAATTTCGAAAATAAATTTACATCAAATTAATAATTTTAGCATCTCAATAATTCTTAAATAGGTGAAAATTTCTTTTCAAAAAGGAAACAAGTTATAACTTTTTAAATTAATTTAGATTTTTTTAATAGCTGAATTAGATTCTTAAAAAATAATCTTCAGTGAATTTTATTTAATAAAAACTTAAATGTTTTTTCATTAAAAAGATAATTTTTTTTGTAAAAAACAATTTAAATTCAATTTACTTAAAGCTAAATGTAAAATTCAATAAAATTTTTTTGAGAATCAACAATTTTAAGGAAACCGTTAAAAAACAAATTTTTTTCTTTAAATTTCATCATGCTTTTTAAAAGAAAATGCTTTAAAAACTTACCTTATCAAGACATTTCAATTCTTCAATTGGATAAACAGTTTTTTCACATCTAGCACATTTACTACTACTCATTGTAAAACTTTGTTTTCTTTGATTTAATTTTAAAATAAGATGTAGAATTTTATTTAAAAATCACTTTAAATTTCCAAGTTTGTTTAAAATTAAAAAATAATATTTCAATTATTTCTTTCACTTAACTTAAGTTTAATGTTTATTCTATTTAGTAAGAAATAAAAACAAGATATTTAAAAAAATTTGAATCTTATCAAAAACTTCCTTTATATATGATTTAAAACAGCTATAAATTCTGAATGGCAGCACTTGAATGTAAACAAAAGATAATTTCAGCAGTACAATCTTTTACTAAACATAAGTTTGAACTCTTTTTTCTTTTTAAAACATAGAACAGTTTTCTTTTTGAAATTTTTTCTTTTTAATTTCGAATTTTAGAAAAAAATTTTCTTTTTAATAAAAAAACTGAGATAAAAAAACAAGAAAAATATTTAATTAAATTTGTGACACAAAATGTTTCTAATAATTATTTGATTAGTTAATCTATATCTATCAAAACAAATTAAAAAACTTAAATTTACTAATAAAATCGTTCATTAGAATTAATGAATCAATAATTTTTAATAATTTTAATTGGTAATTTAGTTTTAAATAATTTAAAGTTATAAAGAAACAAGTTAAAAAATAAAAACTAGTTTGATCCAACACCTTAATTTTGGCTAATTTTTTTGAAAATTATTTTTAATCTAAGTCATATTTAAGTTTAGAAAATTATTTTAAATTGTTTTTTTCATTTCATGAACTTTAAGTGATGGGTGGGAATTTTTGTTTTTGTTTTGGTATATTTATAACAGAATACTTGATAATGATTTAAATTTATTAAAACTTAAATATAAACTTATTGAAGAAAAAAAAACACCCAAGTTTTTTAAAGAATTCATTTTAAATTATTTTACTACTAAAAATAGATATATTAACAAAATCTAAAAAAAAGAAAAACTTGTGTTTTTTTTAAATTTGAACTTAAATTACAAGTTCATTGTATATTTCTTTAAATAGAAATTTTTAAAAACCAATTTAAATAACACGTGGTCTAATAAGTTGTTTTCATTAAACAAAATTTATTTAAATTTTTGTTTCATTTAATAATAATTTTTGTCGTTAATTAAAAATTTTTTGTCTTAAAGAAAAAATTTCTTAGAGAAATTAAATTTAAATGCATTCTTTCTTATTTTTCTGAATAAAATTATTTTCTCTCATTTAAAAGTTTCAAATATTTTTAGTAATAAATTTTAATTAATTTTTTCAAATAAAATTTTTAAAAAGTTTTTTCGTAAATAATTTTTTTTTTCTAATAAATAACTTATTAGCCGACAGATGGCTAACTTCAAATACGGAAAAGGAACATGTATTTTATTTTTAATAAACAGTCCCTTTGTAAAAACGCGAATCAAAATATTTTCTAAAATATTAAAATAAGTTGTTTGAATCGTTTTTTTAGTCTTATTTTAAATTAAATATCAAAAATGTCAAAGAGAGGTATGTAAATCAATGATCATTGGGTTTATTGAATTTTAAACTAAATTAAAATTTCAAAAGCTCAAAAAAAAATCTTTTTATTCATATTTTTATTTAACTTATAGGACGTGGTGGTACCGCTGGTGGTAAATTCAGAATTTCAATGGGTTTACCAGTTGGAGCAACAATTAACTGTGCCGATAATACTGGAGCTAAAAATCTCTATGTTATTGGTGTTTATGGTTATAAAGGTAGATTAAATCGTTTACCTGCTGCCGCTCCAGGTGACATGTTTGTAGCTACAATCAAAAAAGGTAAACCAGAACTTAGAAAAAAAGTTATGCCTGCCGTAGTTATTAGGCAACGTAAAGCCTTTAGAAGGAAAGATGGTGTATTCATCTATTTTGAAGATAACGCTGGTGTAATTGTTAATAACAAAGGTGAAATGAAAGGTTCTACAATAACAGGTCCAGTTGCTAAAGAATGTGCAGATTTATGGCCTAGAATTGCTGCAAATGCTTCATCGATTCAATAAACTAACTTAGTGTATAATTTAAATATTTTCTAATAAAAAAAATTTTATGTCAACAAAATATTTTGCTTATTTATTAGTTAATTTTCAAATGAACACGTTATTTTTATTTTATAAAAAAATTGCATCAATTTAACTTTACAGTGTTAAAAATATAAAATTTGAATTAATTTAATGAGTTTAATTTATGTTTTGTCAAAGAATTTGTTTTTTTTCATTTTTATTTGGTAGGAAAATTAAGACATCATCTTGATTGTTAAGTTGGTTTTGTTTTTTTTTCAATTCTTTAATTCTCAATTTTCTTAAGTCTTCTCTAGAAGAATTCGTTGATGATGGTTTTGAATTTGATCTTGAACTTGTTTTAGATGTATTTTTACTTGAGCTTTTCGGATGTCTTGGTGAATTATTCAATAAATCATTCTAAGAAGATAAAAAATTTAAAAAAAAAGAAAATTTATTTATACAAATAACTTACATGTAAAACCCAGCCATTTTTTTGTAAAAATATAATTTCGTCAAATGTTTTATGAACATCATTAATTTGAAACGAAACCATATCATAAAAACCAGTCAAATCTTCATTCAAAGTTTTAAACTGTTCATTTTCATTTTTGTTCTAAAAATAAAGAAATTAATTAAATTTGTATTTACAAAACTAAATTACTTACAATATTAGAACGACAAAGTTCTTGGAATTGTGATAATTTAGAATTTATCAACAAATTTGCTTTACCAATACTACATCGTATTTTTCCTTCTATTTCATCTCGATTTTTTAAATTTTCATCTAAATGAATTTGTTCAATTTCAGATCTCTTCTTTTCTATTTTTTCAACTTCAACAGCTAACTTTTTTAAATACCAATTACCATCATGATCAATGTTATCATCAAAATTATTACAACTTTCTTCAATTATGTCTGATTTTAAAATGCAACCGTCTACTACGGATTCTAAATTTAATTTATCAAAAATTTCTTTATTATTAATTTGCTCATCATAATTTAATTTTGGACCATTTAAATTATTTTCTATTTCTATAGAATCAAGTTTTGTATCATCAAAAGAAAGTTTTGTTTCGTCAATATTAAGTTTTGCTTCGTCAAAATTATGTCTTAAAATGTTTAAATTATTTTTTGAACTTTTAACAGTATTTTTCGGTTGTTCAAAACTTATTTCTTGGTCATTGAAATTAATTTTTTCTTCAGATTTTGTTTGTTTTGTTAATTTTTTTTTTGAATTAGATTCTAAAACAAGACTTGTATTAAAAACTGAATTATTCAGATATTTTAGTACAGGAAGATTTTCTAAAAAAAAGTTTCAAATTAATTAAAAGAATTTATGAAAAAGATAAAAACATACTTTTTGTAGAAAAACTATTAATAAATTCAGGAGGACATGACGGGCTTCTAAAAGCATCATTTAAATTTTTTTCCATTCTTAATTTAGAACGACTTTCTTTCCAATTATTTGCAAAATTGTGACCATATAAACTTTCAATACGTTTTTGTATTAAAGACTTATTATCATTTTCATCTAAACTATTATTCAAATTTAAATTTAAATTGCATTTTTTTATTATTGGTTTTTCTTCAATTTTTCTAGGTTTCAAACCATTTTTAAATGAATTATAACTTTCAACATAACTTACGTCTTCATTTAAATATTGGCTGTTTAAATTATTTGGTTTTATTATTAAATTATCATCATTTAAACGTTTTATAGTATTTGATGAATTATTAAAAAATTTATTGTAGGTACTATATCCAGATATTGCACAACTAATACCAATATATGATGGTATTTTAAGACTAGTTTCATCGTTTTCTGTTAAACTATTTTTATTACAACTTGATTTTTCAATTAAAGATAAATTCATTTTTTCACTTAATTTATTTATTTTCTCTAAAGATTCAACAGTCATTTTGTTATAATCTAAATTACAACCACTAAGGAAGTTATTATAAAAATTATCTTTTAATTTTTCACATGATTTTTGGGTGCATGAAGTTTCATTTGATTTTGAAAATTGTTTATCTTTATAACAAATATTTTTTTGAACTTCTAAATAATGAAAACTCTAATTTAAAGACAAAAGTATTAATAAAAAAATTCACTTTTTAAAAAGAAAGTATAAACAAAAGCAAAACAATTCAAGCAAAAACAAAAAACAAGTTCAAATGCTAACTTTATTCGAACGTAAAAATAATTGAGTAAAAAAAAAAAAATCTTAAAAACAAGTACATAAAGAATAAATAAAAAAAACAAAAAAAAAGTTAAAAACCAAATAAGTAACAGTATTTAATTTAAATAAGTCTACCTCCGACTTGATTTTTTTAGCTGTTGGCTTTAACTGAGAATTAGTTAATCTAGATTCAGACCTACTTCGAGTTTCCTCTATTTTTCTATTAACATTTAATAAATATAAGTTTTTATCAAGCAATGTGCAATTTAATTTTTCATCTTCATTATTTGTAAATAACTTTACATTATTCTTAGTAACAGTATCATGTATAACTGTTATAATCGGTTTTTGATTAAACTTAGTTGACCTAAAACTATCTGTTTTGATGCGACTTTTTAAATTTAAATTTTGCTTTAAATTTGTTATTTTACGAAGCATTTTACCAAATTTATTATTATTTTGTTCAATATTCATTAATGAACAATCATCCTTATTATAATTTATATTACAGTTTGAATTTATACAAATATCATTGTTAATGTAACAATCAAAATATACAGGTTTATTTACGTTAAGATTCATAATTATCGATAAAATAAACTACTTCATGATTCAATAAAATAATTAATCAAATTAACTAATAGAATAAACTAAAAAATTTACTTAATGAACTTATTCTCTAAAAAAAACAAAAATAATCAACTTTTTTAAATCAAGCTTAGCACAAATTTAAAAATTTAAAGATTTAAATTATCTAAATTTGCAGATAAAATTTTTTAAATTAATTAAAAAAGTTTTCAGCCTTCAAAAAATTTTACAATTAAAATAAACTTTTTATTAATAAGTTGAATGATTTTTTGGAAAACTAAGTTCTAAACATTTGAAAGACAAAATAAATTATCCAAACTTTAATTAAATTTTAAATAAGATTTTTAAATTTGATTAAATATTTATAGCAGTTTTTAAAGAAAATTCTAAAAAGATTTAAATAAGTTTAAGGATTGTTAAGTTGAATAATTACTCAATTTTAAGTTAAGCTATAATTATTAAGCAATTAGGGAAAGAAATTACTATTTCAAAAATAATAAAAAGACCCACTGTAAAATAATGATGAAAATTGTTTAATAATAAATTAAAATGAAAAAAAAAATCACAAAGACTTCAAGTCAATAAGGGAGTGAACATCTTTTTGTGATGAACGATATTTTTTTTGTAAAATTTAATTTAAAACTCAATGATTAAAATTTAAAAACACAATATTGAATTACACTTAAAAACTGAATTAAAATTTTTAAAATCAAATTTAATTTAATAAAATTTTTAAAAGATAAATTGAGTATTTTAAGAAAAAAAAGTTTGAATTAATCGAATTCACAAAACTAAACAAAAAAAATCCAAATGGGTTTTCTTTTTTTTTTTACTTCATATAAAGCTTTGCACGCGAAAAAATGGCTTTTTAGTTAAAAACGACCTCTAGTATTTTTAAATAAAATTATCAGAAAAATAAAATTTTTTCTAAATTATGTTTTCTTTTTTCAAGTTCTTTTATTTAACAGTAAGGTAACTAAGCGGCGTTTAGTAATAGTATAGCCCTACGAAATCAGGACAAGAATATTTTTTTTCAGCTATTTGTACCAATTTCTTAGGTATTTTTTTTTTGTCAATCAAAAAGAGTGCTCAATTGTTTTTTGTTATAATTTTTTTGAATAAATTATTCTCTATTAAGTTTACTACTTTTTTACTAAATGAACTTTTTTTTTCTTTCAATTAAAATCAAAAAATTGGTATATTCAAGTAATTTAGTTAAAATAGTTTTTGAACACATGCTATTGTTATGATTTTTAAAATAAAATTTTTAGAAATTTAAATATTTTCATAAGTTTTAATTTTTTCATCTTTAAAAAATTTGATTAAAAAGTTATTTATTTCAAGTTTTTAATTTGAAAACAATCATGTTTTTTTGTGATCAATCATTTTAGAGTTTCTGTTTAAAATTTTTCTTCAAATATTTATTTAGTTTATATTTTTGCAAAAAATCAAAATGAATGGAAAATCATTATTTGTTAATAATTTTTTGTTTAAAAAAAATCGAAACGATGAGAAATCTAATTATAAAAAAGTTGGTTCTTTAAATTTATTGAAAAATAAAGAACAAGAAAATTCAAATGCTGATAATTTAATAATTGACAAAAAAGAAGAGTTCAGGGTTCCTTCAAAACATGTTCTTTGTGCTGATCAAATTACAATTGATAAAGAACTAGGCAAAGGAGAATTTGGAATTGTGCAACAAGGAGTTTGGACAAATGATGCTAATGAAAAAATACAAGTAGCTATAAAATGTTTATCTAAACAAAGAATAAATAACAATTCAATGGAATTTTTAAAAGAAGCAGCAATTATGCATAGTATTGCTCATCCAAATATTGTTAGATTATATGGTGTAGTTCTTGATTGTAATAATTTGATGCTTGTTACTGAACTAGCACCGTTAAAATCATTATTAGAATGTTTAAAAGATCCAACTATTAAATTAAGTTTCACAATTAGTTCGTTGTGTGATTTTGCTTATCAAATTTGTGATGGTATGCAGTATTTAGAAAAAAAAAGATTAATACACAGAGATCTAGCTGCTAGAAATATTTTAGTTTTTGCAAAAAATTTAGTTAAAATTAGTGATTTCGGTTTATCTAGAGCATTAGGAGTTGGTAAAGATTATTATCAAACAAATTTTAACGAAAATTTAAGATTACCTATTGCTTGGTGTGCTCCTGAATGTATCAATTATTTAAAATTTACAAGTTATTCAGATGTTTGGTCTTATGGAGTTACATTGTGGGAAATGTTTAGTTATGGTTTTGAACCTTGGATAGCTTTCACTGGTAAACAAATTTTAGAAGCGATAGATGAACCTAATTTTCAAAGACTTAAACAACCAGACCATTGTCCAAAAGAATATTATTCAATCATGTTGAAATGCTGGGAACATGATCCATTGAAAAGACCTAAATTTAATGAAATAATAAACATGTTACCAGATTTAAAGCCTGAGCTTGTTCAAGCTGTAAAAGATACTTCTAGTTTTGGAGATTTGCATCAAGTTACTAATTTTATAAACTTTAAAGTTGGGGATATAATTACAGTTTTAGATAAAAATCCAAACATAATATTAACAGCAGATGAATATCAGCAATTAAATCATAATGGAACTTTTTGGAAAGGCTGTTTAAATAACGGTAAAGTAGGATTTTTTGACCCTAGTAAAACTGTAGCTTATTTAGGATTAAATTTGCCTTCCTGTTCATCTATGAATACTAAAAATACCGTAAATTCAAATCAAACTGGAATGAGTTTGACTGTATTTTTAAAATCCTTCTTGGAAAAAAATTCAAATTCAAGTACTTTGAATAATTCAAAAAAGAAAATTAGAACAGATATGATTTCCAAACCTCAAGGAGATTTAAAACACACAGGTCATGTAGGAGCTGATGGTGCATTTTTCGGAGATATATCATGTCTTGGTGATAAATACCAATTATTGCCAAAACAAATAGTAAACCCATATAAACCAATGAATGATTCTTTAGATAAAGATTCATTATCGAGAAATTCTTCTGTAATTTCTGATAAAACTCCTTTATTGAAAAATAAAACATTATTGAATGAATCTATTGAAAAATTAACTACGAAAGAAACAATAAAACCTACATTAAGCTTAAATTGTAATATAAATAATGATCATGAATACCATGAAATAAGCGATGAAGATGGTTTGTGTAGTCCTAAATTCAAGCCTCTAAACTTTGAAGTTTCCTTAGTAGATGAAATATTTAGAGAATTTGATTTTGGATTAGGATCAGATTTCGGTAAAGACTTAGGTCTAAAAAATTCTTCTGACAATACAAAACAAGAGTCTTCAAAAGAAAAAAATAACCATTCTAACTCGACATTATTACCGACTAAAAAAAAACAAGCCTTAGTGAAGCCTATTTCTGCATCTGAACAACAATCTTTAGATTCAGCAATAGCTATGGTCAAAGGACTTGCTACTAAACCAATGTTTCATTTTGATTCTAAAGATAAAACTGATAGTTTATCTTTATTAAACCATAGTTCTTCAAACTGCGAATCTCCTCGTTTCATCACGTCTCCAACAAAAAAAAAATTTAATTTTATATTTAAATCTAATAAAGAATCAAAAACTTTTAGTGATACTTTAAATAATAAGCAAACTGAAAATATTGAGGAATCAATTGTATCCCAACAAGCAAAAGAAGCGTATGAAAGCTTAGTAGAATCTGGTACAAAAAAAAATACAAATAGCTTAAAAAAAAGTGAAGTGAAAGATACAAAATCTAAACAATCAAAATTTTTTGATAATAGTATAAGTAAAGGTAAAAATCTTGCATCCAAAGTTATATCTAGAAGCTCTTTGCCAGCACCACCTCCAATTCCAAAACCTTGTTCTAAGAACTTAAACGGGTGTGAAAATGAAAAAATAATATTACCTAAACCTGTTATTTGCCCTTTAAATCCAATACCACTACCTCCTAGGGATAGAAGTAAAAATTTTATGTATTTTAAACACCATGAAAGAAAACACCCTTTAATGTTACCTTCTCATGAAGATCAGAACAATGGACTTGATTCAATACATTTAGCAATGAATAATAAATTTTCTGGAGAAAATCAAAATTATTCACAACCTATTATGTCAACTTTCAAACCTAATATGCCTTTAAATAGAAACTCTTCGTTTAATGAAGCTACCAATAAACAAAATTTAATTAATTCTAGTCAATTCAATCCAACAATAAATCCAACTTTAATTCAAACTTCAAATTTTTTAAAGTAAGAAAAAAGGTTTATTAAACTTTTTAATAATTTTTTTTTTAATTTTTAGTGATAAAAAATGTTCTCAAGTTCCAGTGAATATGTTTACTGGTTTACCAATACCTAGAGAAGAAGATCCTAAATCTCCTATTAACAATAAAGACATTATTGAATTCACTTTCGAAAATCGAAATATTAAAATTGATTTAAGCAAGCTTAAGCAAGAAGAACCAGACGAAGTTAGATTAATGCAAAAAGTTTTAGCTAATGCTCATCAAGTAAGTTAAATTTCATGTTAATGGTTTTTAACAATTAATATTTAAATTATTTTTTAGGTTCAAATTTCTTCTGAAGAATGTTTATCAACTTTAAAAAAGACTAATTGGAATGTTTATCAAGCAATTAAATGTATACAATTAAAAGAAAGTTTGAAATCTCAATCTATGAACGTTGACTGTGATTTAGTTGAAATTTTGACAAAATCTAATTGGCATGTAAAACAGGCAGAAACATTTTTAATTTCTAACCAAACAAAAGAAAGTATTACAACAGTATAAAGTTTTCTTTATAGAAATAATCTTTATATTTCTTAAAAATTATTTTTTTAAACGTTCATTATGACTAGTCGTTATAAGCTGATTGTAAAAAATTGTTATGACTTTTTTTCATCTTTTGTGTGCCATCAAACTAATTATTTTCATATGAATTTTTTTTTTTATAAATTATTTTGATATCTCAAATTAAATTTATTTTGTATTCTGTAAAAATTTTTTGAAGAATAAATTTTTTGTATTTTTTATGAAAATTCAATCTCGTTTTTTGAAAAAAAAGTTTTTTAACTTTTGAATTTAGCGCTAAAAAATTATTTCAAAACAAAATTTTTTTTTAATTTCAATAGTTTGGTCTTCATCAAAACAAATAATGATGGAAAATAAAAAAATTGACATTTTTCATTTGAATGAAGAAGCTAAATTAAATGCAAAAAAACATGTGTGTAATATGTTACAACGTCCACATCAACTTGAAAAAGTTGAACAAAATAAAAAAAGAATAATCAGAAAAAAGGTTTGTAATTATTTGGTCTTTAAAATATCTAATAATATTTAAAAAATATTTAGTCATCTGTTGAAGGTATGTTAAAAACCGCTATGCAAACACAGCTAGATGGTGTAAAAAGTGGTTTCATTCATTTAAAAACTGCATTAAATGATATTCAAGAAGTAAAACTTCATTTTAAAGATGTAGAAGAGAAACTTCAAATAATTTCTGCTTCAGCAGATAAATTAAAAGATGTTAGAGATGAAAGTATGAAACATACACAATATGCAGCAGCAAAGGAAAATTTAAAACATATTTTTAATGTACCAGAATCTGTACAAAAAACGCGTAAATATATCGCAGAAGGTAAATTATTATTAGCTCATCAGTGCTTAAGTGAACTAGAAAGTTCAAGAGATGGACTTTTATATGAAATACATCGTTTACCTACAACAAATACAGCAGATAAAAACATGATGAAACATTACTTCTCAGAGGTAGAAAATTTATCAGATGAACTAGGTAAACAGTTATGGTTACATATTAGAATGACATTGAATTCAGCAAAAAATAATCCTGCTGTAATAGTTACAGCTTTACGTATAATTGAAAGAGAAGAAAGAGCAGATGAAATTGCTCAAAAAAAATATGATTCATTAGGTTTTATGCCTCATGGAAGGCCTAAGCAATGGAAAAAAAGAGTTTTTGAAATTTTAGAAGAAGCAATAAGTGAACGTATCTCTGGTAGCCAGTTAGAAGATAGATCACAAGAAAAAATGTGGTTGGTTAGGCATTTAGAAATAATAAGAAGGTTGATTTTAGATGACTTGAAAGTTGTTAAATATGCCTGTGTAAATTGCTTTCCTAAATCTTATAACATTGTCTCAGAGACATTCAAATTATATCATAAATGTTTAAGTTATCATTTACAAGAAGTTGCTACTCAGTTAGAAGGAAATGAATATGTAACTTTATTGAACTGGATTCAAACTTATGAAGGACCAGAACTTTTAGGTCATCCTGATCTTAATTTCGACCTAAAACTAGAAAACTTATCATCTCTTCTTCCTAATGAATTAATTGATGAACTTTCAAACAAATATCTTAATACTATTGATAGAAATTATAAGGATTGGATGAATAATACAATAAATAGAGAAACAAAAGATTGGAATGGAAATTCATGCCCAGAAGCAGATGATAACAATCATTATCAAACAACAACTCCTTTAATTGTATATTCAATGATTGACCAACATTTAGAAGTTGCTAAAACTGTTAATTCTTATCTAGTCAGTAAAGTATTAGTAATTAGTTTAGAAAACTTAACTTCTTTTGCTAAACAATACAAAGAAGCAATTTCTCATTTTTCTAAAGCTCATTTTGAAGATAGATCTAAATATAATTTTTTTCCTGCTTACATGATTGCTGCCACAAACAACTGTATAAGTTTACCAGAAATTGCTTTAAAGTTTGGTACAGCTTATAAATACACAACAACAAAAAATGAACAAGAATTTGATTTAGCTTTCAAAAATGTTTTAGATGCGTTTGAAAATTTAAGAAAAACAAATATTGAAATTTTGTTAAAAGATTTGTTTTTAGATATCGAGAAAGGAATTTTAAAAGTAGGAAGTAAAGATTGGTTAGAAGATAGAAGTGATATCACAAAAAGTGTAATTTTAACTATTGATGATTATATTCATGATTATAAACATTTAAAAGAACAGAATTTTCAAGATTTGAGAAGAATTTTAGAAAGAAAACTTGCAACAGGTTATTTGCAAGCATTATTGCATAAAAAAATCAGTTTAAAAGATGCTAATCAAAGAGAACAATTTGCTAAAAAATTCGAAAATGAAATTCAGTTATTGAAGAACTTTTTAGCCAAATTACCTAATTATGACGTTATTATGGGAAATGATAAAGTCGAATCATACTTTGATTGTTTTCCTTTATTAACAGAATGTTTGAAACTAAAAGATATTAACAGTATGCTTTATTTAGAAGTTTCGGTAAGTTACTAATTTGAAAAAAACTGATAATTTACGATTTTATACTTTAATTTTTTGGTAGAGTTTGATAAAAAGCTATCCAGATGTAACTGTTGACCAACTAGCAGATCTGTTCAGTTTACGAGAAGATATGTCAAAAATGAATATTAAAAAAGTAATAATTTTTTAGCTTCAAAAACCATAAAACTAATTTTTTATTTTTTATTTAGACTGTTACTGAAATTATGGCCGATTTAGGAGAACTTAAAACGAATAAGAAAACTATTTTTTCTTTACTTTAGTTTTTGATTATCAAAACACATGTAAATTAAATTATTAAATTCATTGTTATATATTTGAGAGTAATTCCAATAAACTTTTTTTATTTTGATAAACATTTTTTACTTCTATAATTTTTATAAAATTTTCTCTTAGAGATAACTAGCTATTATAGAAACTATAATAAAACATTTTCAAGTTACATTTAAACTTCTATAAAAACAATTAAACTTTGAAACGACAATTAAACTAATTTAAAAAAAATTTAAAACTTTCCTGTAAAAGAATCGTTTCTATTTTGATCTTTGAATTCACTATCAAAGTCTGAATATTTATCTTCATTATCTTTATATTGATCTGTGATTTCTTTATCAAAACCACTATTTTTGTTTAATCTTGAGAACTCCTTAAACTTTTTATCTGAAAAAAAATTCATTAAACTAAATTCAAAAAACTTAAACAATTTTTACCTTTTAATTTTTGAACAAGGAGGGAATCTGAACCAGATTCAATAAGTCTTTTTTGACAAATAGGTAAGTAAATAATTTTACCAAAAACAAAGCAAATACCAGCTGTGAAAAATAATTTAAAACCAGATAAAGGTTTCAAATTTTTAAGCGAATTATATTTTAAATACCCTGTTACACCACACATTAATGGTAGACCTGAAAAAAAAATAAAAAATTAATAACAAGCTTAAATAAAATGATTCTTTAACTTACTACTAAACCAAAAACTTTCTGACTGACATTTGCTTAAGATTCTTTTATCAGAATCAGACATAAAATTGTTCATTTCATTTTGAAAAGTTGGTCTTGTTTTATCTAAATTATTTTGGTTTGATGTAACATTTGAAGCATTATTATCAGTTTCGTTATAATTCATGTCATTGCTATTATAATTTGAATTATAATTTGTGTTGTTCATTTTTATTTAAAAACTTATTAGTAACTTAAATGAAAAATAAATTAACACTGCATTTTGCAATCACCTTCAATGATTAAAAGCACACTGAGAAAAATAATCTATATAGTTTATTTTTTTTGTATTACTGAAACTAGAATAATATATAGCAGCTTAAAAAATTGTTAGCCGTTTTTAAAGTAAATTAAATTTTAAACTTAGTTAAGTTAAAATACAGAGTTTTTAAATTAAAATAAAAAACTTTTTGTAGCAATAAAATGATAGTACAGAGTATGAAATAATTTTTAAAACTCTATTTTTAAAGTTTTCAAAATAAAATTTTAAAGTACTCACAACAATTTACAACAAGATTAGTTAAAACCAATTTTAATTTTCTTTTAAACTTGAAAAACAAAAAAAAACTAAAACTATTTTTTCACTTAAGAGAAATTTCTTATGCTTCTCATTCAAAAGTCTAAATTAAACTAAATTTGAGTTTTTTTATTAACAGGTTTTATAAATAAGTTTATACAAAAAAAATAACTTATCTAAGAAATACGTTATTCAATTTAAAAACTTTAATTAAATTTAAATGAAAAATTCAATGACTAACTTGTCAAAACTTTTTTCAAATCTTTTACTTTGTTTAAGACAATTTTCTTAAAATAAAAAAGTAAAAGTTTTGTTTTTAAACTTTTATTTATAAAAAGTTAAAAATTGTTAGATTATTATGAGTAAAAAAACAAATTTCTTTTATTGGCTAAAAACAGAACTAAAAAATATTAAAAAATAGAAAAATAACAATTTAATACTAGTGACTTAGTTGTTTAATACATTTTTTATGGTATTCAAAGAACCTCCTGCACTTTGGAATGCTAAAAATCCAGATAAAATAGTTACAATATAAGTTAAGCTTATAGATATAATATATGAGTATGTTTGATTCAATAAAGATATTTTAGAAACAGCTAAATGAGATAATACGACATATGCTATCATAGGTTTATTTTTTGTATCACAAGCTTTAAAAAATATAACAGTCCAAAAAACATGTAATAAAATGAAAGCTGATGTTAAGAATGAAGAAGAAATGAAAAAATAATTTGAATCTCCCATTAAACCAACAGTACCAGGTCCAAAAGAATCTGCTAAAATATTAAACAATGAAAAAGCTCCACTCATCAAACCAAAGCCCAATCCACTAACTAAAACATAAACAAAAATTAGAAAACAAAATAAAAACAAAAATAATTAACAAACCAAAAGAAAGTGTTGTTCTACTTGTTTTTATAACTGTTCCTCTTGTACCAATTTCAGAAACTTTTTGTAAACCTTTTTCGGCATTTCTGTTAATAAAAAATTAATATAAATTAAATTTTTTAATTCTGAAAATACTCACCTAATTAATTTGTACAAAAAAAATCTAAATATTTCTTGAATGATAACAGATATAAAAACACCTATAACTAGTAATTTTACAAAATGGTTAATAAAAAACCAAATAAATGAAGTAGCTAACAAAGAAAGTAACCAAAAGAAAGATCTAAAAAAAAATGTTAATTAAATTCTTAAAAATTAATCAATAAACTTACGCTGAAATAAAAATGATAATTCTTATGGGATCTTTAGCTATTGAAGTTATGAACATGCTTAAAGCAGGTCCAAATGCTATCATTGAGCAACCAGAAAATTCTAATAATGTCATTTTAAAAAAAAATTAAAATTATAAAAATAAACCATTAAATAACATATGAATATAAAGTATAAAGTCTAATTGAAAACCAATTATAAATATTAAAACATTGTTTGAATATTTCTTTTTTATATCTAATACGCAGGCGCAAAAAATGCTATTTTAACTCTAAAATTTAAAAATCAAATTTTTTAATTTAAATTATATGAAATTTTATTAAAAATATAGAAATGTTTCATTTATAGTACAAACTTGATTGTTAAAAATACTTTCAAAATTAAAAATTCAATCTAAATTTAAGCAAAGAATTGCTTTCCGTTGAACAGATGTAATGAACATTTTAAACTAAATATTTTTTTGTTTTAGATAAATGAAAAAAATTATTTTTTTTTTGAATTCATTTTTAAAAAAATATTGAATCCTATGAATAAATAAACAAAACACCTCTCCAATCATATTATACAAAGTCGAATGATTATATAATTTACATAACAAACTAATCATAAGTCCTAAATTTTAACTTAATTTTTTAATAATATGATGCTATTAACATTTTTTGGTCTTGCTTTGATTAAAAGAGATAAAACTCTTTGAAATGAAACTGCTTAAAAATTAATTATTTTTCTAAAAAAAATAACAAAGATTTAAATATAGTTGAAAACAGCTATTTGTTTTATTTAGCTCAATTTTTTTTAAAGTTATTTATTAAGTAAACCCTGTTGAATTATTGCAGTTAGATTGTTCTCATCTAACAACTGAGCTAATTGATGAGGCTGTAAATGCTGAGATAATTGTTGCAATTGGAACAATTGTTGAGGTGTTAACTGTTGCAATAATTGTTGTTGTAGTTGAAGTTGCTGATTTTGTTGTTGCTGTAGCTGTTGTTTTTGTAACTGTTGAGCTTGTTGCTGAGACTGACCTGCTAGTCTTGATAAAATAGAACGTTCTGATAATAATAATCTTTGAGAAACAGGTTGTACTTTAGTTAAAACTGTTGGTAATCTACTTGCATCTAATTTCATATCACCAAGTAATTCATCTAACTGATTCAAAACTTTGTGCAAAACCATATTTGCAGATTTATTGCCATTCATTGATTCTTTAGCTAAATGTTGATGTGATTCAGCCAAACATTCAAGTTCAGAGAATTTTGAATTTAAAGATAAAACTGGGTTACTTTGGTCTTGGGTTAAATTTAAATATGCAGCTCTTCTTAGCTGTTCTTCAATTGCTAATGCTTGTTCTAGCAATTTAAATCTTCGAGCAATAAATTTATTTTTAATTTCTAAGAAGTTACCTTTGTTAATATCCATTTTAAATGGCTCGTTGATTATATTAAAAGCAGGATCAGATTGAATATCTTGCCATCTAGCATAACCGTGTTTAACTACGCCAGCTAATAACCAATAATCATGTCTACGATGCCAAATTTCATATTCTTTACTAATAGCAGCTTTTTCTTCACTTAACCAAATTGAATGTAACTCAGTGAAACCACCATCAGCAATATTAAACATAAATTTAGGTTTTGTTATTTTATGAGTTTTTTCTTTGTTTTCTTCTTTTTCTGACAAACTATTTTCTTCAGATAATTTATCATTTTGATTCTTACAATCAGTTGTTTCAGTGTTTTCATGTTCAGAACCACCATTTTCTTCTGTTTTCTTTCCATCTTTTTCAGTAGCTACAGTTTCTTTATTATCTGTTATTTCTTCAGCAGATTTATTTTCAATTTCTTTATCTTCATTATTTTCTTCTACTGTTTCTTTTTCTTCAATTTTTTCAGGAACTTCAGTTTTTTCTAAATTATCTTGATCATTAGCATCATTATTTTGATCAACTTCCATTTTAGTTTCTTTTTTCTCTTCAGAATTTTCATTTTCGTTTAATGTAGAATCCTCTTTTTTTGATTTATTAGTTTCATATTTATTTTGATCTATTTCTGATTCTACTTCTTTTTCTAATTTTTCTAAATTTTCTTGCTTATTCTCATTTTCTTCTATTTTCATTTCATTATCTTCTTTTACTTCATCTGGCAATTTTGTTTTTTCTGTAGGCATACTTAATTCTCCATTTTTTTCTTCAAATTCTTTTACTTTTTTTTTAATTAAAGCCATTGTACCTATTCTTGTTAAAACATGTTGTCTAGAAATTCCTTCTCTTGGTACACCATCTGCAAAACATTCAGCATTATCAGCACCAGGTTCACACAAATGACGCATAAATAAAGAAACATAAGCTTTGAAATGTTTTTCTGGTTTTCCTCTCAAGTCTCTAGCTAGCCAAGGAGAATTAGGAGTATTTTGAGGTGGCATTCCATACCTCATTATTGCATTTAAAAATGATTTACGTTGTCGAGGATTAAAACCAAGGACCTAAATAAATTAAAATGTTAAAAATTGCCTTTAATCTTTTGAATTGGATCTTAATAAAAAAGTTCTAAATTATTTAATTTTAATTTAGCTACCAAAACAAAAAAAATCGGTTTGATTTTTCAATTAAATTTATGGAAGCATAAATATTTTAATGATTTTTTAAAAACAAATCAATAAACTTACTTCAATGTTTCCACCAACTCGAGCAAGCAATGGAGGAAGTGGTCTATCTTTCTCATTCCTATCAGTGCGTAGTCTTCTTCTGTTCTTTTCTTCACTTTTATTTTCAAAATCATCATCATCTAAAAAAAAAAATATTATTTAGTAGTTGATGAAGTTATAGCAAAAAAATATATATTTACCTGATTGACCACCAGAAGCTTCAGAATTGTAATCAGACATATTTTCTTGCCAATTAGTATCTTCTTGATTATTACCACCGACTGCACCATCAGTATAATTAACTTGTTTTCTGACTCGTTTACCTTTACCAAAAGTTTTTGACAAATCTTCTTGATGTTGTTCAAAATGATGTCTTAATAATTTTTCCCAATAAGCAGGATCAGCGAACTCAACATCTTGTTTCAAAACTTCAGTTTCTGGTTCTTCTTCTTCTGCTTCTTTTGTAACATAAGCAGCAACTTTGAATGAGCTTAAATATTCATTAGCAAGCATTTCTTTTTGTTCTATTCCTTCTTTTGTACGATCTAACAAGTCATCGATTGCTTTGTCATCATAATGGATTGCTGTGTCTTCTTTCCTTCTTCATCTTTGAATAAATCCTCAGTACCAAATCTTAATATATCATCTAACTCTTGTTTAGACATTGTATTTTTAGCACCCATACCTGGACGTACAACTAAATGAGTAAGCATCATTTTTTTCTTTGCTACTTGAGTAATTCTTTCTTCTACAGATGATCTTGTAACAAAACGATAAATCATAACTTTATTTGCTTGACCTATACGATGAGCTCTTGAAAAAGCTTGTATATCGTTGTGAGGATTCCAATCTGAATCATAAATAATGACTGTATCTGCAGTAGCTAAATTTATACCTAAACCTCCAGCTCTAGTAGATAGTAAAAACAAAATTGTTGTGCACCTGGTGCATTAAATCGATCAATAGCTTCTTGACGTACACTACCTGTAATACCTCCATCTATTCTTTCATATTTATAACCTTCTCCTTCAAGAAAATCTTCTAATATATCTAACATTTTAGTCATTTGAGAAAAAATTAAAACACGATGGCCTTGATTCTTTAATTTTCTCAACATTGTTTGCATAATAATTAATTTTCCAGAAGCTTTTGTCAATGCATTAATTTCATAAAGACCACTTGGTGATAATGGAGCTTCTTGAGAACAAACACTAAATAAATAAGGATGATTACAACATTTTTTAATTCCATCATAACATTAATTAATGACATTTGTTGTCCACCTCCTTTGGTATTTAAAGCTTCAAAGTTTTTAGTTAAAATCCATTTGTAATATTTTTTCTGTAATGGTGTTAAATCAACTCTAACAATAAATTCACTTTTAGAAGGCATGCCTTTCAAGACATCAGCTTTTAATCTTCTTAAAAGATGAGGACCTAATAACTCGTGTAATTTTTGTACTTGTTCTTCTTTAGCAATATCTGTAAACTCATTTAAGAAACCATGTAAATCTTTAAAACTTTCAGGACTTAAAAATTTAATAAGTGGAATAATTCTTCTAAATTATTTTGTAAAGGCGTTCCTGTTAATAAAAGTTTATGATTTATTCTGTAAGAATTCAAAACTCTGAAAAACTTAGATTGATTATTTTTTAAACGATGAGCTTCATCAACTACTAAAATTTGCCAATCGACTGAACTTAATGTAGCTTGATCAATAGATATTAATTCGTATGAAGTTAAAAGAACATGAAATTTAACAGGAGCATCTTTTCTTATTTTTATAGCTTTTAAACGATTTTTAGTAGCTCCTTCTTCAAAACTCAATTCATATTCTCTAATAACAGATCTACTGTCTTTATCACCAATATAAGTTACTGCATACATATCAGGAGCCCATGTTTCAAACTCTCTTTCCCAATTAATAATTGTAGATAATGGAGCTGCAACTAAAAATGGTCCTTTACTATGACCTTCTTTGAACAATGAATATAAAAATGTAACTGTTTGAATTGTTTTACCAAGACCCATTTCATCAGCTAAAATTGTATCAGTATGATTGGCCCAAGAAAATCTTAACCAATTTATACCTTCTAGTTGATAAGGATGTAATTCCATTCCAGTTTTATCGATATAAGCTGGTTGCTTCTCAAATTTTTTCCTTGCGTCAGTAATAGGTCTATCAGGAGGAGGTGTTTTACTTCTATCATCTTCTGATTTATGCTTTTTTGTCTTTTTTTTAGATTTTTTATTATTAGAGACTACAGACATTTCGGCCATTGAACGTAATTGCCAATATGCATCAATTGCTTCTTTAAGATCAGGAATTTCAAATTCTTCTTCTTCTTCATATTCCCAAGCACATTGGTCATAAGGTAAATCTTTCCATTTGACTAAATAAAGATATCTACCATCTCTTGATTGTTTGTGGCTAATGACTCTATGAACTTCCATCCATTCAGGCCTAATTCCATGTCTGAAATATTTTTTTTCTAATACAGGATCTTTATATAATTTTTTTTCCTTTTCTGGCTTCTTTTTTTTACCGGTTCCAGCGTTTATTTCTTCATCTTCATTATTAGCTTCTTCATTTAATTTCATTTGAACACGTTTTTTAGCGTCATAAGTTTCTAAATCTACACTTGGAGGTTCTTCCATATCATTTTTTCTGCAATAACTTTTATATAAAAAATTATGATGAACATCTAATTGTAATTCTGATATCCAGTCGCAATGCCAATAAGACATATTTTGATATTTGATGAAAAATTCTCTTAAAGGTTTTAATCTTTTAGGCTTAATTTTTATTTTTTCTTTAACAACTTTATTTTCACTTGATTCATTTTTCTCAGCCTCATCATCAGTTTTTTCGGGATCATCTTCTTTTTCTAAATCTTTCCATCTCCAAGTTAATATTTTTTGAATTTTACCTTTTAAAGGCTGAACAGAACATCTTGGACAAAGCCATTCACCATCAGGAACATCGACTAAAGGAGGATTTAAACAAAATCTATGATACGCAGACGGACAAATGTCACAACAAAGCAATTCACCCCCATCATTGCAAACTTTGCAAAATTCTTCATGATGGTCATCTTTTGCTGGTGCTTCTTCAACTTGACAGTCTTCATTTTCTTCTTCAGTAGATGCTGAATTAGATCTTGGTGCTGTAGTTGATCTTTTTTTTCTTGGCTCTCTATCTTTGTTTTCTGCAACACATTGTTGACAGCTCCATTTACCTTCTGGTGGTTCTTCTAATTCAGGTTCTAAACAAACTAGATGATAAGCTCTAGGACATGTATCACATAGAATAATTTCTCCACCTTGTTGACAAACTTCACAATAGTCTTGGTGATCTGTTTCATAACCTTCATAGCCGTCATTTAATTCATTATCAGAACCACTTATAGAACTAGTTTTAGCTTTTTTCTTTTTTTTAGATTTTTTCTTTGATTTTTTTTCTTTTTTATCTATTTTAACTGTTTCTTGATAATCTTCATCTTCATCTTCGTCTTCATCTGAAGTATTATCACCTCTTTTACGTTTACATATTTTTTCAACTTGATCCCCAATTTTAATTTTAAGCGTTGTTATTTGCTTTTTATTATTAACATTATTTTTCTTTGCAGATCTTCTAGTAGATCTCTCATTTGATTCTAATTGACTGTTTTCATAGTTATTTTCTTCATATTGGTTGTAATTTTCTAATTCTTCAGACATTTTTGTGAGAAAAATTTTATTTTTTGTTCAAAAAGAAATATTTTTTTTCAAAATGAAGAGAAAAAAAACGTTGAAAAAACTTAAAAATGAAATGATAAAAATTAAGGAAATGTTTATGAAATTAAAATTAAATTATAACATGATTTTAAAAATAAGATGATGATTTTCACTAAAATTAAAACTAAAAATTGCCGGTCAATTGATTTGATGATATTAAAATAAATGTTAAAAAGTTTAAATAAAGAAAACTAATTGACCTTTTGGCAATATAATATTTAACACTAAATAAAAAAATATTTTTATGAATTATCAATTATACACATACACAAATATACTGTAAATAAGATATGAAAAACTAAAATAATAATTAATCAAAAAATTTAAAACTTAATTTTTTGAATTTGAATTAAAAAGAAATTAATTA
Source organism: Anisodus tanguticus (assembly GCA_034509755.1). NCBI lineage: Eukaryota > Viridiplantae > Streptophyta > Magnoliopsida > Solanales > Solanaceae > Anisodus > Anisodus tanguticus. The sequence goes on along the minus strand of JAVYJV010000054.1, from coordinate 230,353 downwards.
GAAAATTTTATAAACTTGAGATAAAATGACAAGGACAGTAGATGATCAATAGTTTAAATAATAATAATGAAAAAAAAACCTTAAAAAGCATCAAAATCAATTTTTTTTTCAGAAATTTTGAATAAAAACTTGTAAAAGGGGTCATCTAATAAAAAAAAAAATTTTTCTTTTAAATTAATTTCAAAGCGCTCATTTTAAAAATTTTTCTTTTTTTTTTCAAAAACTTTTTAAAATTCTTTTATGTCAATATGAACATTTTAATTTTTAATCTAATAGAATAATTTTATTAATTTTATTTCATTCTGTTTTTTTAAATTAATTGATTTGAAAAAAAATTTCTATTTTATGTTCTTTAAATGCTATTTCATTATTTAAACTTATAAATATTGTAACAAAAATAAAGTCTAAATAGTTTTAATTATTTTCTTAAAAAAAAATTCAAATTGAGAGGTAGAAAAAGATTGCTGTAATATCTACAAACCTGGACTTACTGTCTAAAAATTTAAAAATTAAATTTCAATCAAGTCTTTTAATGTTGTAGACCTTGTTTCTTAAAGATTATTGAATTAAAGATATAAGAAGAGTTATTAAGACTAAAAGTTGGTAGTTTTGTCTAATTTAAAAAAAAAAAATTATTACTTAGTATCCACTACTTACATTTGTTTTTTATCGAGCAAGTGTACAAAAAGTACAACAAGTTATTCATAACTTTGAAGTCACCAAATGCTAAAAAAGGTAAATTAGGATATAAGTAAATTATAGTCATTCAAAAGAGATGAGTCTTTTCAAATTTCTCTTTTACTGTCTATATAAATATTAGTCAAAATAATTTTTTAATTATTGAGAACTAATATACAAGAAGATATATTTAAGTTTTCTAAATAAATTTTTTAGAGAGCAAGATTTATCACAGGCTCTTTAGTGAACGTTTACAATTTTATTTTTTTTATCTTTATTATAATCAACAAATTGACAATTCTTTTTATCAGTTTTATAATTTCTTTTTTAATTTATCTCAGACCAATCATTACTCTCAGAACAACTAGACAAAGAAATTAGAATAGTTAGCTTTCTCATTCTTATTTTTTGTGCACAACTGTTTTTATATTACCGTAACCGATGCAGTAATTTAATAAAAAAAGTTTTTATCCTGTTGAGGTAATATTTTAGCCTTAAAAATATTACGTCCTGTATAAATAATATGAAACTGTTATGCTTTAATTTTAATCTTAATCAATTAATGTTTTTAATACTTTTATTACAATCACCAATTTAAGAAAAGTAAAATAAAACAATGTAAGAACTTAAATTTTTTTCAACGTCAATCTCTTAAACAGAAATCAAAAATAACAACACCACATAAATTTCAAGTTTACTTTAAGAATTTTCTAAAATGAGATACATAAAGAAATTATCGCATTAATAGTCAGATTTAGATTGAAACGATAGGAAGTGAACTATGAAAATTAAAATTACACAAAAAATAAATAAATAATCACAAACAAAATTTTAAAAAAAAATAAAAAAGCGATCTGTAAAATCTCTAATCAAATTAAAACTGGTGAAGTAAAAAATAAATAAAAATTCAAAAACATAAAAAATTTATTAGCCAACAAAGAAAATTTTATAACTCAAATTGATATAAATCATTAATTTCCAACGAACTTAATTTTTACCAAAAATCATGGCAAGTAAAGCCATCCTAACATATAAACCATATTTTGCCTGTCTCATATATGCTGCTCTTGGATCTAAATCGCAGTCTTTACTGAAATTTAAAAAAAAATTAATTTTAAATTTAAATTAGTCAAAAAACAAAACTTACCTTATTTCATTATTTCTTGGTAAAGGATGCATAACAATCATTTTTTTACGAGCTTTACAAAGTAATTGAGGCGTTAAGATGAATTGTCCGCAAGAAGATTCATATTCATCTAAGTTGTCAAATCTTTCTTTTTGTATTCTTGTAACATATAAAACATCAGTTTTAGGTAAAACAGCTTCTAAAGTATCGTACTCAAATTGTTCAATACCTTTTCTTTGGACATATTCTTTAATATGAGAAGGCATTTTTAAGTTAGGTGGAGAAGCATAGTTCAATCTGACACGATAGTTTGTTAATATTTTAGCAAGAGAATGTACAGTTCGGACCATGTTTTAGATCTCCAACTAAAGTTATTTCTAACCCATTCACTGTACCTATTTCTTCTTTAATTGTATAAACATCTAACAAGGATTGAGTTGGATGTTCTCCAATTCCATCTCCTGCATTAATTATAGGCACTGAAGATATTTTTGAAGCTCTTTCCATAGCTCCTGGTTGATTGTGTCTTATAATTAAAGCATGATTATAATTAGACATCATCGAAACTGTATCTTCATAAGACTCTCCTTTATTGACAGAAGAAGTTAATAAGCCTAAGCTATTAAATTGTCCCCTAATGCTTTTGTAGCAGCTTCAAAAGAGCATTTTGTTCTTGTTGAATCTTCATAAAAAAGAGAACCGATTCTTTTACCTTTAAGGATGTGGTCAATTGATTTACCTTTATCGTCTTGAGAACGGAACAAATTTGCCAAATCAAATAAATATCTTAAAATATCTCTATTGAAAATATTCACATTAAAAATACTTTTGTTGAAAAGCTGTTTAGAAACGTAATCATTTCTTGAATGATGGCTAATGAAATTATCTTGATTATTTATTTCTATTAACATTTTATTATACATTTCGTGGACCATTTGATCTTCTTTATGTTTATAAGTTGTTTTTATAATGTTACTGTTTTGAGATGAGCTAAGATTATTATTAACTGTTGATACTAATAAACTAGGTTGGTTGTCATCATAAGAAAAGGAATTTTTATCTGGTTTATTTATATTTGGAGAAATCATACTTAAAGGCTGTAAGAAATCGGATTGTGAAATATCTAGTTTATCAGTATTAATTTCTATTTCATTGAAAACTTCGTTGGAAATATTTAAAGAATTTGAGCTTATATTATTTTTTTCATTAGATAATAAAATTTCTTGACCAAAACCAGGTTTAACTAATACTTCTCCATCAACAAAAGCAACTTCTCCTCTTAAAACAACTCTTCTAACAATACCTTGAACTTTTTTATTAGCGAATGGTGACCAACCAGATTTGGAATAAAAAGATGTTTCACTAATTGTCCATTCATGATCTAAATCTACTTCTATATAAGTATCTGGTTGATTTGGTAAGTTGAATATTCTTTTAGGATTGAAATAAAGTTTTTGAACTAAATCTTCAATTGTCAGTCTGCCTTGATTTACTGCTGTTAACAACAAAGGTAACATGGTTTCTAATCCAGGAAAACCAGGAGGAGAGTTTGAAGACATTTTTTCTTCTAAAGTATGAGGAGCATGATCAGTTGCAAAACAATCAATAAAATTTAAATTTTCCCACAATGATTCTTGGTCTCTCTTAGAACAAAGTTCAGGTTTCACTCTTAATTTTGTTTCTCCAATGGTTTTGATATCATCTTCACATAAAAAAAGATGATGAGGACAAACTTCACAAGTAACTTTTAAACCTAGTTGTTTAGCTTCTTTAATAATTTCTATTTCTTCTTCTCGAGCTACGTGACAAATATGAATAGACCTATCATAATGTTGAGCAAACCAAATGACCGCAGCTGTTGTTTGGCCTTCAGCGTGACAAACTATAGGGATATTTTTTGGCCAATTTTCAAAATGAGCTCTCCAATCTTGCATTTTATTCATTGTCAATGTACCATATGTAGAGTTCAAATACATTTTCAAACCTAAAATTCCATTTTTTGATGGCTTGTTGACTAATTTCAATAAATCTGAAGCATTTGTAGTTGTTGCTCCCATATAAATTGCATAATCACACCTTGCTTGCTCACTAGCTATTTTTCTGACCAACTGTAATGAACTTTCATTAATAATAGATGGATTTGTATTAGGCATTGCACAAACTAAAGTTATACCTCCAGCTAAAGCTGCTGAGGTTCCACTTGAAAAATCTTCTTTGTGAGATTCACCTGGAACTCTTAAATGAACATGAATATCTATTAATCCAGGTAATCTAATAAGTTTTCTTGATGTTAAGCAATCAATATGAGGTTTCACAACTGGAGTTCCATTCACAAGTCTTAAAGCAGATATCAATAATTTTGCACATTTCACATCAGAAATCAATGGAATAGAATGATCAACTGCAAAACGCCTTGTTCTGTAGCCTAAAGTTGATACTCTTCTAGAACCATAAATTCTCATTGGCAAATTGATAATTAAATCAAATTCTTTTTCAGCCAAATAATCTGCTATTCTATCTACAACTGATTCACTTGTAGCAAAATCTTCATTATTTAAATTTTCTTCAAAAGGAGATTGGATCGGTTGAACTTTTATGCCATGCCCATTATAAAAATCAGCAGTTCCTAAACTAGCATATAATTTATATCCCATGTTAAATAATGTTCGAATACTATAAAGAAGTTCTTGTTTATGTTTGTAACTTCCTATAGACAGGAAAGCTTTTTTCTTAATTGGAATTCGAAAACCTGTGGAAATCATAGCTTTTAAATATGCTTCATATCTATTTTCACCAAAACAAGCTACTTCTCCGGTAGATGCCATTTCGACTCCTAAATTAACGTCTGCTCCACTCAATCTAGCAAAACTAAATTGTGGGACTTTAATACCGACTCGATTCACATTACCAAGCATGTTAAAAGATTTTATGTTTTCAGAAACGTTGCGTTGACCAATAATATAATCATTTGTTATAGAATCTATATTTTCATTTAGTATAACTCTTGTAGCAATTGCAACAAAGTCACAGTCTAAAGTTTTAGAAACAAATGGAAAAGATCTTGAAACTCTTAAATTACATTCAATGACTTTTAATTGACTATCTTTTGCTATAAGCTGCATATTGAAAGGTCCATTAACATTTAAAGCTTCACCAATCGATTCAGCTATGCGACGAATTGATATTAATGTTTCTCTGTTTAAATCTTGAGGAGGAGTAACTAATGTTGCATCTCCTGAATGTACACCAGCATTTTCAACATGTTCACTAACAGCCAAACAGACAAGTTTACCTTCTTTTGCAACTGCATCTACATCAATTTCTTTAGCATCAATTATAAATTTAGATACAACTACAGGAAACTCTTGAGAAACAGTTTTAGCAGCTTTTAAATACCTTTCTAAATCTTGATCAGAGTTTGCAACATTCATAGCAGCTCCAGATAAAACATAACTTGGTCGAATAATACAAGGATAGCCAACTTTTTGACAAAATTGTTTAGCTTCATTAACACAGGTAGCATTTAACCAATGAGGCTGTTCTATATTTATTGTATCAAGCAAATGAGAAAATTTGAATCTGTTTTCTGCGTTGTCAATTGCAACAGGAGATGTTCCTAAAATTCGAACATTTTGTAAATGTAAATCTACTGCAATATTATTAGGCAATTGTCCACCCATTGATAAAATTAATCCTAAAGGTTGTTCAAGTCGATAAATATCCATTACAGTTTCAAAACTTATTTCATCAAAATAAAGACGATCACAAATATCGTAATCAGTAGAAACTGTTTCAGGATTACAGTTAATCATTGCTGTTTTTTTACCACATTTTCTTAATTCAGTTACACATCCTACAGCACAACAATCAAATTCAACAGAACTACCGATTCGATAAACTCCTGAACCTAAAACAATGACTAAATCATCTTTAATATTTGTTATTGAACAATCATAAGTAATATCATGTTGGTCTCCATTATAAGTCAAATATAAGTAATTTGTTTTTGCAGGATATTCAGCAGCAACAGTATCTACTTGTTTAATTTTTGGAAAAATATTATTTTCTTCTCTTAATTTTCGAATAAACAATTCATTCAATTGTAAACAACTAGCAATTTGTTTATCAGAAAAACCTAATTTTTTTGCTTGTTTCAACAAACTAACATTAAATTCATTTGAATTTATATAAATTTCTTTTATTTGACTTTGAAAATCTATTATATTTTTCATTTTTTAAGGAACCATTTATCTATTTTAGTTAACTCATGCAACTTTTCAATTGAGTAACCAGAATTTAAAGCAGCAGCTATAACGAAAATTCTTTTATCAGTAGGAAATTCTAATTCATTGTCATTTACAGGTTTTAAGTTAGGATCAAACCCATTAATATTTTCATCTACCATTCTTAAAGCTTTTTGAAACGCTTCTTCAAAACATCTACCTATTGCCATAACTTCTCCAATACTTTTCATTGAACTTCCTATTTTATGACTAACACCTGTAAACTTACTCAAATCCCATCTAGGCATTTTAATTACACAATAATCTAAAGATGGTTCAAAGAATGAAGTTGTTGTCTTTGTTACTGAATTTATTAATTCAGGTAAAGGAATGCCTAAAGCTAATTTTGCTGCAATGTAAGCTAAAGGATAACCTGTAGCTTTACTAGCTAAAGCTGAACTTCTAGATAATCTAGCATTTACTTCTATTATATAAAAGTCATTAGAGTTTGGATCAACTGCGTATTGTACATTGCATTCTCCAACAATATTTAAATGACGAACAATTCTTATAGCCATTGAGCGTAAGCGATAATAATCCTCATCTGTAAGTGTTTGGCTTGGACAAATTACTATTGATTCACCAGTATGTACTCCTAAAGGATCAATATTTTCCATGTTACAAACGGTCACACAATTATCATAAGCATCTCTAACAACTTCATATTCTACTTCTTTCCAGCCTTTCAAAGATTTATCTAAAAGAACTTGGTTGGAATGTATCAATGATTGAGTTACTAACTTTTCTAACTCATCGGAATTTTTAGCAAAACCTGAGCCTAAACCTCCTAAAGCAAAAGCTGATCGTACTAGAATTGGATATTTAAGCTCTTCAGCAAATTTTAAAGCTTCTTCAACTTTATCTGTTGCTTTATTAGGAGCAACTTGACCTCCTACTTCTTTACTACTAACAATTTTAGAAAATAATTCTCTGTCTTCTGTTGCAATAATTGATTTTATAGGTGTTCCTAATACTTGAATATTATATTGTTTGAATACACCAAGTTTGTCTAGCTCAATACCACAGTTTAAAGCTGTTTGGCCTCCAAACATTAGAAGAATACCATCTGGTCTTTCAAGTCGAATTACTTCAGTTACAAATTCTGGAGTAATTGGAAGAAAATATACTTTTTCAGCTAAACCTGGTGAAGTTTGAACTGTTGCAATATTTGGATTAATTAAAATTGTTTGAACATCATTTTCTTTTAAGGCTTTAATTGCTTGAGAGCCAGAATAATCAAATTCACCTGCTTGTCCGATTGACAATCCTCCAGAGCCAAGCAATAAAACTTTTCTATGTTTTTTTAAATTAGATTTATTCATAGGATAATCTATAATGGGTTTAATATATTTTTTTATCAATTCTAAAAATGGTGTTGTATCATTTAAGTTTTTGACTTTTTCAATAAAAACATCGAATAAAAATTCCATGTCTTCAGGACCAGGATGATGCTCTGGATGAAATTGAACTGAAAAAAAAGGTTTGGTTTTATGAACTATTCCTTCATTGGTTTTATCATTAGCATTAGTGAATAATACATCCCAATCTTCATTTAATGATTTAGCATCAACAGCAAATCCATGATTTTGACTTGTAACAAAGCAAGATCCAGTTTTGTGAAATAAGCATGGTAAATTTTGCCCTCTATTACCAAATTCCATTTTATATGTTTTAGCACTAGATGCTAAAGACAATAATTGATGCCTAAGCAAATACCAAAAATAGGCTTAGGTTTTTCGAGTTTAAGTATTTCTTTAATATTATTAACTGTCTTTTCACACATTTGAGGGTTTCCTGGACCATTACTTAAAAATATACCATCATAATTATTTATATTTTTAGGAAAATCAAAGTCCCAAGAAACAAGTTCAACTCTAACATTTCTTTTTAAAAACACCTTAATTGATTAAACTTTACACCACAATCTACAACTATAATTGTTGGAAAACCATTTTCATTAAAAACTTTGGTACTTTTTGTAGAAACTTGTTCTACTAAATTTTCTAAATTTGGATTATAAAAATTAAATTTATTATTCAACATAAGAGGATCATGAATTATTTTTCCTAAAAGTGTACCACAATTTCTTATTTCTTTTGTTAAAGCTCTTGTATCAATATTTTCAATACCAGGTACATTATTTTCCTCTAACCAAATGTGCAATGACTTTATAGCGTTAAAATGACTAAATGTTTCAGACAATTCAGCAATAATTAAACCTAAGATATATAAATTGTTTAAACTAATTGATATATTTAAAAGAAAAAAATAATACCTGTTGCCCATATTCTATTAGATTCAAAAAATTTTTTAATACCAAATTCATCTAATTTTGAATCATCTGCAATACCATAATTACCAATTAAAGGATATGTTAATACTAAAATTTGTTTACAATAAGAAGGATCTGTTAATGATTCTGGATAACCAACATGACCAGTTTGAAACACTTTTTTTTTTAAAAAAATTTAAATTATTGTTTAGAAAGAATGTTTAATTTTTAAAAACTTACCAACTTCTCCAGAACTATCTTGTGATGATCCAAATGATTTTCCCTGGTAAACAGAACCATTTTCTAAAACTAAAAAACTAATCATTTTTTTGATAGATTAACTTTTTAAAAACAAACTGAAAAAAATATTTGGTTGAAAATATTTAAAAAACAATTAAATCAAACTAGTCAAAAAATATTTTTTATTAGTAGTTTTTAATAAAAATTTTTAATTCAACTACACCTGTAGTCTAATGAAAATGCACTGATCACAAAAACATGTGTCTTATAAATTTAAAAATAAAAAAAGAAAAATTGTTTATTTAGCAAAATAATTAAACATTAGTATTTTTTTCAGCCAAAACAAATAAAAGTTTCTACTATAAACTTAAAGATCACAAAACATGTCTTTTATTTTTAAATTAAAAAATGAAATTTTTTTTTCTTGAAAATTTCTTATTAAACATAAAGAAGCACCAAAATTAATTTTTTGTCTAATCAATAATCTTAAGTTACTTTAATTTATAAATGGTTTTTAATGAAAAAAACGTTGAAAAATTATTTATTTAAATAAGAATTAATTTAAAAATGTTTATGTAACATGATTTTCAATATTTTTTGTTAGTAATTTGATAATTTTATTAAGACTTAGAAACCTCTAAAATTACAAAAAAGGAATAAAAAAAATAAATTTAGAAAACAAAAATTAGAAAACAAAAATTAGAAAACGAAAGTTCACTAAAAATTTTAATAATTCTTTATCTTGTTAATTAGTTTTAAAATTAAGTAAAATACCAACTGAACATACATTTTTTTAAAAAATAGTTAAACTAGTCCAATTAAAAATTTTTACATTTTCTTGTTATTTATTTGAATAATTTAAATAAATTAATTATCAAAAACAAATAAATCAAGAAAGTAAGAGTGTTTTATATATACTTAATTAGCTTAACTAAAAAATTATTAGACATTAGAGCTGTAAACAAATTTTAAAGCTGACTAATGTAAAATTTTTTCAAAAAGCTAAAAATAATGTAATTTTTTATTCAAAAACAAAAGTTACTTTAAAAATTTAAAAATATTATAATGAACAAAATTCATTTCCAATATGACTCTTAATCCAATCTATATATTTTGGTATTTTTGTGTAATAAGTTAAATTGTTGCAGAAATAACGTTTAGTTCCAATTAATTCTGTATCATCAGAAAAAGATGTTACTCCTAAAGTGAAAGTTTTTCCGTTTTTTGTATAATGGATAGGGCCTCCAGAATCACCAGAGCAACTAGATTGATTTTTTTCTAAACCTACTGCACAAATAACTTTATCGTTCACGGAACAAAATTTAGCTGAATCACTTTCGTCTATTAAATCAATTTCATAAAGTTTTTGTTGATTTCGTACACCTGAACCTTGTCCTGATCTTTTATCAATATAAAACCTTTCATTTGAACCCCAACCAGCATGATTGAGATAACCTGTATAAATTTTTTCATCTCGCGTTTCTAAACAAGCTGGGTTCACAAAATTATCAAATTCAATAGGTTTCACTAATTCTACTAAAGCAATATCATTATAAACTTTTCCTTTATTTTCGTATCCAGGATGAATAATAAAACTTTTAGCGTCGATACGTTTTGCATCAAAAATTTTTCCTAAATCGTTATCATTACCAAAACCAACAGTAACTCTAAGAAAATCATTATCTAAACAATGAGCTGCTGTTAAAATCCAATTTTCATTTATTATTGCTCCTGCACAAAAATGATATCTTATTTTTTCTTCTATTCTTAAATATTTTCTCATAAATTCAGGTATTCCTTTATTATCTTCATTTCCTAAACTAACTATCCAAGGATAAGCATTGTGATGAGATAATCTACCATTTGTAATTTTCAACTCAGGTAAAATTCTACATTTGCACAAACTTTGATCTAAAGCAAATGAAAAATTAATAAAAGAAAATAAAAAGAAAAAAAAAATTTTTTTTTCTAAAACCATTATTCTGTAAGGTTATCTTTGCAGTAAACAACTGAATTAAAAACTTGAATGTCATGCTTTATAAGCTTAATTATCAAACAATACGTATTAAAAGATACAATATTTTTATCATTTTAATTCATCACTAATTTGATGATAAGTCTAAAAAATTTAAATTGACTTGAACATTTTTTAATCAAAATGCTAATAATTATTTAATCAGTCTATTCTGTTGATGGAATTTTTTTTTTTATCATTTTGTTCAACAAATAAGTCAAATTTTGTAAAATGATTTCTAGATTTTTTCCCAATTAAATTTAAATTTTTTTGAGTAGTCAAGTATGGCATTCCCATTCTTGTCAATAAATCTTTTAATCAACTTTTATAAAAACAATTTTTCAATATTTAATTAAAATTTTTTTTCAAATAAGTGTTGTTGTCAAATAATCTTCCAGAAATTTGATATAATATTCAAAGTTTTCTGATTTTTTAATTTCATCTAATTAAAAAAATTAGAAAATTAATTATTAAAAAATTTAGAAAAAAATGATTTTCGAAAACTTTTCGAAAACTTTTTGAGCTGATTTAGTGAAAAAAAAGTCAAAATTTATTTTTCGTATAAATAACAATTTTTATATACTATGTAAACATATTAAAAACAAATAAAAAATAAAACTTTAAAATTGAGAAAAAAAATATTAAAGATTGACTTTGAAAATGAGCTATTTTCGGAATTTTAATAAATTTATTATAATCAAAAATAAAAATTATCTACTTGAAAAAAATAATGTGCAAATAAGTAATACGAGAAACTATTGTGATGATCAAACTAAAGAAAAATTAAAAAATTTACATTTAAGTAAAGATAATAAACTTAAACATTATGGTTTAGTAACATCTTTTGGTGTACCTAGTTTTACAAGCATAGCTTTAACTAATTTGTACAAAAGCTTTAAAATTTTACCAAAAATAGATCCAACATTTAATCAAACAGAATTTTTAGAAGGATGTTCAGAGGTATATTTGAATTTGTAAAAATAGCTTTTTAATTACTTTTTAATTTTAGGCAGTAATAGCGTTTTGTGATTTAATATCAAATAAAAATTTTGATGAATGTAAAGACCTTATGACTTCAGAGGTAAATATAAAGTAGTTTTTTCCTTTCTAATAAATTAATTTTTGATAGGCATACAAAGAATTATTAAAAAGATATGAAAATGCACCAGAACAAGATTTTGAAATGTTATCCTTTGATAAAGAGAAAATAAGAAGTCGTCATGTTCTATTGTACAGAGATTTTAAATTAGGTTAGTAATTTTTCAAAAAAAAAATGATGACATTTAAAAACTGATTTTTAAAATTATTTTAGATGACAAATTCTATGTTGAAGCAACGGTCAGTTTTATGACAAAAAAAAGTGAATTTGTAAATGTCTCAGACTTTTTAAAAACTCAATTACTATTAGTTAGATTTATAAGAGATTATACTAAGGGCTCTGATAGTGATAGCGATTGGATAATTAGTTATTTTCAACAAAGTTATTCAAACGAAATACTTTTAGATTAAAATACAAAGTTTATTTTGTTAAAAAATTCTTTTTTATTGCAAAGGCCGTTAAGTTTTATAAAAAAAAAAATGGTTCAAATGTAGAATTAAACTTTTTTAAAGTTTAACTTGTGATTTTTAAAAAATTAGTGAAACACATCTTAAAAATAATGGAATAAATGATAATTAAAATATACACAAAAAAATTTTAAAACAAAAAAAAAGAAAAATTTTTTAACTCTAATAGAAATTATATTTACAATTTTTAAATTAGTTTTAAAACCAATTTTCCTTAAATAAAGTTTCATTAAAATCTGGGGTCATTAGTAAATAAATATTTTAAATCTAACATTTTCTTAAAGATTAAAAAAAAAAAATTAAATTAAAAAACTAATAATCATCTTCTTGAGAAGCTTCAATGTAACCAGGTTTTTTTCTTTTGAAAAAACCACATTTCCATAAAGCTAAAACTAAAGCAATCAAAATTAAAATACCAAAAATTATTGCTAAAATAATAATCCATATAGATGGACGTTGTGCAGGCAAACTAGAAGAATCTGGATAAGCTCTAGTTTTAGCAACTGCTTCTGTTTTAATACCATTTTCTTCAAAAGGTTTAATGTTAGAATTTTTATCTAAATAAACTTTAGCTCGTGATAATATATGTACTTGATTAACACCATGTGCATAATTTTCAACTAATGTAGCATTCCATAAACGTCCAACTATTGTTATAATTGCATTTGAATGTATATTCAGCAATGGTATATGACAAGTGAATACATAACATTTAGCAGTTTTTATTTTACAATCCTAAATAATAATCCGTTAGTTTAGTTTTAAAAAAATTTTTTTTTTCTTACCATTTGAACAATATTCAAAGTTTTTCCATCTTCTTTTACCTCTTTTGATGTTATAATTGCTTCTCTTCTAAACCTTGTATTTTTAAGATTAAAATTATTTTGAGAAAATTTATTTGGGAAAGTACAATAACCACCATTTGTAACATTCACTGAAACTAAATATAAAAGTCCTTTACCACTATCTTTATGATAACTACTATACATTTCATATGGCCATTGAATGTCTATATTTACTGATTTTGCTTTCCATGGACCATAATTTGCTACAAAATATTTATGAATAGAAAGAGATCCAATATCTTCAACATTTTCCTTTTAAAAAAAAATAAAAAATTAGTTTTCAAAAAGTAATTAAAAAATAAATAACATACAATATTTGTTGTTGTTACTGCTCCATATAAAGCTTGTGATGGATTTTCAACACCAATAATTTCTAATTCTGCACGACGAATAACATCAACTTCAAAGTTTTGAATATTTTTCGCATCAAATAAATCATTACTTGTACTAATTAAAATTTTAAATTAATATTTTATGAATAAAAGAAATTTAAATATTTACGTGTTGGCATGCATCTTGAAGTAAATTTTAGACTCATCGTCTAAAGCTGAATTTGGTGAAAAGTAAAGAACAAATTGGGATTCTCCTCTTGTATAAGGATTTCCTAAACTACATTCTAAATATGTTTTCTTTGGCAAACAATCTACAGAATCACCTCGCTAAAAAAAAAATTTTAAATTCAATAATTTCAAAATATTTATAAACAATCTTTTTCAATAAACTTACAATAATATTCATTTTTACATAATTTAATCCATAATGGTGTTCAATAAAAACTTTGGCATCATATGCTGGTTCTCCACGATTAGAAACAGTTATTGTTACACTAAATTGTTTTTCTTCAAGCTCTAAAAGATATACTTTATCGTCATTTTTTAAAGATAAAACAGAATTTAAACGAAGATCACTTTCACAAATATCATCAGGTCCGCAATCTTTATGGAATTTAGCTTCAAATATTTTTTGAGCTTCTATTTTATTTAAAACTGGATATTTGTTTATGTCTGGTAAACGATCATTTTGTTTTAAAACTTTATAACCTCCAGTTAATAATTTAAATGTAAGTTGAAATTTAATTGGATTTTGTATATCGGATTTGTCTTTATTTACTTTCAAATAAATAAGTTCTTTAGAACATTTTTCTCTCTCAGATTCTATTGTACTTATTTGAACTATTTTTTTAACAATATTTGGTGTATCTGTATCTTGAGAAGAATTAAATTTGACACGATAATATTTACGATAATTTTCAAATGTTTCAGCTTCAATTTTATATTCTAACTGCAATTGGTTTGAGTTACGTAAAGGAGTTTTTATTTTAAAACAAACACTTATACTAAAGCAAGTCAATTTTGAATTACGATCTTCTTCACAACCAGCTATTGTAGGATCTATATTATCTAATTTTCCTTCTACTGAAGTTTCTATATCTATTATTGGTCTAGTCCTTAAAAGTATTACAGAATCACTTTCATAAGCACCTACAAGCAAATCTGGATAACCATTTTCGTCTAAATCAATACCTCCTGATAAAGAATAACCAAAAGTTTTTAAATTAGGTATATCAGTCAATACATCTGTTGCTCTAATAATTTGAACAGGATTTAAATTTAATCCTGACTCACTTCCTAAATAAATATAAATAGCTCCCCCATCAGAATCATAAGGAGCTCCGACTGCTAAATCTTGATAACCATCTTTATTAATATCATCAAGATTAGCTAATGCAAAACCAAATCTACTTTCTGAATTTCCTAATAACTGTTGATCATATTTATTAGTAGGACCTTTTCCATCTTTATTTAAATAAATATACACAGCACCACCAGCATGACCTGATTTAGCATTATAATAAAATGGAGCTCCTATAACCAAATCAATATTTTTATCTCCATTAATGTCTAAAGCAGCTAAAGTATAACCAAAAGAAGAAGCAAATTGTTCTCCATCTATAACTATTTCTTTGACTAAGCTTAAGGAACTATTGTTATCATTTAATCTACTGTAAAAATTTCTACGATCACTAGAGCTTCTTTTTGTGAATAAAAAAACTTGACCTGTACCATTTGATCTAGGAGCTCCTGTGATATACGTCATGCGATTATTAATCATTTTACTTGAAATAACACTCATTCCTAAATAACTATATTTATCAACAGGAGAATTATTTTCTAAAGGAACAGAATACCATTGCTTATCATCACGAATTTGATAAGTAATTGAGTTAGTAAATATTGTTCCTCTCCAAGTAAAAGGCCCTGGAGTACCAATTATAATTTCATGATCAGAAGAAACATCTCCGCTTGTACCTGCCTGACAATAGCCATATTGTTCATGAGCTTTATTAGTTGGCCTGTTATAACATGGTTCCCATACTCTGTGGAACATAAGTTGTTGTGTTAATGAATAACATATACCTTGGCCCCATTGATAATCTGGTCCTGCTAAAACATAACGATGAGCGCATGCAAGTACATAACCCCCTGGTCCTTGTGATTTTACAGTAACACCTAACCATTGATTTTCTTTAATTGCATTTGATTGTGTTTTATCATCTGTGTCTATTCTAATTAGATCACAATCATTTTTATTTGAACTTAACTTGCATTTGTAAACTGATCCAGATTTAGAATCTTGATTTATTGCAAGAGGAGCACCTACTAACATCCTATTTTTAAAGTTTTATATAAAATTCATTGAGAAATAAAAGTGAAATTAGTTATAAAGCAGCTTAAAATAAAAGTACATAAAAAGTGTTTTTTACGTTTTAATTTTATGTTTAATAAAAAACCGATTTAAGTTACAACTACAACTTCCGACCGGAAACTTTATTTATAAAGTTTAATTAAAATTAAGAATGAATTTTCCTATTCAGGAGTGTTACCATATAAGAAAAATCCTTTTTGATGAAGTTTTAAAAAAAAAATTTTTAAATGTTAACCTTAAAACAGCCCACGTTAAAAAACAAAATTTTTAAGAATTGTCAGGGCGTTATATATCCAAAAATAATATTAAACAAAAAACGAATTTTAATGAAAAAGTTTTAAATTCTTAAAAACTTAATTTTAAATTAGCTTAGACAAATTTTTTTTGAATAAAAATTATTTTTCGCAATTAAAGTTCTCATCTTAAAAGCAATATGAAACCAAAAAAAATTTTTTAAAAAAATTGAAAATTGCATTCAACAATCAATCAGTTTTATGCAAAGTAAGCTTTTTGAAAAAAGACTAATTTTCTGAAATAATTAAATTTAGATTATACATATTAAGTTGCTAATTTTAAATGTTTTTCAAAAAAATTAGAAAATATTTTTTTATCAACTTGCAAAAAATTTGGACTGAATTTGATAAAATTTAACAAAAGTAGGAATATTAAGCTATCTAAAAAAGCTTCTTTTTTTGAAATTACAGTAAAGCAACAAAATTTTTAATTTACAGGTAAACAATTTATGATCTAAAAAATTTGAAGAGGTTTGATGTTTGAATTATCTTAAAATACAAATAAAAAAAAAAACATTTAAAGTTTATTATACTTGACTTGCTATATTAGGAATGTACTTTCAAAAAGCAAAAACAATAAAAAAGCCTACCACATGTTAACCTGTATAAACTATATAGTAACTGATTTCCAGATGAAACTAATTTAGTTAAATTTACTAAATAAGAGTAAAATTATTTGAAAATTTATTGGAAATTTGTATTTTTTACTAAAAAAATTAAATAAATCTAATTAAATTTAGAAATTAAAAATTGAAAAACAGTAATTAATTTACATTTGAAGTATCAGATTAGTGTAAAAGATGTTTTTTTTAATGAAGTTAAAGACTAAAAAAAAATAGACTTTCATACTCTTAAAAATTATTTACTTTAATTTTAATAAGAAAACATTTTCTCAAAAACTAATTAAATTTAAAGTTTTTTTAAAAAGAGTTTTGAAAAGATTTTTAAAAAGATTTTTTAAGAGTTTCTCCATAGTAAACTTTTTTTTATTTAAACAATTAATTTGGCTAAATCAATTTTTATTGATAAACAAAAACTGTTTTCATACACTAAATTAATTTAATTTTAGTGTAATATAATTTTCATCTCAATAAAAAATAACTTTTTCAAACAAATAAGTATTCCGGAAGTTTTATTAATTTCTCAAGGTTTTTTACTTAATAAAAATATGAAAAAAAAAGTTAACTTACAAGGCATCTGATGTTCGATTGTTTTGATCAGTAATTGTATGTTCAGCAACTGAATATCCAAAATATGAATTTTTTGGACCTTGCTTAACCACAGATAATTTAGGCTCAAAATTAAAAGAAATTACATTTTTAAACAAAAATATGAAGATTAAATAATTTAAAAACATGTTTAAAACAAAACTAATTAAAAACTAATTAAAAAAAACTTTACATTTGTTTTTCTTTAAATTGCACACAACTGAAAAAATTTTCTTTTTTTTTTAAATTAAGATTAAAATTTTGATTTTAACTTGTTAAAATTTACTTTTAAACTAAATTCAAATTTGACAGATGGTTGTGAATACTGATGCTGATGTCCTAAGTTCACAACTCGACGTAAGGCTAGCATTTGAATTAAATCGGCAATAATTTTTAAGAAAATAACTTATAAGTTTTTATAATTTAAATTTGTGGTTGTTTTCTTTTTTCTTAAGCACCACCCTCATCACAAAATTAAACTTAAACTTTGTTTAACGACGCCTATTAACTAAAATTTTTATTAAATAAGCGCTAATTTTAAAAAAAGTTTAAATTTAGTAAAAATTTTTACAGCTTTAAATTAAAAGCTTACATAATTAAAAACTGATTTAATTTTTTAATTTACAGCAATTCCAGCTTAATTAAAATTAAACAAACTAAAATTTTTTATTTAACCAGCTTTTTATTAAATAAATTAACAAATTTTAACAAAAGATTGTCTTTTAATAATTAAAATAAACTAATTATTATTAATACTCCTAACAAAAAATTAATAACCACCTAAAAAATTAAGCATCTTATTTTTTTGTAAAATATTGATAAAGAAGTTCGATCAGAAAATTAGAAACTAAAAAAAACTTTAAGCTTAGCATCATTAAAATAAACCAATGAAACTTTTTTTTGAGATAATTTTTAGTTTCAGTAAAAATTGTTTATAAAAAATTAATGGAGCTATAATTGTTCAGAAAAAAATACTTTTAATCACATAAAATTAATAAAATTTTCAGTGATCATTAATTTTTTAAACAAAAATTTGAATTACCTATAGCTTTGATAAGAAAAAAAATCAGGTTTAAATTAAAACTCAAACTATATATCTAGAACAATTTTTTTTTGTAAAACTTTACAAATATTGTGACATTAATCTTCTAAACATTTGTTCTGATTTTTTTAATTAAATTTTTTTTACAAAAAGCTGAAATTATTTTTTCGAATAAGCAGTGAGAAATAAAAATGCTTCATAGAAGAAAAATTAGTCACGAAAAATAAAAAATTTTAAGCAACTATAACAACTAAGAAATTTTTTAAAAAAAAATTGAATTATTAACATGCTTCAACTTAACTAGAAAACACATTAATTTAGTTAAAATATTTCTACAAAATTTTAAAAATTGATCTATTTATCAAAAATCTTTAGCAATACTCTAACTTAATGAAAACTTTTTTTAAAATGATTTTGTCGATTATTTAAACATCTAAGTTAAATTTTTAAAAATAATTTAATAATTTGACTGTTGTTTATTTCTATTAAATAAATAAATGCAAGCTTCTTAAAATTTTTTTTACATGTTCCTTCATTTAACTAGACGGACATGAGCCATTAACTGATTGATTACTAGTAACAGTTGTTTCTGAATGTGAAGACTGTAAACTAGTCATTGAGCCTCTAAATTAAGAAAAATATATAAATATTATAATTAATTTTTATATAAACTCAATTTTACCTAAAATCTTTAGATTTTATGATTTCACAATAAAACATAAATTTAGCTTTATGAGAAGAAAATGAATGATGATGATTTATTGTAGGTTCGGCATATTTCCACTGAAGTACGTACTTTCCAGGTTTAGATGTAATATGCGAGCCCTATTAAAAAAAAAAGATTAGAAAAATATTAAATTATTATATATTTGAGAAAAACTTACTTGAATACTATCTCCTTCTCTACAAATTAATTCTGGTTCAATTTGCTGGAAATCTTTATTTAATTGCCAACTTTTTGGTATAATTAAACCACTTGATGCATCTCCACTTAATCTAGTTTGCAATAAACGTTCGTTTGTTAAACCTTCTTCATTAATTGAATCTGAACTACTTGTAATTTTAACTTTTTTTAATTCTTCATTTAAATTTTCTTTGCTATTGATTTTTTTTACTAAATTATTATTTAAATTATCTTTACTATGAGATTTTTCCTCTTTAAATTCATCTTTATTTACAGTTTGAAGATTACTATTCAAATGATAAAAATTCAATAAAATATCTTGCTTTAAAACATCGAAATCCCAGCATATAACTGATTGGCTATCTTTAATATCAAATAAATATTCATAGGTTTGACCCTTGGTCAAAGAAATACTTGTATACATAGTATTATCAAGTATATTAAGCTCATTAGCTTTTTCTTCACTCATGTAATGTGTCTTAGGAATTAACCCTCCAGTTAAAAAAGGTAGCGGATTTTCTAATTTTCCTCCTAATACCTTAGGTACATCTTTTATTTGTATAAATTGCTCAAGGACTTTAAGTTCTTGTTGATCACCAAGAAAGACAAATTTACGATAAGTATTTTCATTTATAAATGTCGATAACATTGTCCATATGATAGGAAAAACTCTAGGTGCTCGAGTCATTATAACTCTTCCTAAAGTTTCTGGGTAATTAGCTTCTACCATTTCAATAATATGTAAACAGGTTTTTATACCTGGTCTCCATAAATGACGCATATTTAAACCTTCTAAATCTAGTAACAAAGTCCAAGAACTAATTGGTTTACCGAATTTTTTAGTCGCCTCTTCAGCTTTTTTTAAACCTTGTTCACATATATGTAAAG
Organism: Anisodus tanguticus; assembly: GCA_034509755.1. Lineage (NCBI taxonomy): Eukaryota > Viridiplantae > Streptophyta > Magnoliopsida > Solanales > Solanaceae > Anisodus > Anisodus tanguticus. The sequence goes on along the minus strand of JAVYJV010000054.1, from coordinate 210,288 downwards.
TTAATTTGACTAAACCTTCTTGCCCGATCGATTTAACAAAACCTTTTAAATCTAATTGACCTACCATAAGTAAATATACGGGTCTACCATCTTTATCATGGTTTAGCCATCCACCAGGAAAATATTTTTGAACAACTTCTGGTAAAATATAAGTAGACAAAATTTTATCTACTTGATGTTTTTTCCTCCAAACAAGAGATGAGCAAAGCATTTCTCTAGCTTTTTCTAAATTATAGTTGTGAGCTAATAAGAATCTCATCAATGTTTGATCAGAAGGTATTTTTTTTTTAAGACTCATTTTTGTTGAATTTGTTTGATTACCTTGATTATAATGAGTTTCAATAATGCGTTTTTTTAATTGTACTAAACAGCTTTCTTGATAAGGTGTCATTTCACCAATGCATTTTGCAATATAATCTGCTTCTAATTTCATATTAGCATTTGTTGATGGAAAATTAGCCTCTGTTGAGAAACTTGTCTGACTTTTTTTCATCATTTCATTGCGTTTTTGTTTGGTCGAGTTATTATTTGTAGTTGAAACTTTATTATTTTCATCTTTTTCTTGTTTATTTATTATTAAATTTTTTACAGATTCTTCAACTATTGAATTATTTGAAATCAAATTACTTTCTGAACTATTTGTAATTTCTGTTTTTAATTCAACTTCATTTATTTTTTTAAGCTCATCTTTTTTATCTTCTATTTTTTCTATGCCATTTGTTTCAATTTTTTTGTCATCTTTGAAAAGTTCAATTTTTGTTATACCTTCTTTTTTTAATTCTTCAATAAAAAATTCAATAACTTCTTTTCCTTTTTTAATTGAAGCTGCATAATGTTTAGCTGATAATTTTTCTACAGCATTTTCAAAACCGAAAAAACTCTTTACTTCTAAACTTGCACTTTGTTCAAAACAAGTCCATTCAGAATTCTCAGGATGTACCTAATTTAAAAATTAGAAAAATATTTCTTAATTGAAATTTAAAAAACTTACAAAATATGTACAATATTCTAAAATATTAATTCTATTTGCAAAACTTTCATTCCATGCTTCTATTTTTAAAGTCCTAGTTCTTAAATCAAGTGTATTTTTTTGAAGGCAATAAAAATAATCAACACCTGCAATCTAGTAAAAAAAAAAAAATTAATAAAATTTTAACTTTAATGTTTAAAAAAAGTATACTTTTTTTAATAGATAAGGAGCATCTACGTTTAATTTACATCTTCTAACAATAATTGTTTCAGAACCATCTGGACTTTTTTCTTCACTGATTATTTCACTACCTTCAAATACTGGAATCATATCACAAGAAGGAAATCTGCGTTCATATGCCTATAAAGTAATCAATATTTTAATTTATAATAAAAAAAGTTTTAAAAACAACTTAGTAATTAAAAAGTTTTTTCATTTAAATAAAAAATTAATAAAAAAAAAAATTACTTACAGCCATGACAAGCTCGAATGGATATTTATAAACACGTATAGGACTATGATATTTTTGAACCATTTTTAGTTATAATTCAAGTTGATTAAAACAAAAAAAAAAAATGAAATTAATAGTCTTTGTCAGTTTTACAAACATCCAGTAAACACTAAAATAGAAAAAAAAAATTTCATTAATTTAAAAAAGAACATTAGAATTTTTTAATTTAGAAAAATTCAGAAAAAATTTGATTTTTAGAAAAAAAATTTAAATTTTTAAAAACTAAACAATAAAATGATTTTTAAAAGAAAGTTTATACAAATTGATTTGAAATATTTTTCTAAATTCAATTTTTCTAAAAAGAATCACCTAAAAAAAAACACTTATTAAAAGTATATTTAAATACACAATTTAACTAAAAAAAATTGTCATCTAATTTTTCTCAATTTCTTAATTATATATAAATGAGTAATTTTAGAAGATAAATTTAGCAGCAAATTATTGAATGAATAGAATAAATGTTCAAAAAAAAAAACTAATTTAGATGTTGGATGTTTACAAAAAATTTAAAATATTGATCATCCTCTTTTTTTTATTTAATTTAGTTTTTAACTAAAAACACAACTAAAATCATAAAAGTTCTACATGAAAATATAAAGGAACGTTAATTAAAATTAAAATTCACCACTATGAATAGCTCGATTGTTGGCTGAATAATACAACTTTTTTTCTTTTTGCTTAGCATTTTTATTAAAGCAAAAAATACAAAACATACAAAATATACAAAAAAAAAATCTTTTTTAAACAAACCCTTATTTCTATTTACAAATACATTTCTACTTCATAACTATATTTATATAAAGACAAAAATAAAAAAAAAAGAATATTTGGATACTTTAGTTTCAAAACACATATTCTTTAATTTATTCTTAAAACATGTATCAATTTTAGCTCATCTTTTTTAACTCATTTTAGATTGATATAAATAGAATTGAGATTAATTTGTCAATAATCAAAAAAATTTTTTTAATTTAAAAAATTGAGAACAATTAGTAAAATCAATTTGACTTTTGATTTATTGAAACTTTAAATTTATGTTTAATTGAAAAATTAAGTTGATATCAAATTTTGTAACTATTTGTTAAAATGAAAGATCTAAAAAAAAATTTATTTACTTTTTAAATAATTTAAAAGATGATTTGTAAATTGATGTATACTTTTAAAAAAAAATCAATTTAAAACACAATTTATAAAAGATAAATTTTGTTCTTCTTAGTCCACAGTCTATTTTTCTAATGAAAGTAAAAAAAAAGCTGATTTATATAGTTTTTAATTTTTATATATAAAACTATATTTTAAGAAGGAAAAGTATAAAAAAATATTTTGGATATAAATTAAAGATTTAAACTTGTTTTTGATTTTAAACACTAATTAAGAGTTTTTGATTTATATAGATTTAATTATTTTAAGAAATCATTTAAATAAATATTAATCTTGATTTAATTTTCTTTTAAAAAATTTTTTCACAAAACTTTTTTCCAATTGTTTCACATTGTAAATTATTCAACAAAAAAAATATTTTTAACACTTTAAAAAAATTATTCTAATTATTCAAATTTATTCTTAATTCATTTTACAATTTACGGAAAACTTTTTTTTTTGAAATATGGGAGGTTTATTAATTTTTGACTGTCGGTATTACCTAATTTAAAAACCTTTTAAATTTTGTAAAAAAAAAAAATAGTAATTGGTTTTGAATGATTCATTAGTTCAAATTGAATAATTAAGTTAATTTAGTTTAGAAAACTTTTAATAGAAATAAATTTAAAATAATAATTAGAAAAATTTATTTTCTATTTCTCAAATGAAAGAAATTCAAAAAAATAAATTCGATTTGAATTAATAAAGTTATTTTTCTTTTTGATATTAGTCATATTAATTTTTAAATTCTTTTAAATAGAAAATTGATTTTTTGAAAAAAAAAATAAAATTAAGTTTCTTTTTATCAAATGTTTAAACAAAAAATTATTTACTTTTAATGATAGATTAAACAATATTAAAATTTTAAATTAAAAATACTTGATTAATTATTGATTTGAAAATTTTTTTTAAAAAAAAGTTTAAAACACAAAGAAAATATTGATGAATAATGAAATTAATTAAAAACTAAAAAAAAGCTGTTAATCAAGTTGATTCAATGTAAAAAAATTCTTAAGTCTTGAAACTTCAATAAAATAAATTGACCATTTCTAAACATTAAAAATAAAATATTTATGAGGTATTAAACACAAAAAGCGTAAACAAAAATTTTGAAATTACAATTGATCTAAACATTTAAAATTATATTTTTATTTATTTTTCTATCAAACTTTTATCAAACTTTTTGTGTACTAATTGAAGCTGATTAAATAAAAAAAAATTAAATAGAAATTAAATTATTTAGAAAAAAATTTGATTTTTTAAATAGAAAAATCAAATTCTCCCGCTTCAATTTTTTTCTAAAAAAAAAATAGAAAAAACTAATACGCTATCTATTAAATAATTAAATAATAGCCAAGAAAAAAAAGTGAGCCGGCTAATATAATCGGCTATTTGAATTATGTTAAAACATCTTAATTTGTATCATAATAGAAAGTTTTGATAAATTTAAAAATTATTACTTAACAGAAAAAGTTTGGGATTAAATCTTATTACCAAATTTTTTTTTTTTTTTTTTTTTTGAAGTTTTGTTTTTGTAAAAATAATTCCAATGTGTATGTTAATAACTAATATTACAGATTCATTAGATGATTTAGGCTATCCAGATATTAATGAATTAGAAAATGGCTTAAAAGATTTAAATATAATTTACTTTTCTAAATTAGTTTCATGGATAGCTTGTCGCCTTAATTTATTTTCATCAATTGATTCTTGTGTAAATGAAATTGATAATGAAAATGATAAACAAGTTTTCGAAATAGAACTTAGTTCTTTACTTAAAGCTTTAAACTCACCATTTGATATAGAATCTTTAAAAGAGCCAAACACAAAATTAGGTATACTTAATTTTCTTTGTGGAGAAATGATAGTTGCTGTTTTTTGTTACTCAAAAAAAAATTTTGATAAACCTAAAGAAGATGAATATGATGAAAGTGAAATAGCTAAAATATTAAGACTTATACTATTTTTAATGAATGAGGATTTGCCAAAAATAAAAATTTCAATAAACCAATTATTTGATAGAATAGAAACAAATTTAAAAAAATTTATAATTGAAAAAAAAATCCAAAACGAAGAATCTTTTTTGAATGAATTTCCTAAAAATAAATTGACTACTCAATTTTGGAAAAAACTAGAAGAGTTTAATCATCTGTTTAAAGAAGAATATGAAATTAGAAGAAAAACTTTAATTACTCGTAGTGATTGTACTGTATCATCATTTAAATGGAGAAAAGAAAATCAAAATGAGAATTTAGATAAAAAAATAGATGAATTATATAAAAGTTTTAGTTCACTTTTAAAACAAGAAATTAATATTACTCTCTCAGATTTAATTGCTCTTAAAAAAAACGATTATGATGAATTGAGTAATTTAAGCATTAGTAAAACACATGAGCTTTGTACAATTATTCCTCCTAACTTCAATTTAGCTAATCAAGCTGTACAACAAAAATTATCTTTACATAAGTTTATAATTGGAAATGTACCAGATAGAGGAGGTAGAACAAATGAAGCGATTAAACCGCAACAGGAAACATTTCATCAACAATATCAACAAAGAAATGTTAGAACTAATAATCAAAGTATGAATATTAATCCAGGTAGAATACAAGGATCTGGTTGGAATCATAATTATGATAAATATAAACAACATACTGGTCATCAAAATCAACAAGGTTGTAAATAATTGAAATTGAAAAATTAACTTATACTTTATTTGTTTTAGGTGATAATCATCAAAGTTCAAGTCATGATCATAATAGAATGAGCGATAACGATAATTCAGATGGTAGATATAACCGTAGTAACCAAAATAATTATAGAGGTCGAGGAAATTTCAGAAATAATAATTTTTATAACAGAGGTAAAAGAGGCAATAATTACTGATTTATATAAAAATGATCTTAAATTTGTTTTATAAAATAAATTTTATGTTTTCAAAATAAATAGATAAACGATTTTAAAATTAAAATGAAGGGTATTTTTTATTTAATTTATATAAATTTTTAATTAAATGTTTACTTGGCTTGTTTCTTTTTTTTTCTTTCTTCTAAACGCGCTAAACGATTCTTTTTACGTTCTTCTTTTGTTTCAACTGGTTTACCCCAACGATCAGCTATTGAACGACTTTTAGATTTTAAAAGTCTATTAACACGTTGTTTAGTTCTGTACAACTTGAATCTTTCGAAATCATTAAGGTTTTGTTTCTAAATAGAAAATAAAAAATTAGAGAAAAGTTTTTTCAAATTTTTGAGAAGTTTTAGTTATAAAAACTAGATTTTCTAAATCAGAAGTATTTTTTTTAATCAATTCAATTCAGACGGCACTTCCTATACTAAATTTTCATCATTTAAACTAGAAAAAAGTTTTTTAAATAAACTATCAAAAAAAATATTTACCTTTTGTTGTTTTTGTTGTCTTATTACATATCTGGTTTTAGATACTTTTTCTGTTATTTTAGATTTAGACCATAAGCTAGCAACAACTTTATGATTTTCATCATGCTTAAACTTCAACCTAAATCTGGTTAATCTAAGATGTTTGGTTGGGTAGGTTTGTCTTTTGACATTGATAACTGAATCTTTTTGTCCAACAACTCTTGGTGCATCAATTAATACTCTTTTATGATCAATTACATTAAGTATTACACAGAATTTTCCTTTTAATGGACCTGAGTTGATTACAGCAACACGACCAACTTCAATAAAATTTTTGGTCTGTAAAAAAATTAGTTTTAGTTAATATATTTATTCAAAGTTATACAAAATACATTAAATTAATTTAATTATTTGACTAAAAATATTACCATTTTGATTTAAAATTAATAAGATAATTCAAAAAAAAAACTAATTTTATTTAACAATCTAAAACCAAAACACAGAAGCTGTAAATTTACACACTATAACTTGTATACATGAAAACGGCGTCGTATCCGCTTCCTTTCAAAAGGGACTGTTTTTAAAAAAAAAATGCCGATAAGATTTATTTTCAGTTTACTTTTTGTTAAAATAGCAAAAGTTGATTTTTAAAGTTTAGCTTTAAAAATAAAAATTAAACTCGCTGTTGAGAACGCTATTTAAAAAAATTTGAAAAGGTCAATAAAAGCATTAAATGAACAAAAAATTTGTTTTTTTTTTAAATAATAAGATCTAAAATATATTTAATACATTTTCTAAATACAAATAAACATAATTTATTATTTTTAAATCTATATCAACAAATCATTCGGTTTTTATGATGATTTTAATTTATGTTTTTAATGAATAAAACTTTGAACTTTTAAACATTTTTTACTTTTATATACATTTAAATTATTTAATTTTTTAACTTATAGTTCTCAGGATCATATTTTTTAGCAATTTCAACTAATGATTCAAATGTTCTAGGTTCCCATATTGCTAAATTTGATAATGATTTACGATCTAATTCAATACCAAGCTAAAATAAAAAAATAAATTTTAATTTTTTATTTTTTTTTAAAAAAAATTACCATTGGTAAACGTTGAGAAAAATCACTAAATCTAATATTTAATTCATCACAACTAGCAATTATTCTTTGAGAATTTAATTCTCTTAAATGTTTTGCTAATTCTCCATTTTTTTCAACTTCTTTCTTTAATTTGGTATAAAAAACTTGCTGAGCTCTTTTCCAACAATTTCTTGATCTTCCAGGTTGGCTATAAGTTAATTGAAACATATTTTGTTTCCTTAAAAACACTCTTCTATGACGATAATTAAACCATCTTGGTATTAATTTATTTAAAACTTGAGTTAACTGAACCATTTTTAATAAATATTTGAAGACCAAAATAAAATAAACATTAAAGCGTGCTAAGTTTTTTGAAGCCGTTTCTGAATTTTAAAGCTGAAATAATGTTTAAAAACTGAATGTTCTTAAATTTTCTATTTAAATCTTTCTTTTAATTTCATTCACCTGAACTTTTTTTTTCTAATCAACTTTTCTTTTCATAGAAAAACTCTTTTTACTAAAACTTCTTTTTCTATTAGAACTTTTTTTTTTTTTGTTAATTTGTTTCATTAAGTTAAAAAACAAAAAAAAACACTCAATTTAAATTTGAATTACAAATGATAACAAAAATTTATTATATTAAATTCAATTACTAAATCACAAGTTTAGTCATTAGTTTCAGATAATACATCTATTTTATAAATAATAACTCTTCCAAATTGGTCTGTCAAATTTTTCATCAGAAATTTAATTTGTGAACAATTTATTTTGTTGTCTAAATCAATTTTTTGTTCTTTATTTGTATCTTTCAAGTGAAAATTTTCTTTGATAATATTTTGATCAACTTTAATGAAGTCAACTTCCATTACTTCACAACTAAATCCACCTTGAAATTGAATTTTGATTGTTTTAGCATCAACATTTTTATTGAAACTTAATAAAACCCATTGAGTATCACCCTTAAGAAAATAATTTTGATAGAAATAGAGTTAAATAAAAAAAAAAAATTAATTTACTTCTTCTGAATTCCAAGCAGTATCGAAACAACCATCAATTAAATGTTTTTTACCAAATTGTTTTACATCTTTGTTCATAACAGAACTTACACTAAAAGAACAGAGTAAATTAATTTAAAAAAAAAAATTTCTAAAAAACTTACCTAACTTTAGTATCCCTATCAATTAAAGAAGTCATTTTCACTTGTTACTGAGTAAAATTGTTGAAGATTAATTATGATAAGAGCTGATGCTGCAAATTATTTTGTACTGTTGATATCAAGAGACTTATATAGCAGCTTAAAAAAAGTTTAATTTTTTCCAGCTGGTCTTAAAAAATTTATTTTTCGAACTTAATTTCAATAAAAAATTTTTTTCGAAACAAATGTCATTTTAACTTCAAAAAAAATTTTTAATTCAACAAAGTTTCATTGTTTAAAATATACACTTAATTTATAATTTTTTAATATAATATTTTCAAAAGATCAAATTATTAGCTAAAAGTTGTTTATCCAAACATAATTGAAAAACTATCAGAATTTTTTTAAGTAACTTTCATCAAAATTTTGTTAGCTTGTATATTTTATCAAAGAAAAATTTTCTATTAAAAAACAAATTCAAGTATAAATTCAAAACTATTTTATTAAAATAAATTATTGAAACAATAATTTTTTAGTTTAAGTTTTTTAAATACTTGAATATTCTGGTGTTAAAACTAAGCTATTAGAGTACATATCACTTAAATTCGTTGTTTTAAAAGCTGCTTTCACTTTTTTGTCTGAAAAAGTAATACCACATTTCATGACTTCTTTTATATGACTGTACTGACTCAACTCAGTTTCATAAAAATTTTGATCAATTTGATCCAAAGCCTTTTTGGATAAATTTTCTAAGTCATTTTCACTCTTAGAAAATTTAAATTCTAAAATCATGGCTTTAAATTTTGATTTTTTTGGTATGATCAAAACGTCATACCGACCATACCCACTTTCTTTATTTGACTTAACATCATGTGTTTCTATCAAACTAGATAAAAGCCCTAATATAAAACCATGATAAAATCCTTCATTTTTTTCTTTGTTGTCTGTGTCAAAATAACTGACACTAGGACGTAAAAATGAACTCAGATCTTTTACAAAATTAAAAACATCTCCTTTAATTAAATTTTTTAGAAAAGACTCATTTTATAAATTTTTATCAAATAATTTAATAAACCATGAAACGTATAATCTACTATAAAACTGCAATATTTCATAGTTGGGAATTTTAACTTTTACACTCAAAAAATGTATTTTTATAATCTTTAGTCTCATACGTTAAAAATCCAGAAAATAATAAAATGCTCCAAAAAGAAGCATCATTTAAATCTAAATTTTCAAAACAAACGTTTTCATCAATATTTACTTCTATTAATTGTCCACGAAGCAAATCTTGAATTTTTAATTTTACTTCGGAACTAGCCGTAATTAATTTTTGTTCTATTAATTTATTATCATTAGTCTTAATCCAATAAACACGAAATTCACCCATTCTATTTAGACAAGAAAGAACAGACCAAGGATTGTATACTAATAAACCCCCTATTTTGTAACCATTGAACCATTTTTTGATGTTATTGGCAAAAGCAATAAGATTACTTTTTCGCAATAAATCTGATAACTCATTTTCATTAAAACCAAAACAGGTATTATACTGATAATCTAACAAAGTATAGATTGTTATGTTATTTAAACCAGATAACAAACTGTCATTTGATATTCGTAAAATACCTGTTAATAAACACCTTTCTAGAAAAATATTGTCCTTTAAAGCTTTACAAAAAAAGGTATTCATAAAAGTAGTCATTAATTTGAAATAAATTTTATTTGACTTCGAAAAAGCTTTGTTCAAGGGTGTGTCGTATTCATCTATTAGAATGATGACAGCTTTATTATAAAAAGTAAACAGACATTCAGTTAAAAGTTCCAAGGAATCGTTTAATTGATCTGAATTTGCTGAACTTGACAAAACACGTTTAAATTCTTCAATTTGAGATTAACTTAATTTTTTACTTTTTAGTATAAACTCATAACTTCTAAAAAGTTTTTTAACTACACCATAAAGTGCACCATAGGCTTTTTTAAATGTATCAGCGTGTACATCTTTAAAACTGATAAAAATAACTGGATGTTTACCTTGATATTCTTTTAAATATTTTCCATCATCTAATTTACCAATTTCTAAATTATCAAATAAACTTGCTGTTGATATACCATTCACCTCTGGAGCAAAAAAATAATTAAGCATGGACAATGTAAGTGTTTTTCCCCATCTTCTTGGACGTGTTATTAAACTAACTTTATTTCCATTTTCTAAAAATTCTTTTATGAATAGTGTTTTATCACAAAAAAGAAAACCTTCAGTTACCAGTTTTTTAAAATCGCTAACACCAACTGGCGAATATAGTTTATCCATAATAAATAAATATTACTGTCAAAGAGCAATTTTTATTACTGTCAAAGAACTTTTGATTTTGAACGGCTGGGTTATTACACTGAAAAAATTTTTTTTTTTTTAAAAAAATAGTTAAATTTTACAAGCCACCTTAGCAAAAACAGACTTTTTTATGAGTCGGCTAAGCAAAATAAAAATTTTACAAATCGCTAATATTGGTTGTTTCATTTCAAATCAAATAGTTAATCAAAACAATGTTTTTTTAAATAAATATCCAATATATTTATTTTTAGGTAACATAATCTTGTTTAGCTTAAGAAATTGTTTTAGAAAGTTTTGCTCATAGTTTAGGATATTGTGGTTTAGATGTTAATAAATGCACACTAATTGCCTTCAAATGCAAATTAACAGAAGAAGATGAATGCGTTTATACAAAATTAGATATTGAAAATCTGTGTGATCATTTGAATGAAGAAAAAAAATCTGGTAATTTAAAACTAGATGCTTGTATTTTTACAAATGCTGACAGGTAATTATTTTTTTATTTTAGTAAAAAATACTAAGACTTTTTTTTACTTTAGATATCTTTGCGAATATATTTATTATACTTCATTGGAATTCAACAAACACAAAACTTTGTTCATGTTCCTGATCCTAGTCAATTTTATTTTACAATTGAAGACATAAAAGATGAGCTTGAATATATTTTGAAGTTTTTAATTGAAAATTTGTTTAAATGAGATTTATTGTTAGATTTTAATTTTTAATAAATTTATTGTCATTGAAGTTTTTTTATTAAATATTATGTGTAATTTTTTACTTTCTTAAGTATTTATTAGAAAAATCATAGTTTACATGGAAATCTTTACAAATATAAGTTCCATCATTTTCTTTAATATATTTTAATTTTTTAAAATAAGGTAATTTTTCCTTTGAAAGCTTGATATACTGTTGAGATTCTTTAATTTTGAAAGCATACTTATTTTTATCGAAAAATTCTACATTAAAATAATGACCAAAAACTTGGATTGTTTCTTGTTCAGATATCAAATCAACGTAGATGAAGATTGGGTAATCATAAAGCCAATCGTCTGAAAACTGATAAATGTAGAAGTTATTCACCTTCAACTTTGCACCATGAAATTCTGTTGATACCAAGCTTTTCATATCAGGTAAGGTAAAACATGTTCTAAAATTATCAATTATATGACTAACATTATGTTTTGATTTAGGGTTTTCATTATTTATTTTAATAAGTTTAGAGATTTTGAAAAAATAAATCCTCTTAAAGTTGAATATGCTAGATTTTTTCTGCATTTAGAATTTCTAACTGTTGATTTTGCTAATTGATGAGCTATCTCAAACCTAAGAGTTGCATTGTAAATTAATGGACCAAATTTTCTTATTAGTGGAACATAGTGAGTTAGATGATGAGCTTTAGTGTTTAGACTTTTAATCCTTTGAGAAAATTTCTAAATTTACATTAGTTTATGTTGTAATGTGGCAAAACAATAAATTGTTTAGCATTTCTGAAAATTTTTATTTGATGATAACTTATTTGTATCTTTCAAAAAATTATGAATTAAAATTTGATTGAAAGTATTTTAACAATATTTTTTTTTTATTTATATTACAAAGAATGAAATTTTTATCCAATGTTATTAAAATTATTCTAACAAATAATTTTAGTGATTTGTTTAAAAACTATAAAAAAATGTATTTTTAATGTGAGCTGTTTCATAAAATACCTTTTTTAATATTATAATATTTATAATTCTTACGTTATATACCTGTAGATCTATTTATCGAAAATTTGTTTTTTATTTTTCAATTTTGATTTTAAAAATAAAGTTTTGAATTAGAAAGTTTTAACTGTTTTTTTTTAGTTTTACAAAAAACTTAATTTTTACTTTACCTTTTTTTAAATCAATAATTCGATTATTTGAGAAATTTATTTAATTTATTCATCATTTTTAATTTTAAATTATATCAATATTTTTTTTTGATGCTAACTTTCACATCTTCTCTAGTTTCTTAAGATTTTTCATTTGAAATAATACACATCCTAAGAAACAATTAGCTAGATTATTTTTGTACTAATTTTTTTTAGTAATATGGAATTCTAAGTCATTGAAAAAGTCATGTATTAATATCTTTATTTACGCGATAAATTAACTTTTATGAATTAATTTATGAATTATAAACTTTCGAAAAATCATTAAATAATTAGTATTTCTGATTAAGAATTAGGTGATTTGCTTTTTATTATTATTGATGCTAAAATAAATGAATTATTAACCATTTATTTTTTAACTCTTAATAAAATAATAGTTTAGCAAAGTAAGTTTTTTTAAATTTTAATTCACATGGCCTAAAGAGTAAGATGAAAAAGGGAATTATTTTATGGATATATTAAGTGTATTGATCAAGTAAAAGTATTATTGATGAGAAAATCATACAATTAATTTTCTGATAAATTGGTAGAATAAATATGTATTAGTTTATTACGTTTTTTAATTTATAATTTTTTATATTTAATTTTATATTTGAGAATAAAAAAATATCACTTAAAACTAAATAATTTAATACTTATTTAATTAAAATTAATTGAAAAAGTTTTAATAAAGAAAAACGAATTTTAGTTAAAATAGTAGAGGTTTAAACTAATTGTTTTTTATTTATAAGAAAACCCCAGCACAATTGGCCAGTCTGCTGATGCAGCCGAAAAAAAATTTGAATTTGCCTCAATTCATTCAGAATTTTATATTATACATTAGAGTTAAATAATTTTTTTGTAAATAAAAAAATATTTTTATCAAAAAAAAATACCTTTTAATTTATAATTTGACAGATAATGTTAGAGAATTGAATTAAGAAATTTTTTTTTAGTTTCAATTTTATTTATTAGTTTAGTGAAATGGCAGATAGAAGAGCTGAATTAGAAAGAAAAAGACAGAAATTAGCTTTAATTCGAGCTCAAAAAGAAAGTAAAAGAAGAGAACAACCAACTAATTCAACAGTAAATAATTTTTTTTAATTAATTAAAATTTAAATTGATTGAAATTAATATTTTTCAGAATTTACAAGATGAATCTAGTAAAGAAAATAATATTAATAGTTTAAGATTAGAAACAGATCAATTATTATCTTCACTAGGATTCTCTTCAGGTAAACAAACTTTTCTTTTTCATTTATTCTTAATTTTTAATTAAATTTAAAAACTAATTGAAATTTTTTTTTATTAGATTCTGTTTTAACAAAAAATGAAGATTTAAATATAATAAGCTCAAAAAATGAAAACCAAGCTGAAATTACATCAATACAGCCTAAAAAACTGCCTACACTTTCATTAAATAAATTACCAGATGTAAATATACCTCCAAAAGAACATGTAACTTATACAAAACAAACACAGACAACAGAACGTGATGGTAGATACATTTTTTTATTGTTTTTCATAACTATTCCTCTATAAATTTTTTTAACCATTTTCATACTTAACAGATTCTGAAATAACTCCTAAAAAGAAAGGTTAACTTAAAACTTTTATATCTTTACATAAATTTACTAATTTTTTTTCTCTTTTTTAATAGCTAATCTTGTAGATTATTATGGTAAGTTTCAATTAAATTAGACTAAAAATTTAAACAGAAAAAAATGCAACTATTTTCATTCCAACCTTTTCAACTTAAAACTCTTTTTCATTTAAATTTTTCCTATTTCAACTAAACTTATTTTCATTCCTATCGATATTTTGTTCAGTTCTTAATTGGGATGATGGTAAGTTTTTTTTTATTTTTTTTTGTCTTTTATTTAAAAATAAAAATTGTGTTTGTTACTAAGAATATGATTTTTATAAATTTAATTTAGAATGGGATGATGAATTCGAAGGTAGGTTTTTTTTAAATTTAAAAAACAAAAAAATTCTTTTCGTTTTTAGTTTTTTTTTTTTTTTTTTTTTTTTTTTTTTATTTTTCTTTTTGGAAATAGTTGCTTTTTTTTTGTTCTGTTTTTGGTTTAATAATTTGTTTTTAGTTGAATTTGTTTTTATAATTTGTTTTTATGTTTATTACAAAACAAAAAAAAAACTTTTATTTTATGAAATCAAAATGATAAATTAGTTTTAACTTATGGTGATATTAACATAGAAGAAGAAGGAGATCAAAGTTCAATACCATTTGGAACTCCTCCATCACACCATCCTAATCGAAAGCCACATAATACAAATGGATTACCTAATGTTGAGTTTGTAAAACCTGCAATCACACCACAAGAAGCTGAAAAATTAGCATCTGAAGAATTAGAAAAATCTCAAATTAAAAAAAAACCTATCGATTTAACAGAAGAAGAAAAAAAGCAAATTTTGTTAAGAGAAGATTTTCAAAAATTTTTCAATAGAGCTACCAGAATTATTGAAAGAGCATTAGTTCAAAATGAATCAGCTGATATATTTATAGATTATACTGGAGCTAAAGAAGATTTAGAAAAGTAATTTAGTTTAAAATTTTTCAATGATTTAAGAATAAATTATTTTTTTTTGTTTTTAGTGATGATAAACATGGCAATACATTAAGTTTAAATAGACAATTTTATGATGAAAAATGGACCAAAAATAGAGTTATATCAAGTTTTGATTGGTGTAATCAATATCCAGAACTTTTAGTTGCTGGTTATACAGCTACAGAGCATCAACCAAATACACCTGATGGCGTTTGTTTAATTTGGAATCTTAGATTCAAACAAACAACACCTGAATATATATTAACTTGTCAATCACCAGTAATGTCTTGCTGTTTCACAAAATTTCATCCAAACCTTATTGTTGGAGGTACATATTCTGGTCAAATTGTACTCTGGGATAATAGATCAAATAAAAGAACTCCTGTACAACGAAGTCCATTATCTACGGTAGCACATACACATCCTATTTATTGTGTTCAAGTTGTGGGAACACAAAATTCTCATAATCTTATAACTGTTAGTACTGATGGTAAACTTTGTAGTTGGAGTTTAGATATGTTAAGTGCAGCTCAAGATACATTAGAGTTAAATCAATCAATGCAAAGCAAACCTGTTGCTGTTACTTCAATGAGTTTTCCTTATGGGGATTATAATAATTTTGTACTTGGTTCTGAGGAAGGTTCCGCTTATACTGCATGTAGACATGGTGCAAAAGCTGGTATTTTAGAAAGTTATGCAGGCCATCAAGCTCCAATTACTAGCGTTGATTATAATCAAGTTCAAACTCAAACAGATTTTTCTCATTTATTTTTATCGTCTTCTATGGATTGGACAGTTAAATTATGGTCAACAAAAGAAAAAACAGGAAAACCTTTACATTCTTTCGAAGATAATTTTGATTATGTTTATGATGCTAAATGGTCTCCAATTAATCCAGCTTTATTTGCAACTGTAGATGGTATGGGAAGAATTGATTTATGGAATTTAAATCATGATACAGAATTACCAACAGCTACTGTCAATGTTGAAAATAATGCAGCTTTGTCAAAATTAATTTGGACACCAAATGGAAATCAATTAGTTGTTGGGGATGATCAAGGAAAAATTTATTTGTACGATGTAGGGGAACAATTAGCTCAACCTAAAAATGATGAATGTACTAAATTTATGAATAGTCTCTTAGAAATGAAAAATAGTGCTGAGCAAGATGTTGAATTAGCTTCTTGATTTATTTGATTTTTTAAAATGATTATTTTAAATATATTAAAGTAAAGTATTATTTTTTTATTTTTAAATAAAATACAATAACTTTGTTATTTAATTTAATTGATTTTTGCTAAAGTTTCATTAATAGCTTTTGCTAAATAATCTATATTATTTGTATTGATTCCACTGATACTAATTCTACCTGATTTTGGTAGATAAATGTGATAATTTTCAACAAGATATTTACATTGGTTTTCTAAAAAATTTATATGAATTAGCTTAATTAAAAAAAGATAATTATTAAACTCTACCGTTTAAACCAGTGTATGAAAACATTCCTATTTGTGCTGTTATATGACTCCAATCACCTGGTGTTTTTAATTCTTCTAATTTTGATTTTAAAGCAAGTCTCATTTTCATTATACGTTCAGACATATCTTTAATGTGTTGTCTCCTAAATTATAATTAAATAAACAAAAAAATTTTTAAAAAAATTAAACATACCATTCAGAGTTTAAATCAGGGTTAGATAAAATTGTTTTTACAATTCTTGAACCAAAAGCTGGTGGATTTGAATAATTTGCTCTTACAATTATACTTAGTTGACTTTTCATATTAACAATGTTTTCACTGTTTTTAACAACAAAAACTAAATTTCCTACACGTTCATTATATAAACCAAAATTTTTTGCAAAACTTTGAGCAGCAATTACTTCTAAACCTTTTGAAACAAAATAGCGTATTGATGCAGCATCTTTATCTAAATCACCACTAGCAAAACCTTGGTAAGCACAATCAAATAATGGCATCAATTGTTTTTGTTCAATTAAATCAGCAATTTTTTTCCATTGATCTTCAGTAGGATCTACTCCTGTTGGATTATGAGCACAAGCATGTAAAACTACCAAAGAATTTTTTGGTGCATTATTTAAATCTTCTAACATTCCATTTATATCTAATGATCTTGTATCTGCTTTCCAATAACGGTAAGTTTTTATATTTGAATAATTTGCATGCTTAAACAAAAGATGATGGTTTGGCCAAGTTGGTTCTGAAATATAAACTGAATCAAAGTTGCAACATTTTTTCATAAAATCAGCTATCAATCTTAATGCACCAGTACCACTTAAAGTTTGAGAACTTAAAACTCTTTTTTCTTTAAGCGCTATGGAATTTTCACCTAAAAGCATTTTAGTAGCCATTGATGAAAATTCTTCATCACCTAAAATTTGCAAATACTCATGATTTAATGTATCATTATTTGTTATTAATTTTTCAGCTTTACGAACAGCAGGTAAAACCCATGGCTTAGCTTCATTTGTACGATAAGCACCAATACCTAAATCAATTTTTTGAGAAAAATTGTCTTCTTTGAATTTTTTTGCTAATTCAAAAATTTCAATTGGTGCTACTCCTTCAATATTTGTAAAGTAAGACATTTTTTTATTCTTTAAAGTTTTGTGACAACTTTTTTTAACACAAACGACCTTTTATTTGAAACACAAAAACTAAACTTTTGATAAACAGAGATTATTTAAACTTACACAATTATGATTATAAAATAAACAAGAAAAACAACTTTATGAAAGTGAATTATTTAAATTAATTAATCTTTTTATGAAAATTTTTTTTTACCGAAGGATCGTAACTTTTCTTGAAGGTTGTCTTATGTTTAAAATTAAAAAATTTTTTTACTGGTAAATTTTTTTAGTGAAGAATTATATATAAATTATGAGTATTTAATTATAAGTAACTGTATAGTTTATATAAATTTTCAATATTATTGATTACATTAGAGTTTGATTTTATTTTTATTATAAATAATGATGAAGTTTATGAAAACTTTTTAAATTAAATTTTATGAATGATGACTTCACTTTAGATTTAAATTATTTTAATTTTTTATTATGAAAGTTATTTTTAGTTTAAAATAATCTTTCATTTCAAATAAAAATCAAGAACTTTTTTATCACATAGAAAACAAACAAGCTATTGTTTACAAACATTTTAACATTGAGAAATATTTTAAATTTCCTTTAAACATTTCAATTCATTTCAAATCTTGTTATTTTTATTATTGATTCTTTGATATTTTTAGTCTCATTTAAATTAATTTTAATATATTTATATTCATTTAACGCCATCTTTAGTTTATTTCATTGTAAAATGTTTTTTAATTAAATTAACTTACAAATTAGTCAAACTTCATAAAATAATTGTTTAATAAATGTCCCTAAATGTTTTTAAAACTAATCATTAAGAAAAATGTTGATTCTCATAACTAACTCATTTGTAAAAACCTTAGTAAAATTCCTTTAGTTTAGTGTTTAATAAACAAATATTTAAAAAGAGGATTGAAAAAAAAAGTTAAGAAAATAATAATAAAAAAATTGAGCAAAACATGCTAAAAAAATTAAAAAAAATTAAGTTTGAATTTAAATCAATTTAAGAAAACTTAGAAAATAAAATTTAGAAAATAAAACTTAGAAAATTAAATTTAGAAAATAAAGTTTAGAAAACACAATTAGTTCATACAAATATAAAATTAAAAAGAGAAAGTTGTAAAAGTATAATTTAAAATAGCTAAGTACTTATAAATTCATAAACTTTGGTAGACAAAATGTTTAAAAATTGCTTTAGATCACATAAAACTATAACGCCATCTTCAATTATTTATTTTTTTTAAATGAAAAAAGCATCTTCGAGTTTTGAACCTTTGAGAATTTTCGATGTAAACAAAAAGAATTTTGATTTTAAAAATGAAAATTATAATTTTGATAACCTTTTTTATATTTTTAAATAAAAATTTTGTATATTCTAACAAAGTAATAGAGATAACCGACAAATTTCTTGAAGTTTATAATAATACATCTAAATCATGGTTAATCAAGTTTTATACTACTTGGTGTCATCATTGTAAAAAATTAGGTAAAATTATTTATTTTTTTCTATTTGATATTTTTAACTTTTATCGATTTCTACTTATTTTTGATAATTACTGCTAATAATTTTTATTCTCTTCTTAAATTTCCATTAACATAATATAGCTTTTTATAAATTTTATTTAATTCTAATTACTTATTTCTATCAAAATATGATAACTTCTTATAGTTTTTATTTATTTCTGATAACTTTTTTTTTCACTTTAAACAGCATTTAATTAATTTTTATCAAATTTGATAACTTCATGTAAATTTTATTTACTTCTTACAATTTTTAATATTTCCATTGAGTTTAATTATTCCTATTGATTTTAATTATTTTCATACAAATTTTTCAATACTTTTAACTTATTTAATCTTTATATTCATAAACTTTATTTGTTTTAAAATTTAGAATCAGATTATATGCACGTTGCTCAAATTTTACATAATGAAGAAATTGAAGTTATTGTTTCAAAAGTTGATGCAAATAGATTTTACTCAATAGCAAAACATTTTAAAGTTTTTGAGTATCCTACAATATTATTTGTTAATAAAAGAAAAATAATAAAATATGAGAATAACAATTTCAAAAATGATATCGTTGATTTTGTTAAAAGAGTGATTGGAGATGAAATTAAAATTCTAAATCATTGTCAACAAATAAATCAATTACCGTTAAAACATGAAAGTTTATTTATTTATTTTGGCGAAAAATTATCTAAGGAATTTAAAGAATTATCTAAGCATCATATAAAAAATACCTGGTTTTATTTTTCAAATTTAAAATGTTACGGCTTTGAACAAAATTCAACTTATTCAATAAAAAAATCTTTAACAACAACTCCATATATAACTAAATATGGTATTATTGAATTTTTATTGAAAACTTTTTTAAACTAAAATTTTTCTTTTAGATACAAGTTTGAATATAAGTATGGTTGAATGGGTTAATTATATGCATTATCCAAAGTTCATTAATTTAACTAAAGAGAATCTAAATAAAGTTTTAGACTCTAAAAAAATGATAGTAATTGTTTTAGTTAAGAAATATATTTCTCTTAATAAATTTTTCAATCCTATACATAAAAAGTTTTATACAAACTTTGAAAAAATATCTCATCTATTTATTGATGATTTTTTTTTATTTGGATGGACATCTGAATTTGATTTAATTAGAAATATAGCAATTTATGATTTTCAAAATTTCCCAACTTTCATTGTTTTGAATTCATTGAATAATCAATATTACTGGCAAAACAAAAATTTAACAAAAGACGAAATAATAGTTTTTCTTGAAAACATAAAAATGAATAATAAAAATTTAGAGGTAATTAAAATAGTTTTATTTTGCAAACGATGATTATTTACTTTTTTTTTAGGTGTTTGGTGGTAATAATTTATTTTATAAAATTAGCCGTTCATGGTTTTCATTTAACCAAAAATTTTCAAAAACCTACAATTCAAATTCCTTAATGGCTATATTATTAATTGCTCTTCCAACAACTTTATTATTAGTTTTATTTTGTGGTTGTTATAAATATTTTCTTGATGCTAATGAAGATGATGAAGTTTGTAACAGTAATGAACATTTTAAAACTGATTAATTTTTATAATTATCACAACCTAGTTGTTGATTCTTAACTTGATTTAAAATTCCCATTGTTACTCCTCTTAATGTTGATGGTTTACAATTTTCTTCAATCCAACTAAAAATACAAGCTGAGATTTCATTAAAATCACTAACTTTAACAGATGAATCAAATGATTGGAATAGACTATCACAAATAGCTTGAAAAACTTGAAATTTAACTTCGTCACTTATTTGATTAGCTTGATGTCCAGGTTGGTTTTGTTGATGAAGTTTAACTATTTGTTCATAATTACTTTTCATAATTTGTAAAGCAATAACTTCTTTTCTTAAAGACTTTAAATTAAGAAACAAAAATTTTAAATTCGTTTGGAAAAATTAAATTTATCATAAATACCTGTAAATCATCACTTTGTTTTTTTTTCCTACTTTGTAAAGTTTGAATATAATCAATTGAACGTTGTAAAATAGTAGCTTTACTTAATTTATAACTAGAAACAGAATCTTGTTGTTGGCAACTAGGTACTAAATATTGTAAATCTTCATAACCTTTCTTAATAGCATCTCTTCTTTTTTGTTCAGCTTGTGTATGAGCTTCTCTTCTTCTTTCTTTATAATTTAAATTAGATTTATTATCAGAATCTTCATCATCTGTTGTTAATGAACAATCTGTATTATTACTATTCACATGATTTATATTTTGCTGATTTGTTTGGTTTGAAGAATTATTATTTGAATTAATTGATGATGGAAGCATTTTCAGGAACTTTTTAACAGAATTTAAAGTTAAAAAAAAAACAAAAATTAGCCTAAGAAGTGAGAAAAAAAAATTTACAAAAATTTACAATGATTTAAATGTTTGTTTATTAATTTACAGATGAAACTAAGTAAAAAATAAAAATAAAAAAATTTTTTTACGTATAATCATTTTAGAACAAAATAAATCAACTTACAAATCAAGAATATCAACTTGCTTTGAAGAACGCAAAAGCAAAACAAATCAAATCACATGATTAGTTGAAGTATTTCTTTTTTATTTGAAGATGAAAGTGTTTAATTAAAGCTTTATGATTTTTGATAAAAATAATTTTTTATTTAAGAATTTTTATATGGTTTAATTTAAACATCAGATTATTTTACATAAATAAATATTTGCTAGAAAAACGTTTTCTTTTTTTGACAATTATCTTTTAAACTTTTTCTAATCATTTATTTGTAGATCGATTTTTTTAAGTTATTCAATTTGGGGAAAATTCTATTTCAGTTTAATGTTTTTTATTGTCCTTAAAACTTTCTTTAATTACTTTGTTATAATTTTTTTAATATTTTTATTCAACTTATTTAAATTTTTTAATTGAGATTATATGAAAATCATTTTTAAAAGATTTTTATCATTAATTTTAATTACAAATTTTCTAATTCATTTTTATTGAAAAAATTTTAGTTTTATTTGAATTTTCAATTATTTGATTTGAATAAGTCATTTTATTCTTAATTTAGAAAAATCTATTTTAGAAAATTTTGTTTTAGAAAATTTTGTTTTAGAAAATATTCTAATTTTATAAAAACTCTTCTGAATTTTTTAGAATTTTCTAGTAATTTGATTCGAAAAATATCTAATAATTTAAATTTTATGTTTTTAAAAAAATTTATCATCAGTTTTTAATAATAAATTGTTTTATTTTTAAATAATTAAAAAATTTTGTGCAATTAACTCTTTTTAATAAATTTTAAAAAAAATTGACAAAATGATCATTAAAAAAACAAAGTGCAAGTAAATAATGAGTTTTTGACTTGTTTTGAAAAAAAAGAATTTTCAAGTAGATTTTGTATCTAAAAATTTATGGAAATACCGAACATAACTTGATTAATCTTTTTTTGTATAAATAAAATAAACAAAAATGCCTATTTAGTTTTTTTTTATTTGTTGCTTAGTTACAACTAAACGCCTGCGTAAATTGTCTTTTTTTTTAAAATTAATTATAAAAAGCTATTTTCACTCTTTTTTTCTAACATTAGTTTTCTGTTTTTATTAGTGTTCTGTTGCTAGCCCGCTAGTATCTTAAATTTTGATCATATCCTAGGAAACGATAAATTTTGACAGATTCAATGTTTTTTTTTTTAATTAAACATCAGTTTTAAATTAAAAAAAATAGAAATTAACTTAATAAAAGATTTTTGAAGATACAATTAATGAAAAAAAATAATCATTTTTAATTATATAAAGAAATGATATATTTAATCTAAATAATCAAATAGAAAGAATAATATAATTTAATTTTGAATAATTTAGAAATATTTTGATTAAAAATTGATATAATTTAAAGTATTTTTCTTAAGTTTTTAAAAAAAAAGAATTTTATTTTGTGAACTTTAATTTTCTAAAAAGAAAAAATAAATTAATTTTGTATTGTTTTGATTTAAATTTTTATATATTTAAGTGTTTTACTAGAAAAATATTGTAATTGTATGTGACTTTTTTTCGAATATAAAATTATTAAATCAATAAGAACTAAATATCAAATTTATCTTTAACAAAAAATTGTTAAGAAGTTATTTAAATTTTCATATTAAAACGTTATTCAAAATGATCTATTTTTAGAAAAAGAATTAAAAAAAATCTAATTTGTTAAAATTAAATAAAAAGATTAAATTAAGTGAAAAATCTAAATTTTTTTTAGTTAAAAAACTATTGATTAAGTGTATATTAGTTTTAATATTTACCTTAATGATATACTAAGAATAAAAAAATTGAATTTCGGATTATTTTTAGAAAAATTTTCAATATATAGATGTTATAAATATATACTTTATATTCAGTTTTTTTTTTTTTTATATAAAAAGTATTATATGGTAAAAGCCGAGCGTGCCCAGCGCTCCAGATTGTAGTGAAAATAAAACAACAGAGAAACTCCATTTTGCCATTTTCGTCAGTTTTAAAATCTATTGAGTTTTCATCCGTTCCAAACTAACTTCGAATGACACTTGTAGTTACCTGCTTACCATCCTATTTACACGGCAACGGATAATGTTTAGGTATGAAGTTGTTTACTAAAATAATTTTATTTAAAAAAAAAAAGAAGTTTAATTTACTTTTTTGAATGAAAAAAAGATGTTTTTATTTTGTGATTTTAGTTTTTTTTTTTTTGATATTTCAAATAATCAAAAAAAAAATTTGATTTTTTGTTTGTTGATTAATCTACAAAATAATGAGCTTATATAATTTAGTCAAAATGTTCATTTAATTTGATAAAATATTCTAAATTGTTCCAATTTATTTTTAAAGTGATATCTGAAAATTTTTTAAATAAAATTTTTGTTTTTACTTTTAAAATAGGTGTTGACCCGTGAATTAAAGCGCGAAATTTTTTAATTAGCTTTATTTTTATTTTAGTTATTTTTTCTAATTTTTAATTTTTTTTTATTAATTTTGTAAATGAGCTTTAAATAAAAAACTCATAAATATCGTTTAAATTAATTATTAATTACTTTTTATTAATTATTTAAATTTAGCGCTTTTCAAAATATTTGAAATGTTTGTTTTGTTTACTTATTAAATGTGGTAAATGTATTTTCAAATAATAAAATTTAGCTTCTTTAGATTTTCATTAATTAAGATTAAAATTTTCATATGTTAAAAAAGGATTTTAAATGTTAATTAAAAGAACATTTTTATTTTCACTTGAATAAATTATCATGTAAAAACTTGAAAAGATAAAGTTTTATCAATAATAAGTTTTTCTTTTAAAAAAAAACAAATTTAGTTATACAAATTTTCAAATTAGCTTATGTAACAAATTACTTTTAGCGCTAAAAGTTTTGTGAGTTTTTTTAATTTTCGTAAATTTTTTTCTTAATTTTATTTTAAGATTTTCTTCTTCTTTTTATTCCTCAGATAAAATTGTTTCATTTGAAACGCGTAATTTAGCAATTTGATAGTTTTATTTTCATAAAACTTTATTTGTTTTTATTATACTTAATATTTGAGTTTTATGAATATTCATACTCTTATTCAATTTTTTAATAATTTTTTAACTAATTTTTTTATTTCAGAAATGCAGCAAACTAAAACTTCTAATGCAGTGACAAATAAAATTAATTCAATGGCTAACAACAGTAATATTACAAATAACACAGAGCCTGCAAATGGAAATGTAGAACTTAATATAGTAACATCTACAAGTTTAGTTTCTAGTAAAAATCAACAAATAAAATCCGAATCTAACCAAGCACATCAATTAACTAATTCAAACACTAATACATCTTCCCCTCAAGTTATTACTGTTGTCGCACCTACAAATTCAAATCCTCAGCATGGTAATTTTTTCTTTTTTAATTTAAAATTCAGAAATTAAATAAAACTTTTTTTTTCAGCTGGTCAACCAGTTGTAGTACAAGTATCTAATAATGCCCAATTCATTGCACTCGTTCAATCTGATCAAGCAAGTAAGTTTATTCATTGTTTTTCTTTTTTAAATTTTATTTATAAATTTATTTAATTTTTTAGATAGTAATGGTAATGCTACCCTTTCAGGTACAGATGAAGAACAAAATTCTAACTTTGATGAGTTTGGGTCTAATTCTTATTCAAATGGAAACAATACATTGTAAGTTATTAAACTTAAAAATTTTCAATTGTTAAATTAATTTTTATTTTTTAAATGTAGAGCATATTATACGACAGATTCAGCATTCACAACTTCATCAAATTATTTTAATTCATCGGTGAGTTTTTTTTTTTTTGAAAATTAAACTTTTTTTTTAACTTATTTCATTATTAATAGAACGTAAACCAAGTTTTAAGTGATGGAACTTATCTAGTTATGGAACAAAGTGAAAATAATTCAAGTCCGTCAATTACAAATAAACAACAAAACGAATTACAGACAGTGCAATTAGCAGATGAAGAAATTAAACAACTAATTCTTCAGCAACAAAGAAGTATTTCTGTTCAACCTCAAACTGTAAAATGGTTAATTGACAATTATGAATCTGCTGAAGGTGTTTCACTGCCACGATCAGCTTTATATACACATTATAATGAACATTGTCAACAAAATCGAATTGAACCTGTTAATGCGGCTTCGTTTGGTAAACTGATCAGATCAGTATTTATTGGTTTGCGAACTAGACGTTTAGGAACACGAGGTAATTCAAAATACCATTATTATGGTATAAGAATCAAACCCGGTTCATCTTTATCTAAAAGTGTAGATCAATTACAAGTTTGCAATAACTCAAACATAAGTCATAATCAACCAAATAAAAAACAAAAATCAATGAGTAGTTCAAATTCTTTTAAAAGTAGTAATAACAATAATTGTATTTTGACAATGACTGAAAATTCAACAACTCAACAACAACAAACGCCTTTAAATGTTACTTCTGTTGATGAGCTAAAAACTTATTTAGGAGATCCAACTACAATTTTACAAAGTGTTTGGCCTGACGTTCCAACTATTTCAACTAATGATTCTGACTCACCAAATGCTTTATTAAATCGATTTGCTTTTTGTTATCGTAAACATTATGAGCAAGTTATTAATGCAATTGGTAATCTACATTTTAATCAAGTTGAACAGTTGTGGACAGATTTTTGGCAATCGACTAACTGTAATGATCAAGAGTCATTAACTTTAGAACAATTACATCAATTAACTATACCATCATTGCCTGCTGACGAAGCTGGTGAGGACGAATCGTTTAATTCATTAGCGAATTGGATTATACAAACAGATTACACCTTATATAATTCTTTAATTACATCTTTACTTTTACCTAATCTTTTGAAACCTATTCCTCAACAATTGACACAACAAATTAGAAATTTTGCTAAGAATATGGTTAGCTGGATGAAACAATCTTTAATAGGTTATGATAACACGTTTGTTTCTTTAAAATGCTCTGCTGTTTCTGCTTTTAGTCATACTTTAAGACGATATACATCATTAAATCATTTAAGCTCAGCTGCACGTTCTGTTTTACAAAATTATATTCAAGTTCAACAAATGATAAATGATTTGGGTAAAGTAGATTTTCGTAATTTACAAGAACAAGCGAATTGGGCATGTGATTGTGACGATAATCTTGTAGATCAGATAGAAAGTAGTTTTAAAATTTTATTGCAAGAGCAATCTCCGTCTGAAAAATGGCCTGTTTGGTGTGAACAAATAATTGACCTTTGTTTACAAGTAATGAAATAAGTAAAATTATTCAATTAAAAATATTAATTTTTTTTTAATTTTAGGAAAATTTAGAAACAAGTGTTTGCAAAAAATTTTATTTTATATGGAAGATGTACACTTCATTAGTTATGAGAGACCTAACATTAAGATCAGCATCTTCATTTGGATCATTTCATTTAATTCATTTGCTTTTTGACGAATACATTTTTTATTTAATTGAAAACCGGGTAGCTAAAGCAAACAATAAAACTTGTTTGCAAGTTCTGCAAGAGGTAAGTTAACTTTTAATTAAAATAAAATATTATATCTAATTTAATATTTTTTTTACAGTCGCAATTCAAGAAAAATAAATAAAATTTTTTTAAAAGTTCAAGCTTTTTATTTATTGAAAAAAATGCATCGATTTTAACATTTGATATAATTTTTATCATAAAGACATTTAAAAGAAAAAAATTTATTTTTATAGTCGGTTGCCAATTTTATTTAAAAATATTTTTGTTTAATTTTGGAAAAAATCAATTTATACTTTCTGATGATTTATACTTTTTATTACATAACGAAATAATTATCAATCTACAAATTTATAAGACTGTCCGGCTAATTGCTTTGTAATTGCTTTGATTTTAAGTTGCAAATAGTATTCACTAATCAATTTTTTTTTAGGCTAGTTATTTTAAATTTTAACTTTATAAGTTTGATAAGCACTTCTTAAGGAGAAAAAACAAAGTTTCATGATAAGGAAAATAGAGTTCATTTTATATTTTATATTATATATTTGTATATTATATTTTAAAAATATATACAGAGGTTAATTTATAATCTAGTTTCAGAGAAAAAAAAAATTTATTTCAAAGTTTCATAATTGTTAAAATTAGTTGATTAGTTATTTGTTTTTCATTTTTAAGATTTTTTTTTTCAAAATTTCAAAAGCTTTTAAATTTCGACTTAATTTTAGCTTTCATGAAAATTTAAATTGAAAGTTTTTAGTTTTAAAATCAAAATTAATAGCTCAATGAATTTGTCAAAATTTAAATTATCTTTTTTAGCTACAATTATATTATAGCCTAATTTTTATAATTTAAATTTGTTATAATGCTAGTTTACTAATTATTCATTTATGAACGTATTCTGTTTTTATTTTTTGAGACTTGCATTTAAAATTTTCATTTCATCAAAAACGTTATTTTAACTTTGGAACGTTTAAAAAGAAAAACCATCATTTAAGCTAAAAGTTTTTTTTTTTCTAAAACTAACTGTAAAATAAGGTAGATTTTTTGAAAATATTTTTACCAAAATTAAAAAATAGTAAACCAAATGATAGATTTTTTTAAAAGTAATCTAAAGTATTATAAATTTAATTTAAAATTTTTTTTTTAATGTAATTAGCTTATTAATCAACAATTGTAAATATATTTTCAAAAAAAAAGTTTAAAAATAAATAATTTTTTGTTGTTCAAAAAATTTTCTAAAAAAAAAGTTTTCTTATCTTTTTTACGGATTTTGTATCTATGGTAACATTCATTCATAATTTTCATTTATTTGTTTTTTTTTTCAAAAAAATTCTCTTTTCAGAAAACAAATGATATTTTAACTATTAAAAAAATAATTTACCTCATAGACAAAGTCGTTAGATGTTGATGCTTTTTTTTGTTGTTTTTTTTATTAAAAATACGTTGTCTAGGTAATTTTTCAATCTTCAAATAATTAAACTTTTTAAAAAAGTTTTAAATTCATTCTTGTGGAACATAACTAATTTAACTATTATAACTTATTTTATCACAATTTGACTCTACCTTTATTGTATAATTTGCACCTGGTTATTATTTCTTTAGAATATTTTTTTAAGTTTTTTTTTGTTTTTAACAGGATATTCTATAATTATTTTACGAATTTTATTTATTTTACAATTTCAAAATTTTTGGTAAATTTTTTTCTTGCTGATTCAAAGTTTTTTTAAATTTTTAAATTCAATTTTTACTTAAAAAGCTTTTTTAAATTTTTATGAGTTATATTTTCAAAGTATAGTTTAGTTTTTATTTCAAAATATTTTTTTGGTATTTAATGTATTACCCAATATTTCAATTTTTAGTTAATTGATTTTTTTTTTAAAGTCGAATCGTAGATTAAAGATGGCAGCATTATATTTTTTTAATTTTAAAAAAAATTTTTTAATGTTTACTTTCAAAGTCTTAATTCTATTGATTTTGATCTGATTAATTTAAAGAAAATTGCTTTTTCTTAAATCTTATTTTTTTTGTTTGAAAAAACTAATTTCTATTAAAGACTTTTTTTTATCTTAAAAAATGAAAAATTGATAGTCTTTTATATCCTATAAAGTTTGACTTGTGCAGATTGGAAAAATTTAATAAAAAATTATCAATGGTTTTTTACATCAAAATCTTGAACAATTGATAAACTCTTTTTTTGAATTAATTATTCTTTAAGATACCATCAATTATTCAGTAGCATATGTTTTTTTTCATAAAAAATCTTCTATTAAAAATGTCAAAAAAAATTATAGTCGATAGTTTGAATGACAAAAAATATTAACCATTTAACTTATATTTAATTGCTCGATCATTTAAGTTTTTGAAATGCTAATTAATTTTTTGAAGTGTAATTCAATTCTAATGATTTTTTAATTTATTTTCTTAAGATAAAAATCAAAAAAAAAACATTTTAATTAGTTTGCATTTTATTTTGTTTGATGTATTAATAAGAAAATATTATTAGTTCTTAGAAAGTACTAATTGCCCCTGTAGCGCAGTGGATAGCGCACTGGACTTCTAATCCAGGGGTCCCGGGTTCGAGTCCCGGCAGGGGTGAATTGTGACTTAAATTTTTTTTATTAAATAAGTTAAAAACAATAATTGAAAAGAAAAATTAATTTTATTCTATTTATACACACAAAAACACACTTTAGAATTATAAACAAAGGTTTTTTCTAAAAAACTGTTGAAAACAGTTGAATTTAAGTTTTTAATTTATTTTCTTTAAAATAAATTTTAACTAATTGATATGATTGTATTCAGACAAATTAAAAATATTGTTTTTACAATTCTAATAACTTTTATTTTTGTAAACATGCAATTTGTTTAAAATGAATTCAAAATAGAAAAGAAAAATTAGGAGGAAAAAATTTTTGTTAAAATGATTAAAGTGTTATGGAAAATTTTGTCAGGTCTAGGCACAATAAACCTATCTTTTTAATTGTTACAACATATGGTCATTAAAAGGTATGCTTGTTTTATTTTGATTTTAACTCAAAAACATAAATTTAGTTAATGAAAATTGTTAAAACATGAAATTTTAATTAAACATTTTTGAGCAAAAAAATTAAAAATTAGAGAAAATGAACTAAAAACTAATTTCAAAAAACTAAACAGTTAAGTTTCTTATTAGTTTTGGAAGACATTTGTGATTATTTTTTTTTAATTTTTTTTTTTTAATTTTTTTATCGCACTATGATTCTTTTGATTGATTTTATTAATTTTTTTCTAAATTTAAAATTAACTAAAAATACTTTAAAAACAACTTAGTTGTGAAATTTCTAAAAAATCAAAAATTTTGCCTAAATTTTTTTGAATAAGCTAAATTTAAAATAAGAATCTTAGTCTGATGAGTAAACTTAGATTTAAGTTTTTTTAATTGAAAGACATTTGTACTTGGTAAAGAGTTAGTTAGATAAAAGCTTAAAAATAAGCTTTTAAGTTTGATTAATTGAAAGACATTTTTACTTGGTAGAGAGGAGTTTGATAATTTTAAAAGTCAAAAATTAGACTTTTAAATTTTATCTTTTTAAAATGAAATTAAAAAAAAAATAAATTAGGTTAAACTATAACAATTGTTTATCATTAAATAACTTTTTTTTAATTTTTTATAGCTCTTTTAATCCTTAAGATTTTAAAATTTGAAAAAATAAATTGATTATTTGTTGATCAAAGAAGCTGAAAAATAGATTCAAACTTTTTTTAGAAAAAAAAAATGAAAGCAGTTTTTTGATTTGTGTTTTTAAAAAACTTTTTGAGTATTAAAATTAAAGATCATGGCCAAGACGATCCAATTCACTTAAAAGGAAATCTACATCTTTTTTTTGAACACCAGAATTTGAAATTATATTACGGAAAAAGTTTGGTTTGTCTCCTAAAGGTTGATAACTAATCATTAAAGTTCCGGAATACATCATTTTTGATTTTAATTTTGCTGTAATCTATTTAAAAAAAAAAAATTTTCATAAATTTAAATTTGATAAAATGTGATAAAATTTGAATTTAGTAAAAACGGTTATTTGATATATATGTAACTTGAGCTACACATACAAAAATGTGAGAACAAGATAGAGAAGTATCAAATAGTGCTATAAATAACGTCATAAATCAGACAATAATTGCACGTTCTTAGAAATTAGATATTTAAATAAATAGTTTCGTAATCTTTAAAAAATTAATTATTAAAAATAATGAAAAAAATGAAAAAAAAAAGATGAAGAAAATCAAGTTTAATACTTTTATTGGATTTAAAACGTAGCAAAACTTTTTTTTTATAGAAGAATTATTAAATAGGTCGGAAACAATACTTACTCGTCCTAATTCTTCTTCTTTTTCTTTAGAATGAGGAATAGAACGCATTCTTTTTGGTAAATACCAAAAACAGACATTGACAAGCTCAGGTTCCGGCCAGATGAGATAAAACTTGTCTTTCATCGATTTAATACGCTCAACCAAATAGCTACAGTTCCAAAAATTAAAGGAAAATAATTATTTTTTAGTGAAAGTTAAATATTTTCATTTTAAAATTTTTTGTTTTCATGCCAAACTTAATTTTTAAAAAGAGAAACAAGAAAACTCTTGCTAAATATAGAACGGAAGTTACTTTAAAGAATTTTTTTTTATAGGTTCAAGTTACTAAATTAAATTAGGTAATTCTATACAGAAAACTTTTTTATTTTATTTAGAGAAAAAAATTCTTTTTATCTACTTTTTAGCTACATTTATTGTTAATGAAAACTAAATTTAAAACAAACAGGAAACGGAAAAAGGCACGTGATATTTGATGCAAACATTGATTTTTTATTTTCTATTAAAAAAGCTTTGTAAGTTTATTTTTTTTCTATTAAAATGTAATTTTCTATTTAATATTCATTTAAAAATATTAATTAATATATAAAAAGAAAAATATAAACCACAACATACTCGCTCATTTCAAATAGATGTTCTACATGTTGTTCAAATCCTAACATTCCTTTAGATCGCCACATAATCCAAAGCTTAAAAATATCATTGTGACGTCCACATTGTATAACTTTATCTCCAGTGTCATAAGAAACATCATAATGTTTGTCTTGTTGGAATAAGTAATCAGCACACATTTGATTACAGTCAATCAAAAGTCCCTTTAAAAAAAATAAACGGTAAGATTTAAAATTGTTGAAAAAAAAGTGTTTTTAATTGATTATTATTGGTTAAAAATTTTAATAATTAAATCGACTTTAAAAATATTTATTTTTAAAAATTTAAAAAGTGAATTTTTTTTCATGCACGTGCCTAAACGATGTGTGTAATTGTAAAAAAGATGATTATTTTTTTTTGTTTTGAGCTTTTAATTGAATAGTTTAGCGGTATGCTGAACATTTCAAACTTTGTTTAGCACATTCAGGACAATTTAATTGTATAATTTTTTTTATGACGTGCGTCTACAGGCCTAAAAATTAAAAAAAAAAATTTGTATAGTTTTGTATACACTGTAATCAGTTTTTATCGATTCAAAAACTTCAAAAGTGATTTCAAACAAATCGTTTTTTTTCTGAATAGTTTTTTGACAAAGATGTACCTTTTTTTCAAGCTGAATCATTTTTTAGTGGAATGTGAAAATGTTTCATTCATAAAAATAGCTAAAAAATATATAAAAGAAACATTCTTTTTCAACATGTTTGTAGTTGTGTTTTATTTAAACATTTAACAATAAAAAAATTTAAATCGTTTAATTTTTCAATTGTCATTAAGGTTTCAGAATACAAACAAATTTATTTTCTTTATTTGCAAACTCATAATAATTAATCAAACTAAACTTTTTAAGTGAAATTTATCTTTTAATTTTTTTCTAATAAAATTAAAAAGCATGAAAAGCTAAATTTTCTTTTTTTAGAATTTTTATGTTTAAGTTAAGCTTCAAAAATCTTTTTTTATAAATTTAGCTTACGTTTTCTTTGAAATGTACAGTTGAACATTGTAGTAAAGTTGACATCAATTTATGAGGATTCCATGTAACTGACCTAGCTCGTTCAATACCAGCTAATTTTGATCGACGTTTTCTAGACAATAGACAACCACCTCCCCAAGCAGCCTTTTATTGATAAAAATTTAAATTCAAAAAAATTCAAAAACAAATTTAAATTTAAAAACTTACATCAACATGTAACCACATATCATATTTATCACAAATATCAGCTATTGGATTTAATGGATCAAATGCACCTAAAACTGTTGTTCCACAAGTAGTATTGACAAAAAATGGTCTTTTTTTTTGTTCTATACATTCTTTAACTAAACGTTCTAATTCAGCTGGAATCATACGACCTCTAATTAAAATAAAAACAAAATTTCTTTGTTATAATTTGGTTCGAAAATAACGATAAAAAAAACTTACTTTTCATCACAAGGCACCTCAATTGCGTTATTAGTACCAAATCCACATGTACTAGCTGCTCCTTTAATTGAATAATGGCTCTAAAATAATTATTTTTAGTTATTTAACTTTAAATCATTAAAATTATTTTTATAAAACAAAGCGATGAAAATTTCTTAAATAAAAACTTACATGCTCGGACGTGAACAAAACTAATTGAGGACACGCTTTTAAACCTTCAGTTTTATATTTGGGAAACATTCTATGACGAGCAACAATAACTGCATATAAGTTCGATATTGCTCCACCTTATTAGAAAAAAAATTTAAAAATAAAGTCCGTTTTAACAAATTTAAATTAATTTACCTGGAGCTAGAATTGAATCGCCATTATCATAACCAATTATTTCTCTCATTTTTTTTAAGACGACATGCTCCATTAGAATAAACACAGGTGCAATTTCGTATGTAAACATATTTGTGTTTGCTGCTGCGGTCAACCATTCTCCAGCAAGTGAAACAATATCCAAACCACAAGAAATTTGATTGAAATAGTGTGGATGTGCTATTTTAGATGATAATAAGATTAAAAAATAAATTTCAATAAAATGAATTTTAATTAAAAGGAAAATTAAATTAAAAGTTTTTTTAGTGACCAGGCTTGATACATAACATTGGAAAAAAAAAGTTTTTTTTTATCTTAATAGTTTTTTTGTGCATTCAAATTTTGATTTATGTAAAAAAATATTTTTTTAGTAGTTATTACTATAAGCTTATCTTGGAAGCAGCAGGCTGTATTTAAAAAGATGTTACCAAAAATATAATTTGAAAAAATTAGTAGTTCAATTTTTTGAAGGCTGTGTATTTCAAATCTATGTATTAAAAATCTTTGTAATATAAATCTGTGTATATCAAAGCTGTTTTATTTCTAAGCTATGTATTTAGAAAAATAGTAAAATGAACCAAATTTTCAATAACTCAACTAAGTATCAAATAATCTTCAACTTTAAGGCTTATAAAATTGATTGATTCAAGTTCAACTTTCAAAATGTGTCATATAGAATTTTAATTAACCTGTTCATTCATAATTAAAAAGTCATTTCAAGTGTTTTTAAAATTTTTAGTTATCAAGCTTTGTTTACATAAGAAAATTCTGAGTACACGTGTCTTTTTATTTATTTAAATTGAAACTTAACAAGTAGATTAAAACAAAACAAATAGACTTTAAAAGTTTGAAACAAAAGTCAAATTTCTTTATATTAAAATTAAACAGTAAGTTTATGATATATTTTCTTTAGAGGCATATTTATGAATGAATTTTTGAGGCACGTGGTTGACAAGTCAAAAATTAATACAAAAAGTAAACAATTTTGATTTTTTTGAAAACAAATTTTTTAACTTATTAGCTTCTTTAAAAATAAGTTTAAATTCAAATAAGTTTCAGGTTTAAGTAAAACAAATAAGAATTTAGATAAAATTGTTTATTTTCAAAAAAACAGTTTGACAGTTTCTCACTATAAATTTATTGAAATGCTTTTTGTTCAAAATTCATCTAACAACTTCAAAAGTTTTTAATGTTTTGATTTTTATAAAAAAAAAAGTTTTTGAAGAGGTCCTTAAATTTATTGAGAAATGACATGATCCAACCAAAAATTGGCTAAATTAGTGAATTTTTTTTTTCTAACTGGAATTAGATACGATTCGACGAACTTTGCCTGCAAACAAGCCAGATTAAAAAACAATAATTCAAAGCATCTTGCGTTGAATTACAGGCCAGCTGCTTCCTTATATGAATCAAATTTAAGCCAAGATGCTTTTGCGCTTCACAGAAAATGTATTTTTCTGATAAATTTAAAAAATGTATAGCAATAAAAATATCAAAAAAATATACACATTCCAATATATATCAAACTGTTATAAACATAGGAAAAGTTAGAAGGAAAAAAAAAAAGTTTAAAAGAGGCTGGAATGCATTTTAGCTTTAGCTAATTGCCTGCAATTGATCGCACACAACGTTGACTTTTGCTACGATTTTATAAATACTTTTAACCATACTTTACGAGTCAACAACGGTAGCATCTGTGTGAGCATCAACCATTATAATTACTTGATTTTTTTTCGAAGCTTATTCAACTGATGTAAAAAAAAAAGAGAGAAATAATGGGCAATAACGTAAAAAAGATCTACTTTCAGTTTTTTGAATTTTTTTTCACATTCATGAAAACCGCCTTTTTTTCATTTATTTTCATCATTGAATTCTTTTTTTACTCAAAATCAAGCACTATTTGACTTTTAAAAAAAAAGCTGAATATTTCCTTAGAGCTTAAACAATATCAAATAATTGAAATTCAGTAAGATTAAAGGTCACTTACTACTTCTATGACCTATTATTTAGCAATTTGTTTTTTTTTCAAAGACTAATTTCAAACTAATACTTTGATCTTTTTATATGAATTGTTTTATTAACTGAACTTTTAGAAAAAAAGCTTATTAAGTGATTTATAAACAATACGAAAAAAAATCTTCAAGCTTTATGGTCTTATTATCAAAGAAAAATTCTAAAAAAAAAACAAAGAAAAAAAATCTAAAAATATCTTACCTGTTCGAACTTGATTGTCTAAAGCATCTTTGCAATCTTTAAGTATAGAATCTAAGTTTTGTGGTTTTTCTGGTATGTCCATAGGGAATTTTTTAAATAATTCCTCTGGTTGTTGAAAGTTAAGAATAGTTTTAGTTCGATCATTTGACTCAACAACAAAGTCTAATAAAAGTTCAATGACTTTACGTAAAAAATCTTTAGTTTGAATACCTGACCCTTCTTTTATAGGTAATATATCTAAAAAGACAGAAAATTAATTAAACACTAAATATATTGATATATTAGTGAGAATATATTAAGTTTTTAGAATATGTTAAGAATAATTATTTGAATTAGGCTGAACCAATAAACTTTTGAAATTGTTTTTGAACTAATATTTAGAAACATTTAATTATATTCTAAAATTTGATTTTTAAATTAAAAAGTTTTTGCATTTTTTAGCAAAAAAATAGTTTTTTTATTCAAAGTTTGAAAGTTAAAATTGATGTGGATATTTAGCTATTTACATAAATTATTTTTTTATTGAATTTTTCATCAGCTTTGAAAACAAAAATATGTCAAAAAAATATCCTAAACTTATGTGTTTATTTAATTATTACAATCTATTCGAGCGTATTTACTTTTTTTTTTTAAAAAGTAAACTTTAATGGTTACTTAATTTTAAAACAATAAACATCATTTATGCTTCATTTATAGTCTAAATATAAAAAAAACTAAAAATATAATTTTAAAAATTTATAGCTCGTGCTAAATCGAAAAACTATTTTTTGATACATTAATTTCCAGAATTTTAAATTCTCAACAATTTTTTTTGAACAAATTTCATGAAACAATTTCTTCAAAACAAATTTTTAGAGTAAATTTAAAACTAGTTAATTTAAAAATTACCTGTATAAAAAATTTTACTAAAATCTGTTATTTCTTTAGTTTCCGTAGATTTATTTTCAGTTTTTGGTTTAGGTAACTCGGTGTTAGATACTTTTATATTATTTTTTAATTGGTTGTTATTTGGATCTGAAAATGTTTCCTTCGTTGAAATTTTTGGTTCGTGAATTTGTGTAGCTGACATTTTTGCTTGAGTATGACACAGAAATTAATTTCCCAAAATTTTGATGAGCAAAAATTGAAAAAAAACTTAAGGATTAAAAAATAGACTACAAAAAAAAAAAAAGAACTCAATTTAAAACGATATATTTTTTTTAAAATTAACGATAAATAAACTTTGAATAAACTTTTTAACAAAAAACAATAACAAGTAGATTTTAACTTAAATTTCAGAGAATCATTTTTGATGTAAATTAAAAACTTTTTTAGATCTTGAATAAGAAATTATTTCTATTAATTTTATAAAGAAATTAAATTTTTGAACAGCATCATCTGAAATGATAAACCTATTTGAAGAAAGAAAAAAGTTTTAGAAAACAAAATTTTTTTTAGCTTTAACTCCAATGAAGTACGATTGGCTTAAAATCTAGAACAAAACTCTGTGATTGGTTGTTTTTAAATATTAAACCTACATTTGGTAAAGTACTTCCTATTTAATAACTATTTTATTATTCTATATAAAAAAAATATTTTACATAGGAATTTATCTTTGAAAGGCTGGTATTTTATAAAAAAAAAAAAAGAAAAAAATTTCACATTAGCCCTGTAGTATAGAAACATAAAAACAAAAAATGCTAAAAAAGCATCATTTAAATCTGCGAAGTTTAATATTTTTTTTGTAATAAAAATCAGTTTTTTATGTAAGTCAAATATTACAATTAAAGAAATAATTTAAATAGTGTTAGAAAAAGGAGGAAATGACTTGTAATAATGAAAAACTCACAAATTGATTTGTTTTTATTAATTTAGTAGTTTACATACCAAGATAAAATATCAAAAGACAAAAATGCGTAATTTTCATGTTTTATAATAAAGTTTATTAAAAACTAGACTATCAAAAAAACCTATAATTTCGAATTATTTTAAAAAACATCAGTTTGCCGGTTTTTTAAATTCTTATTAAAAAATTTGGTTTCTTTTCAAAACTCTTGATGTTTTTAAAAAATTTTTTTGTTTCAAATTTTTTTTTTTATTTTTTTATTAGAACTTCATGTCTAAGTTTTTATCTTTTAAGAATTTTTATCAAAAAAAAGTAATTAACAATTTTATAAAACTTTATGACCAAAATTAAGCTGCAATTATTATAAAAAAAATTAAGAAACTTCAAATTACTTAACTAAATAGAATGATGTAGTAAAAAAGTATTAGAAAAATTAAATGTTACAATTTTAAGAATGCTTATTCTATAAATTGTCAATTTAAAAAATTATTTAAACTTAAAAATAAAAAAAAATCGAATTCTATATTAATTCAAGCGTATGATCGTTAAAGGAAAAGTTCAAACGTATCATTAGCTTATAAATTGTTCAAAAATATGTGCCTGTAATTTATGATGAAGATGCCAAAGACAGGATTGCGCGTGTCTGTTATTTACAGCCCATTGCACGTGTTAAAAAAAGTGGTCATTTTGATTTTCGATACTCAATAATTTTATCATTTTAATAAAAATAATATTTAAGCTAAAATCAACTTTTATTGATTGAGAATTACTTGATATAATTTCGATCAGTTAAAAATTATTTTAATTTTAAAATTTTATCTTAAAATTAATTTTGATTAAATTTAAAATTTTATTAGTTTGGTATGCCTTTAACTATTATAAATGACAAGCTTGGTGTGTTATAAATTGACGGTTGGATAAATTAAAAATTATATTATTTGATATTTAAAAGCTGTTAATTAAATTATCAGAAATATTAGAAACTATTAATTATATTAGCAGATATATTTAAGTTTATTAATTACATTTGATGGTATTTAAAAAGTTATTTATTAGTTTAGTTGAGAAAAGCTAAGTTACAAAATGTACTCATAAAAAAATATATTATTAGGTATGATAGAAATTAAAAGTTACATTAGCTGATGAATAAGAAAATTAAAAAAAAATATTAGATGATGAATTGAAAGTTATAGTTGATGATGTATTAAGAATTATGAGTTAAATTAGATGTTGTAAAAATATAAAATATTTTGAATGTTATACCAAAAGATATATTTGTTTATAATCTAAGCAAGATATTTCATTCATCTTTTATATTTTAAAGGTATTACTACTAAAATATTATAAACTAATTTTTTTACTAATAGTTTTATTAGTTTATGTATCATATACTAAAAATTTAATTTTTTAATAATAATTTTATTTTTAAGTTCTTTTAAATTAATTTGTGTTTTAACTATTTTGTGTTTAATTTATTTGTCTTAAAACTTTTGATTTATTGGATTTTATTTTTTTTCAAACTTTTTCAACTATTTTGAATGAAAATAAGATTTTAAAACTCTTCTAAATATCAAGGTCAAAAATTGATGTGAACTAATGAAAAAATTTGAAAAATAATATTTCACAACTTTGATATTTTTTGAATGATAAATTGAAGTAATCAATTTTTAAAAAAAAAACAAAAATATTTTCTTTATTGCTTTTATTAAACGGTTGTCATAATTTTAAGATAACTAGAATAAATTTGCTTTTGTAGTTTATTTTTAGATACAAATTTAATATGTTTCTGTGAAATAAAAAAAAAAAGAACAAAAATTAAAAGCTTCATTTAAAAATTTTTGAAGGTCAAATAGAATTTTCAATTTAAAAAAAATGATGAAAAGATGATTTAATTGAGTTTTTTTTCAAAAAAAAAATTTTTTGATTATTAATTGTTTTAGCAAAAACAATTTACATTTGTTGAATAATTTGATATTTTTGTCTTAAATCGAGTTGTGCTTTTTTAACATCAGTTTTCAAATTTTTACGCGATGCAATTAATTTACGCATTTCTGATGCAGACATATTTAGATTTAAGTCTAAATTATCAGAAAAACTTGAATTAGATGAGCTTAAACCATTCTTAAGGCTATTAGATGAATTAAAATCAATATTTTGAGAAGAATTACTTAAAGAATGGTGAGGAGATAATGAATTATTTTTTTTTTGCTCTTTTTTCTCTTGTAAACGTTTTTCATTTTCAAATTGTTCTTCACTATTAACAACAATAAAATTATGAGTTTTCTGTGGCGTTTTTGTAACTAAATTTTGATTTGCTGCTTTTTCATTGTTATTGTTTTTTTCTAAAGAAGAATCATTCTAAAAAAATTCAAAAAAAAATTATTTAGTTTAGGAAAACAAATAAAATATAATTTTTTAAACTTTCAATTAAAATTAGCTTTTAAGGATAAATGAATTAAAAGCTTATTAGTAATTTAAGCTTTGAATAGTTTAAAGCTGTCAAATTAATAAAAAGCTTTTAAAGGTCAACTATTATTCAAAATCAATTGTTAAAATTGTTGTTTTAAATTACTTACTTGTATTTTTGTACTTTTTAACCTGTTTGTAACTTCATCTACATTATTCATTTCTGAATTTTTAGATATTTCATCATTTTCAATTTTATCTTTTTTCTCAATTGCATGTTCATTCAAAGAAATGCTTTTAGCAACTAATTCTGGTCTAGGTATAGGAGTTGAACAATAAATTACATTTGGTTGTGTTGATTTTATAACAATATTACGCTCTTTATACCATTCATATGTTTCTTTATCAACAACTAATAAGCGAGTTTCATTTTGAATAGCTTTTATACGTTCTACAACTTGTCTATGATTTTCATTTGAAATATTTACGCCATTTACTTCTATTATACGATCTCCTTCACGTAAATCAGCTAATTGAGCTGGAGAATCATCGTCAACTTTTCCAATATATTGTCCTAATTGTAAATTAAAACCAAAACCATCAAAATCTGGCCATTTAGTTAAATGACATAAACGAGGAGCTAAATTTTCAGGATGAACGAAATTTTCCATTGTAAAAAATGTTTATTTTCAAAATTCAACAGTTTTTAAAAATTTTTATAAAAAATTCATTTAACTTTTTTCATTTGAAACTTAAGAAAATTCACCAAAATAAGTCCTAAATTTAAAAAACTACAAATAAAGATAATTTGGAGTTATAAAAGTAGTTTTTTTTTCTGAAAATGGCTTTTAAAACGATATTTCAACAAATAGCTCGTTTTGTTGTTTGCATTTATTTTAAAAGAAATTACAAATAGCTAGAAGAGTTCTAAAAAAAAAAGTTGCAGGCTTTAGGGCAGCGTCTATAAACAGAATTGCTATGTAAAGATCAAAATTTACTGACACAAATATACATTAATGTCGATTCTTAAGGCGGCCTAACATTTAAACTTAGAAAAAAATTGAGGCCAAATTTGGGCCAGTCAACTGTTGGTCTTTCACTTTCTACACCTTTTTTTTTATTTATTTTTGTTCAATAGAAATTTAAATCAACATTTATAATTTACTTCTAAAAAAACTTAAGAAAAATTTCTTTTTTTAGATTCTTAATACAAGAGAAGGTTGGCAAATAGTAGTTAAAGATACAAGGTTTATCTTTTTAAGTTTGAATTTAAAAAAAAAAGAAGGAAAGTAACTAAAATAATCTGATTGTCTTGTCTTGATTTAAAAAGATTGTGATAAAGATGATGAAAAAAAACGCAAAAAAAACATTAAAATAAATAATTAAAATCAACTAAATACAAATTTTAATCACTTTTACTTAAGTGTTGTGATGGTGATTTAGTGATGAGAATAAAAAGAAGATAAAAACAAAATTAATGTTCAAACAAATAAATATCACAATTTGAAAAGAGTTGAAATGAAAGTAAAAGTTTTTTTTAATTTGAAAAACATTTTGAATATACAAGTTATAAGTTTTTGAAATTTAAACAAAAAAAAGATAAATTATTTCATATAGTAAAGGAGGGTCACAATTAACTTAGTAAATAGTCCTTTAAGAAATTTTATTAAATTGATTTTTTTTTTGTTAAAAAAAGAAGTTAACTAAGAAATTAAGTTGAGCTTTTATCAAACTAAATCTTCATCTTCATTCAAAATGTGCTTACGGTTTAAAAAAACCATACATTAAAACAAGTTTAATGAGAGGTGTAAAAATTCACATTTTAAATATAATTTGAATTTTCAAATGTGTGTTGATTGTATATATTATATTTTTTTTTGAATTTTATATAAACTAAATTGCTTGTTTAATTATTAGATTGATGTTTATATTTAAAGTCGTCTAAATAGCTGTTTCAACATTAGCCGATTGAAGAATATTTTTTTTTTTAATTAAAATTTTTATTGATGAATATAAAATTTTTATGCTATTTAATTTAAAGTGAGAAAAAGATAAATTCTTAATCTAATATAATTAAATATTTATTTTAAATTGATTAATTAAATAGAAAGTTTTGAGTTACAAAATTTTAAAAAATTTAGTGGTTAACTAGATATAGAAAATTTTCTAGAGAATTTCTTTAAACAAATAAATCTTTCTATTGATTTCTAAATTTTTAAATAAGTCAGATATATTCAAGTTCATATTTTATAGATTTTTTTTTTCAAATTTAAATAACTAGTTTTAAACAGGTATAATTTAATTAATGATGTGTATTCATCTGGAATGATGCTTTTTTAATTGAAAGCTTAATTAAAAAAACTGTTCAAAGTTTATGATTATTTTTTTGTCTTATTTCATACAAATTATTGTAATTAAAATATTTTAGTTTTATTGTTCATATAAAATTTTGAATTATTTTTTTGATTTGCACAATGATAAAAACTTGTTAATTTTTATTTAGGAAAATTTAGAATACAAATTTTTAAGTTTCATAAAAATTTAGTTTTTAAATTTAGGTTCAATTTAACAAAAATTTCTAATTTTAAGATTCTTTTTTTAAAAGTCTAAAAAATTAAAAAAAAATTATCAAAAATTGAATGAAGATCAATTTAAACCCAAGAGGAAAATTACAGATATGAAGTGTTAATTTTTTCTCAAGAGTATAGTTTATTCTAAAAATATAAAAATTTTGATAAGATTTTTTGACTCCAATAGATAAGTTAAATGAAATTTTGTTTAAATAAGTTTTTAAGAAGAAAAGTTTTACGTTCTAAATTTTTGTTATGAAAAAATTGATTTTTTTAATAAATTTATAAGTTTAACAAAGTTTTTTATTATAATTGATTAAACGTTTATAATCCTTTTTCATCTATCTTGATTTACAGCTTTTACTTTTAAAACTTACTAATCAACATTTGACCAGACTAAGGACGACTTGCTCTATTTAACAAAAAAACTTTTTTTTTTTTAATTTACCTTGATGATGCTATAAGATAATTTTACTTCCTTAAATTTTTATTTTAGTAATTTTAAAATCTAAAATTAAAAATTATGATTAATTACATTTAAAAATAAAATCAAATTAACTTGACTAATTTTTGAATAAGTTCATATAATAGAAAAACAAATTTATACAAAAAAATTATTTTTTACCATCTTTTAAAATCGGATGCAAATTTTTCTTGAATTGAATTAAAGTTCGTTTACCTTCGATAAAATTAAAATTTTACTTTAAGAAAATTTAT
Organism: Anisodus tanguticus; assembly: GCA_034509755.1. Lineage (NCBI taxonomy): Eukaryota > Viridiplantae > Streptophyta > Magnoliopsida > Solanales > Solanaceae > Anisodus > Anisodus tanguticus. Next base: position 166,667 of record JAVYJV010000054.1, on the reverse strand, counting down.
TTGGTAAATTGGTTGTAATTTAAAAACGATCCCTTTCTTTAAAATAATAAACAAAGTTATTCTTTTAAGCTTTACATGCATCAAAAATAAATTTTACTTCAATAAATCATTTGTGATCTTTTTAAATTTTTTTCAATTACATTTAATACTAAAATTGATTTTAAAAAATATTATTTAAGAAATTAGATCAAAATTTACTAGCCATAGGATAATTTTTAAAAACAAATTAGAATATTTAATTATCTATTTAATTCTGTAAAGGAAAAAAATTTAGTTTAGGTTTACTAGAAAATATCAATTAATCAAATGGCATCAACAACAACTTGTTCAGGTATTTTTTTTATATAAAAATTTATAATAAAATAATTATTCATAAATTTTATCTTTTTGATACAATTTAGTTCCTAGAAATTTTCGTTTGTTAGAAGAATTAGAACAAGGTCAAAAAGGTGTCGGTGATGGTACAATATCTTGGGGTTTAGAAGATGATTCTGACATGACATTGTCATATTGGACTGGCATGATTATTGGACCTCCAAGAGTAAGTATTCATAACTTAAATAAATTTAAAATTTTAGTTTTTAATAAAAATAGTTAAATTCCTTTTGTTTAAAGTAAAAAATTATTCAATTAGCTAAATTAAATTTAAATAAGTAGTAACATGTTTTTACTTTAAATCAATAGAAAAAATTTTATAATTTAATTTTCAATTTAGACTCCATATGAAAGTAGAATTTACAGTTTGAAAATTGAATGTGGAGATAAATATCCAGATGAACCACCAGTAGTACAATTTGTTTCAAAAGTAAAATTAAATGGTGTTAATGAGCAAACAGGAGCTGTAAGTATATTAAATTTTTAGTGATAATCATTAATTGAAAAAAATTTATTTGTTTTAGGTTGATAAAAAAAATATTACAGTTTTATCACGTTGGCAAAGAACATATTCAATTAAAACAGTACTTCAAGAATTAAGAAGAATTATGACTTTAAAAGAAAATTCAAAATTAAATCAACCACCAGAAGGTACAAATTTTTAATTGGCTACATAAAAAAAAGATTAATTCAAAGAATTGATTGTTTTATTTTGATTGTTAAGAAAATTAGTTTAAAAAAAAAGATTAGAATTTATAAAATTCCATTCCATTGAATTTGCTTTAATTAAGCTTATTTTTGCTTTTTAATTAATTCGTTAGAAATTATATTTGTTTTTACAAACTTTACTAAAAAAATTATGAAATTATTTACAAAGAATCAACTCAAATAAGATGTTTTTTAATAATCGTAAAAAGTTATTTTTAAATCAATTGATTGAATAAAAATGTTTTTTTTAAGTATTTTAGTAAATTTTTCTTACTAAAAATCATCTAGAAATTTTTTTTTGGAAATTATTGTCTTTTAGTAAACAAACAATTGCCTTCAAAATATAGTAAAATGATCTTTTATTTTTTGAGGAATAATTTTACTTTAAATGAAATTTAATATAATTTTTTTCTCTAAAGATGACTAAATGGTTACCTACTAAAAATGCAAAAAAAAAATTGATCCTAAAAGAAGAAATATTTTTTTATTTTTCTGAAATTTTTTTTTAAATTAAGATTTTTATTGCTAATTAAATCATCTTGATAAAATATTAATTGATTATTAAGTTATCTTTGAAAAATCGCGCAATAAAAATAACGGTCTTTTTCAACTGATCAATGTCATTCTCACATGGTGGAGACTGTGTTCATAAAGTTTTGAAGAGTTGTATTTAAATAAGAAAATAAAAAAAAAATTCGATTTTTTAAAAAGAAAAGGAGGTTCACAAGAAAGAAAATAACTTAAGGTTTTTTTTCGAGAAATTCTCTTGGTAAATATTTTTCTAAATTCATATATAACGCTTAGCTTTGTAATTTTTTTTCTATTTTGGTTCTGTTTATTTTTATTTTTTCTTTTTTTTTAAATCTATTAAATAGCTAATTTAGTAAAAGATGTTAATTGAAAGTTTTAATTTTTTAGTAAATTTTTTTTATTTGTAACGATTTTTTTCAATTAAAATTGATTGAGAAAAATATTTAGTCAAAAGTTAGAAAAAAAAAAGAAATTTCTACACAGAAAGACACCACCCAATTTCAATATTACATTAATATATTAGTACTTTAGTTCATAAGCGTTAGAATTAATTTATTTATTTTAAAATTTTTAATAAAAAAAAAGAGCATCAAATTTGATCCTTATAGTCCATCATTTCTAAAAACCTTGAGAAAAAAGCTTTGTAAAAATTTAAGATCTCTCCTTTTTTTTTATTTGAGGAACCTGTTTATATTTTCACCCACATAATGACTGCCTTCGCCAAGGAAGTTTAAATAGCTTTTAATGAATTTTATATTTTGGAATCTTTTTTTTTTTTTTTCAAAAAATTTTGGTCTTAAATTTGTTCCTTAGTTTTTATTTATAACTAAAATTTGGTTAAAATTAGTGTTTTTATGTTTTTTTGTGACATGAAAATTTTTCTGTTTTCAGTATCATAACTCAATTAAATTATCAAAATATTTTATTTTTTAATTATAATCATTTTAGATAAATCGGTTGAATTTTTCAAATTTCTTATCTTTTTAAAGCTGTTCAAAGTGCATTCACCTATTGTATAATGTGTTGATTAATAAAAAAATTAAATAAAAGTATAAAAACTGAAAACTTGTAACGATTATAAAAATGAATTCAAATCGTGATACTACTAGTTTAGTTAATAAAATTTTTAACTTAAACTTACTTAAATTCAAGCATGTCTATGGAAGCCCTGAAAAAAAAGAACTTTGTTATGACAATATTAAAATAACTAAAAATGCAAATGATTCTCAATTTTGTGCTGTTAATCCTAAATTTTTAGCTGTTGTTACTGAAAGTTCAGGTGGTGGATGTTTTATAGTTTTGAAAATTGAAGAAGTAATTTTAAATTTTTAAACTTTATTCTATTAAAAGATTTTTTTCTAATAGACAGGACGAATTGAAGTAAATTATGGTAGAGTTAATGGACATAAAGGACCTGTTCTTGATATAAAATGGAATCCATTTAATGATAATTTAATTGCTTCTTGTTCAGATGATTGTACTATTAAGATATGGCATATTCCAGATGAAGGTATAGGTAGAAAACCTTTAGTTGATTCTCTTGTTACTTTAGCAGAACATAAAAGACGAGTTCCAATGATAGAATGGCATCCTACGGCAGATAATATTTTATTTTCAATTGGTTTTGATCATTTAATTTTAATTTGGAAAACAAATACTGGTCAAGTAATAGGTTCAATTGATTGTCACAGAGATACAATACAAAGTTTAAGTTTTAATCGAGACGGTTCTTTAATAGCTACAACATGTAAAGATAAATTTATTAGAATTATTGAACCTCGTTCTGCTAAAGTTATTTCTCAAGGAAAAGGACATTTGGGCTCTAAAAGTTCTAAAGTAGTATTTTTAGGGGATTCAAAACGTATTTTGACAACAGGTTTTTCTAAATATTCAGATAGACAATGGGCGGTTTGGTCTCAATCTGATTTAAGTGAGCCATTAAAAATTGAAAATGTTGATTCTTCATCTGGTGTAATGTTTCCTATTTATGATCATGATACAAAAATGGTTTATATTGCAGGTAAAGGTGATGGGTCGATACGTTATTATGAATTAGCACAAGAACCTCCATGGTGTCATTATGTTAATCAATTTATAACTGGTTTTCCTCAAAGAGGTATTTTTAAAAAAAAAGTTTTTATTTTTAAATTTCACTAGCTTTTAACTTTTTTTAGGTCTTGGTTTTATGCCCAAAAGAGGTTTAGACGTTTCAAAATGTGAAGTTTTTAGATTTTATAAACTTCATGCTATGAAATCTTTTGTTGAGCCGATTTCAATGATAGTTCCAAGAAAATCAAATCTTTTTCAACCTGATGTTTATCCGGATACAGCAGGTAAAGTTTTTATTTAATTTTTTTATTTTGCTTGACTAGTTTAAATGAATATAAAGTTAGAATTTCAAAAAGTTTTTCCAAATTAATTTAATCTTTAAAAAAATTTCATATAGAAATTTTTAAGACTCAGTTTTATACTATTAGCTTAAGTCATAATGATTATATAATACAACTAGAGTTAATAATACTTAAGATTTTTTTTTAAATTACTTGATTGGAATTTATTCATTTGTATTTTTGGAATCTATTCAAGCTCATCATAAGTTTCTTAACTTAATCGCAATTAACGTTAAAATCAAATTTAGAATACATTAAATAGTTAATTAAAAATAATTCACACTATTAGAATTTGAAATTAAGTAGCTAAAAAATATATTTTGTTTCAATTAATTAATAATTTATGGTTTTTTGAATATAAATTTTTATTTAAATTTTAGCACCTACTCCTGCAATGTCTGCAGATGAATGGATTAGCGGTAAAAATAAACTTCCAATTTTAATTTCTATGAAGGTAGTTTTTATTTTTAGATATTCAAAATTATAAAATTAATTTATTTTTTTTGTTAAAGACATGTAGTTTTAACAAAACGCACAAACCTATGATTCAAAATTCAACTGACGTTAATAATGACAAAAAGTTTATTTTCATCTCTCAAGAAAATGCTGTAGATTATAGAGATAATGAGATGATTTCTCCATCACAAAACCAAAATATAATTCAGCGTAATTCCTTAAGTAATAGTAATTCTTTTAGTAGCCATAATGTTCTTCAGAATTCATCATCTCATTCTTCATTAAGTAATGGTAGCATCAATAGTTACAACAATAATATAAATAATTTAATTAATAATCAGAATATGTATAATAACATAAATAATAATAATAGTAATTATTATAATAATTCATATAATGATCAAAATCCTTATATCATTAAAAAAAAATGGCCTAAAGAAACTGATTTACAAAATGATCGAAAAAATAGTTTAAGAAAACAAAAAAACTTTTTTTATGACAATAGCTTTGATTGTAATGATAATAGTGAATTAAATGAGCTTGAAGAAATTCGAAGGCAAATAACAAATAGAAGGCTAATTCGAGGCTCTACTGGATTATTAATTTTAGAAGATGCTATTCCAAAAAATTATGACGATGTAAGATTAAAATATTTTCTCTTTAAAATTCTTAATATTTATTTTTTACAGCTACTTCATCTGTATAAAAATCAATTAGAAGAAATTCACATTTTAAAAGAACTCAATCAAAAAAAAGATATGAAAATCAAAGAGCTTGAAGATCAGCTTGAAGATTTTAAGCTGGATGAATGTTAAAATTTAAATGTAAAAAAGTGCCTTGAAAGATCAAAATATTAAAAAAAATTCTTGAAATCTTTATCAAAAAATAAACTTTTTATTTGATCTTGAGAAGCTTTTTTTTGAAAAAATTAAAGAGTTTTATAAAGTATTTTGTTTATAAATTAGCGCCAATAATAACTAATTATTACATTGAAATTCTTAAATTTTTTATTCAACAATTTTGTTTGTATAAATTGACAAGTTTAAATTTTCACTGATATTTTTGAAGTAAAAAAATTTGTTGAAACTTAAAAAAAAATACAAAGAAAAAAATTTAGTTCTATAGAATGATTGATTTCTTACTTAAAAAGAAATTAGCAGCCAATATGTTTTATTGAAAAAAAATTTTAATTTTTTTGTTACTCAGGTAACACTTGTTTTGTTAGAAAAAAATTTAATTTTGGTTTACTTAATTTAAAAAATATCAGAGCAAAACATGAATGAATAATTTAGATTTATAACGAACAAAACATAAAGTTTAATTTTTTCTCATAAAAAAGTTTTTTAAAATAATTTCGTTATGTTTGTTTTAGATAAAGAAAAAAAAAATGTTAAATCTTATAAATTAAGCAGATGGTTATTAATTTTTTTAGCTTTGGCATCTATTCCTTTAGATTTACAGAAAATGTATGAAGATATAGAAAAATCTAAAATTTATTTGAATAAATCAATGTACGACACAATAAATTTTTACTCATCAACACTTACCATACATTTTGTAGGATTAAGTTCAGCTTGGGAGCATGAAATTTGGTTAACTGTTTCTTGTAGGTTATTATCTGCTATTATCTATCAATATGAATTAAGTTCTAGAAAAAATGAAACTTTACCTAATGATCCTGATGAAATGCAAAAGATGATACATGAAAAATATCCACAGTATCTTAGAAATCCAGCAATTATTGGTGATAAAAAGTTTAAGAAAGTTAAAAAAAGTACAAAAAGAAACCAACAAAATAGAAAGAAAAAATTAAGTAAAAATTTAAATTAATCAAGTTTATTAAGTAATTTAAATTTTGAATCAACTATACAAATTAATAAGATGATTTTTAAAAATTAATGGACTGTTTTTTCAAAATTTTTAGTTTAAATAAAAAATAAATTGATTTTTTTTCTAATAATTGTTGATAATATGAAAGATGGTTATTTAGAAATGAAGTAGATGAAACAATTATTATGACTTTTCATATTGGTGCTTTAATGTTTGCAATTCAAATTCACAATTACCTAAAGCTAATTTCAATTCATATAAAAGAACCATTTCAGAACGCAATTCATTAAAATGTTGACAAATTTCTTCAGTCGGTACTGGTCTTAAATCTACATTTAATTCATTTAATAATTGTTCTATTGCTTTTGCTTTCTTTTGACCTACAGCGGTAGGTAATTTTGATTTTTGACTTCTTAAACTAGCACCAGCTGTTTTAGATTCAGGGAATTTAATTCCAGCCGTTTCTAAAATATTATTTGAATTTAATTGGAATGAATATTGATTTTTAGCTTCATTTGGTGTTTTAGCAACACTAGATAATTTTTTTCTTCCTCTTCCTAAACCTGGTCTTCCAGGTCCAGCAGTAGTTTTAACAATTGTTTCTTGTTTTTTAAGTTGAGGTGTATCTGCTGCAGTAATTAATTTTTGAAGATCTTGAGTTTTCTTTTCTCTTTCTTTCTTTCTTAATTCTATTTTTCTTAATTCTTCTAAAAGTTTTTGTTCTTCTTCTACTTGAGCAGTTGTTCTATTATATAATTTGAATAGTTGTTCTTTTCTTTTTTTCTCATGTTCAGAATCAAAAATTATTTGTTTAAGTTCATTAGGTTGCATAGCATTACAAATATCATAGTAATGTTTTTTTAAATCTTCCATTGATCTTTTTTTAAATTTTGCTGCATTCCATCTATCATATATAACAGGAAATCTTAAATCAAATTGTTTACACAAGCTTAAAAGATAATCAGATTCTTCTTTAGTCCAATTTTCACTTTGTATTTTTTGTTGATATTCTTGAAAAGTATAATTTGGTACAGGAATTTGCTTATTAAAACTAGCAAAAGGATATTCTTTTCCTTCATCAACTATCCTTCTCCAATGATACAAAAAAAAATTTTCATTTCTTCCAGGATTAAATTTCATCCATTTCCAAGATCTAACTTTTTTCTGTCCTAATTTCACTTTTTTTTGTTTATAACCACCTGGAATACTTGTCGGCATAATAGGAGGTCCATCTTTAGAATCATTAGATAATAAAGCATAAAGCTCTCTTTTCATTTTAGGCATTTTGATAAATTAAATTAAACTTAAATATGATTAAAAATAAAAAAATAATCTTAAGTAAAATATTAAAATCGTGTTTTTGAAATAACAACAAAAGAGAAAAATTAATGAAACGCCATCTATTATTTATAAAGTAAAAAAAAAATACCGCCATAATTTGAAACGTTTTCAGAAATTTTTTTTTTAATTAAACCATGTTGAGTATTATAAACTTTAACTTATTAATTTATTTCATTGAAAAGCTGCTTCAAATTGTAAAAGTGTTTTTTTATTATTTTTAAGAATTTTTAAAGTTTTTTAAAATTTTTAAAAACTGAATAAACAATTTATAATTGAGTTGAATATTTAGGTGTTGAATAATTTGAAAATGACTCAATTAAAAGTCCATTAAAAATAAAACGAATAATTTTAAAACTGAATAAATTAATTAAAGTAGAAAATAATTCAAATTTTTTTTTAGTAGAAACTGTTGCTGATTTAAAAAAGTTTGTATTAGAATACTGCAACTATTTATTTGAGTAAGGCTGTTATTTATTTTTATTAAAAAGTTAGTTAGTCTAACAAAATGAAAGTTATAAGACTTAAATTTTGAAATGAATTATTGATGTTTTTGAAATCTAAGTTACAAAATTAAAAATACTTAATTAAAAATTTAGTGATAATTTAAACTGTGATAACCAAATGTTAATTTATTTTTTTTTAGTTTAAAAGTAGTCTAATAGCAAAATGAGCAAATTTTAACAAAAATTTAAATGCGAAAAACCAATTTGATAATGAAGAAAATTATTGCTTGAAATTCAATCAACTACTGTGTAATAGTTTTAGTGTTAACTATGAGGTAAATATTTTATCTATTTTTAAATCAGCTATTAACAAAATTATTTAAAAAATTCTTTGTTTAGTAATTTGGTAATTAATAAAAATCATTTTTCAAATTAGATCTAATTTATTTTTTCCTTTTTACTGACTTTATATAATTCTTTGTTTTTATCAATAAATAAACAATTTTGGCAGGTTTTTCTTATTTAAATCTTAATAAACTTTTAAGGTTTTTCTTTAATTAGCTTTCTTTTTTAGTTTTAAATCTTTTTTATTACTTGATTTACAATGACTATTTCAATACAATTTGGTAAATTTTTAAAATTTTTTTTCATTTATTTAATCTTCTTTATCTTTTAACATTCTAAAATTCTTCTGATTAAAAAATACTTTCCCTATAGTTTTATTGATTTAAGTTTTTGTTGTCAGTTTTATCATACCTTAACATCAAACCTATATAAAGTTGTAAGTAGAGAGTGTTTTTTTAAGTTTTGTTTTTTCATTTTTTTCGATTTTTTTGAGTTTTTTTTTATTTATATTATGATTTGATAGGTTTGAATTATGGATAGCAATAAAGAAATTCAAGAAAAATACTAGTTGCTAAAAACAATGAAAATATTTAAAATTTATCGGTAGACCAAACTTATATGATCTCTTAGTGTTTGAACTTTTGTACCAAGTAATTGTAATAATTTGTCAAAACAACATCGAATACTATGGTTTATATTCTAAATGTAAGTACTTTTCTTTAAATTTAAAACTTTTTTGTTTCAAGCTTTATAAATTTTTTTTTTTCAATAACTACGTTTCTAATTTTACAATACTCATAAAAAATACTTCAATAAAAAAAATATCAGTACTTATGTTTTTTTTATTCAAATTAAAACATCTTTTCTAAAAACTTTTTATGAATTTACGTATTATTATTAAATGTTTACAAAGCAATGTAATATCTAAGTAGATATGAGTTAAGCAAGTATTTTCATATCGGTTATTAATTGTTGTTTACAATTTAAAAGTTTTTTTTAATCAAAAGTTATTAGGAATTTATTTTCGGAAATATCTCTTTTTGTATTTTCTATAACTTATTGAAACTTAAGCTAAAATTTTTTACAAGAGTTGATAAGAAGTTTTTAACTTGATTGTTTATTAGTTTTAAAATCAATTAAAGTTTTATAAGTTGATTAGTTTGTTTTGTATTTTTTATTTTTCTAATATGACTATTGTTAAAAAGAACTCTTTTAAGTTTTTTTTTAAATTTGACTTGCGGAATTAAGAAAATTGGACGATTTATTCTGAATTTTTTTTTTAGAAAAATTTAACCAAAGTAATTAGTAAAGTTTAGTTTCTCTCAAAAGTTATAAAAAATAAGAAAGATGTTGCAAAAAAATATAAAAAAACTTTATTTTTTACAGCTCTTATAGATTAAAAATAGTACAAAAATTTTAAAAAATAAATAATCAGTCATAATCAAATTTAATAAACAAAATAAATCATAAGCTAAAATTTATTTAATTAATCTTGTTATTTAAGTATCATTTTATGCATTAAAGCTTGATTATTACATTTAGCTTCTACTAGCTCTAATTTAGTTTGAGCTAATTCTATTTCTAAATCATGTATCCTTTGTTCATATTCATTTTTCTGATCTTCATTTGTTTTATTTGTTAAATCAGTTTTATTCTCATCTATTAATAAATTTTCTTCGAACACATTTTTACAATTTTCACAAGAATTTATCTTAGATTTCAATTCTTCTAAAAATTTTTCATTATTTTCTAATCTTTTACTTAATTTTGAACATATTTCTTTATACTGTTTACCAATTTTATCTTTTTGATTTGCTTCATTTTCAACATAATCTAACTCTCTACGACACAGCTCTTTTAATTTATTAACTTGAACTAAAAGTAATTTTTTTTCTTCTTCTAGTTCATTTAGATATTTATTTGTTTTTTGAAGCTCAGTTGTTAAACAATCTACTTTATCTTCTGAAGCATCTAATTGAGATCTCATAGATAATTTAGTAACACTTATAACTTGTGCTAAAGAATCATTTTCTTGTTCTAAACGTAAAACACTATTTTGTAATCTTTGATTTTCTTTTGTTAATCTATCTATAGGATTTATTTTAGATTCTTTATAAAGTTTGTAATCTTTTTCATATTTTTCTAATTTTTTTAATTTGACACTGAATGCTGTTTTCAATAAATACCTTGCATTGGCATCACTTTTATATTTTTTAGGTAAATAAACGCGAAAATATTTTAAAACTCCTTCAAAATCTAATTTTAATAATTCGGAAGAGGAAAGTGTTAATAATGCTATTGATACTTGAAAAATTGTATTAAACTTGTTGTATAAAAATAAATCTAAAATATAATAAACTAAATGTAGCGGGAATTTAGCTGTAAATAAAGTTAAAAACCATTGTGATGCAAACATATGAGTTTCAATACCTAAATGGTTGAAATGATTATATAAATCTGGAATTTGTTCCTCAATTAGTCTATCTAATTGATAAAATCTTAAATGCAAGTCTTCAAAAGCTGATCTAAACAAATTTCTTAATCCATAATCATGCATTATTCTGACTAATACTACAAAAGATTGTTCTTCTGGCATATGTAAAAGAAGAGCAGCTCCAATAAAAGTTAAACCTTGACAGTATCCGATTTCTTCATCAAAAATTGAATAAGCTTTACACAGTTTAAATAAATTACCTTGACCAAGAGATCCTGACTTTTTAAAATAATCATTTGCTGGAAATGTTCGATTTATATCTCTTTCAATATTAACTTCAAATGCAGATTCTTTTGTTATTAAAACACGGTATGTTTCAATAATTGCATCATCATCATCTCCTTCAACTAAAAGCTGCCAAACTTTACCTCTAAATGTTTGAGGAATACCATATTTAATTAATTCTTTTAAGCCACTAGGTCTTTGATTAGGAACTTTCCACTTAATTATTATTTGACTCCAGCTTTGAAGCATATCATCTGAACATTCTTTTGGTACATTTCCACTACCACTTAAAAGAGGTTCATCTGGATCAGAATCATCTGTATTCATTATTTTATCAGGAAGCTCTAAATGATTTTGATTATAATGAGAAAGTAATTGCTGAGTTGTGATAGATTTGAAAAATTGAGTTTGTAATAATTGTTTTTGCCATGTTTGTTTATTAGGCTTGTTATAGTTTTGCTCATCAAGCTTTGTGACTTCATTTTTTAATGAGTTTTTTTCTTTTAAATTTAAACTTTCTAGATTTTTTTCTAAATTAGAAACACTTTTTGTAATTTTTGTTGGACTTTTATTACTTTCTATGCTATTTAATTTATTTGGTACTGACATGTCTTTTTTAAGATCAGATTCTGACTCAGAAATTATTTCAAAATCATTTTGATTTTCACAATCAGAACTACCTTGAGTTTTTAACAATTCATTTTTTTCAACTAAAGTTGTTTTATTAATGTTTTCATTAGATATTTTATGAAATATTTTTGAATCTCGATTATCTTCTTGTTCAGTAGAACAATTTTCTTCGATAAAACCGCTATAAATTTTATCTTCTTTATTACCAGACATCATCAAATAAAAATTTAAATTAAAACAGTAAATTTTTGTATTATAAAAAGAGTTTAATTAAAACGTATAAGATTTAATCGATCACATTTGATTTAATTTTTTATAATTCAAAATAATTTGAATCTAATTATAAACAATCAAAAATTAAAAAAATTAAATTATCATAATTAAATACATATAAAAATAATTTGAAATAAATAAGCTTTTCATAAAAAATTTTCTAAAAAAATTAAAAAATATAAGTTAATAGATGTAGAAATTTTCTTTGATGGATAAAAAATTCTCATTTGTTTACATATTCAAACCTAAACTTTATTTACGCATGTCTATAATATAAAAATTTTAAAACTGCGCATGATTAATTTTTAACTGTGTTAATTCAATTAATTAAATTTTTAAAAATAATAAATCAAATTAATTGGTATTGCTAATATAAATTTTTTTTTTCTTGAGATTTCACAGATTTAATGAAGTAAAAAGCAATTTTTAACTTAGATTAAAAAAGCTTTGTTCTTTATTTCAACTTTTTTATTCAGAAAATAAGTTCCTAATTAAAAATTATAAATATTTTTTTTGCGAGTATAACTTAGGGGTGTGTTTATGTGCAACTAAAAAGTTAAAATTGAATTTAATTGTTGTGAATTAAATACACTCATATTGAAATAAAAGAGAGTTTTTTTTTTGAGAGAACGATAAAATTCTAATCTTTTTCTATTTTGAAGCGAATGTTGTATTTTTTTTTTGATTAATAAAGACAAAAAATAAGAAAAAACATAAACTTATTTTTGAGAAAAAAAAATTTTGAAAAAAATCTTTGAAAAAAGTATTTTCTTTAAGTTGGTATTTAATTTTTTAAGATAAATAAACATTTTTTGTTCTTTGAAAATTGTCAAGGTGAAGTTTTTTTTTATAAAAAAAAAATGTTCTATTTATAAACATATAGATTTTATTGAAAAAGATCAAAACAAGTTATAAAATCATTTTACAAATTTTTGGATTAGAATTTCTATTCACTAATGTAATTAGACAATGCTAAGAGAGATAATTTTAAGCTAAAAATTATGAGATAAGTTGATTTAGAAAACTTAGATTTTTTTTTATTTTTAAATGATAATTATTAAGACATATGGTTTAGATATAAAGGTAATTTTTAAATGTACGAAACTTTTACTATTTAAGTTTTTTTTGAAAAAATCAAATATATTTAGATATTCATACAAATTTATTAATATATATTAATGAAATTATTAAACAATTTTGAGTTAATGTACAAAAAAATAAGCTTGATATATTTAACAAAATTTAAATTTTTAAATGTCTTAAGATAAAAAAATTTTTGAAGATAAAAATCTTGAATATAAATGAAATTATTTTAAAGACATTCAAATATAAAAAATGATTTTTTGTCTAATGAATTTTTAAACGGTTATTTTTTTTACTTAAAATTTAATTATTTAGACTATTTGCTTTTTAAAAAATTTAAATTTTACAATATTTTCTTAAATTTTTCAACAAATTTCAAAATAAATTAAACCAATTAAATCGATCTATTTTTTATAAAAATTAAACTTTTAAAAAATGTTTGAGTTTTTTACTATTTATCAATTTATAAATCATTTTCAAAATTATATATTTTTCATCAGAAGAATCATTTACAAAAAAATTAATTTTAAAAATTTTATTTTTTCTTCACCTTTTAATAAATGGCGTCACAATGAAAATTTTTGAAAAGCAATTCGATCTTTAATTAAAAAATATGGAATTTCAATAGGGCTGACTTTTTTTTTAATGAAGTTTTTTTGAACAGATTTTTTTAAATGAATCAATTAATGTTTTTCAATGTTGAAAATATGAATGCGATTTAATTTTAAATTTATGAACCATAAATTATATTAATTGAGCAAACTATTTTTTTTTTTATCTTTTAATTATACTGATCAATAATTTTCAAGTCAGATGTTCAAAAACTCAAGAAGACTAGTTGTGATAGATGTTACAAAAAGTTTGCTTAATGATTGTCAAAAACTAATAAAATTGAATTTTTACGACGATTCCAATTATTAATAAAAAAATTTTTTTTTTTCAAGAAAAGAATGTTTTGGAATTATTTATCTATAAAACTTTTAAAAATTCAAATTAATTTTTTAACTAATGCGCTTCATTATTTGATATATTTTCAGCACTTGATAATCGATCTGTTAATCTATAAATATGATGCTGTGCTCCATGTTCAGACATAGATACTTCAAAAACAAATGCAATACATAATAAAGTTTTTTCTTGACTTGTTATAATTTGCAAAATTGTAAAATTTTCTAATACCGAATTCATCATATATTCTTCAGGCAGTTGTTTAAGTTTATTGATGAAACTAACCATATAACTGCACATTTGAGATCTATCAAAACGGTATATATAACGTCCATTTTCATAAATTGAAAACGCTTTCTGTCATTTAATAATAATTAAAATAAAATTATTAAAATTAAAAATTATTATTAAAACTATCATTAAGTTGTTTAAAATTAATCAAGCTCAATTTATAAGTTTACTTTAAAAGAATATTACTATAAATGTTTTAGGAAATAATTCTAGTAAAATTGCAAAAAAACTAAAAGTTTTTGATAAAAATTGCATTAACTTAGAAAAATTATTAGTTTTAAAAAAGAAGTAGGCTAAAAGTAATTAGTAAAAAAAAAAATATTCTCAGCTAAATGGAAAAAAAACTATAAACATTGGACTTTTAAAATCAACTAATAAATTAAAACCTGTTTTGTTACTAATCTTTTATATTATTCCTGTTATTACTAAAATTCTGGTTAAACCTTGTCTTTTAAGATTAGCACTTCATAGCTGAAAAATTAACTTAAAATTGAATAAAATCGTCTAAATATTTTCTATTTTTTAGTGCAGTTAAATAGTCATCAATTTTTCTTTATATACATTTAATATTCTTCCTTGTTTTTTATCAAAACTTTTTTGATCTTGTTTTTACATGTTAAATATAAGTTAATGAATTATCGTTTAATTATTTTTTTTCAGATTCAAAAAACAATAAATTTAGTTAGTTATTTAAATTTTTATCTAATTTTTTTTTCATTCGTTAGTTGAAAATTTTTTATCTCAACATAAAAATTTAAAGCGAAATTATCAATAGCTTTAGAAAAATTCAAAGCTTAATTTAACTTTATTATACTGATTTTAATTTTAAACTAATCTTATTATCTTAAAACTAAAAATCATTTTCGTTTAGAATGCTTTTTTAAAAAGTCTAATTATAGTTAAACTTACCTCAACTTTTTCTACAACTTGTTTTCCAAATGAACAAACGATTGTTGTACAAACTAAAGCCATAGATTTTGTTGATTCAAAATACGCGTTTGTCCCGAAAAATGCTGAAGGATCATTCATAATATTAGGTGGATTAATATTTAAATCAGCCTTTTTTTAATTAAAAAAAAAATATCTCAATTAAACAAAAAAAATTAAAAGAAATTAATTTAATTACCCAGCATTTAACTAAGAAAAATGCATCCTGAGGTCCTTTGTCATACAGCTCTTTCAAACCATTTTTATTTTGTAAAAATTTATCGCATATTTGTTTGATGTCAATATCTTCTAGTTGAGAAAAGTCTGATGAATTATTCATCGAACTTGAGTTGCCATTTGATACCATTGATTCTCCATTTATTTCAACGAAAATGTGTTTAAAATCTGTAATTTTTTCTGAGTTTGTTGAGTCATTTAAAGAAGCTAGTTGAATATTATTACCTGTAGAGTTTGGTTGGTCGACCGAATGATTTAATTCCAAATAAGCTACAAAATTTAATAAGCGTAAAGAATTAGACGCAATAGTTTTGTTGATATGTCCAACCCCATTATTTTCAAGGTTATAAACGTTATTTCCTAAAAAAAGAAATTTTAGTTTTTTTACTTTAAAAGTATCAATAATTTTTTTTTTACCATTTGATGCTGTGTTTAAATGATTATTAGTTCCTGTAGTGACAGAGCAATTTGATGATGCTAATGTACCATTTCCGTTATTATAAGCAAAAGATATGTTACTATTTAAATTGACGAAAGGTTTAATATCTTCACTTGATGAATTATTAGGCCAAAATGCTTGCTATAATAAAATAAAAAAACTAATTAAAATGATTTTTTTCAACTAAAATCTTTTTACTGACTTTAGAACCTCCTTTAGTATTATGTTCTCTTGCTTTTCTTCTGGCTAAAACTTGAATATGACTAGACACTTGTTTTCTTGTTCGGGTCTTGCCAGTTCTTAATTTGATATATCTAGCAATCAATTCGTTTCGGCCTGTTTTAAAATAAAAAAAATTATTTAAAACAAATCGATTATAAATTGATAATTTGAAATTATAATTAACGTTTAATAGTTTTACTGTTTTAACAAAAAAAAAAGTTTAAAATTTAATTATAATTTATGATAAACCAAAAAAGAATTTCCAAAAAATTCAATAGTTTAGAAGTTAGCTATTTAAAAAATTGTTAAAAACTTGAATATAATAAATTATAAAGAAAAAACAAACAAAAAAAATTCAATAATAAGTAGCTCGAACTTGAACTTATAAATTTTTTTTTTTAATTTTACTATCTTAAAATCAATGATTAATTTGAAAATAAATTAATTTTTTCATTATTTTGTAATGGCTTTTTAAAAAAACCTGTAGAATCTTATATAAAGTTTTTTTATGCTTATAGAGTGTTTTTAGGAATTTAATTAAACTATTTTTTTTCTTTTTAATCTAGTTTTTCTCAAATATTTCTATGGACCGCTTCAATGAAGTATTTTTTTGAAGAAGAATTGGTCAAATTCATAAAAAACACATAGAGTAAATTTCAAAAAAAAAGTAATAATGCTCATCAAAGCATAAAAGAATTCGAAGAATTTTTGTTTATTTTAAGCGTAAAATAAAAAATTTAAGCTTTTTTTAAATTGTCATTTTTTTCGTTGGTACTCTGTATAAAATAAAAATTCCATTCTCGTGTAACAGTGAAAAGGAATTTCTATTTTTTTCGTTAATAAAACATATTTTTTTTTTTGAAGTGAAAATTGGTATGATCGAGAAAATAATTATTTTTCTAGAACTAAACTTAGTATTTCAAAGCAAAAATAGTCTATAAAAAAATTTAACAGTTTTGAAAGAAAATTTTTTAAGCTGATTAAATTTTTAAATGAAAAAATGACTTTGAATAATCTTTTAATTTTTAATCAAACTAATTGTTTTAAAAGCTTCAATATTTGAAATAATTTTTGGAACATTTAGATGTTCTGATCTGATTTAAAATGGAAAAAAATACATACCGTACATTTTTCCTTCTTCTGACAAGATAATTTTTCTTCGCCCACATGGTGGATAAATTGCAAGTGCTTCCTGAAAACTTTGTTCAATATCAGGTGACCAAACGCCTTCTGCATCATTTGCTCCATATGTAATGGAAACAACAAATTAGTATATAAAATTCATTTAATGTAAAACATAAGTAAAATGCTTAGGTTTAAATTTTTTAAAAAAAAAACAAAATTACCATCTCCATTTAAATTAATTTCAGAATTACTTCCTCTAAGAGAATCTCTTGAATCTTCATCATTTGAATCATTTGAATCAGCTGCAGAATATAAATTTGCGTTGTTTAATTGATTTAAATTAGTAATGTTTGTTAAATTATTAGAAATTAATTCATTATTTAAATGATTAATTTGGTTGCTAGGATCTAAAATTCGATTATTATTGTTTATTGTGTTGTTAGCCCAACCACTATTACTTATACCACTGTCTGACATTTTGGCATTCAATTTAATGACAAAAACTTTAATAAAAGTTCAGATAAAATTCTTAAATTGTTTTGAAACAAAAAAATTTGTTAATTTATTTTTTAAAATGACCAAAATCGATCAAAAAATTTTCTATTTTTGAACATGCAAAAACTTTTTTTTTTTAATTTGGCAAATATTTAAATTAAAAATAACATTTTAATTTAAGGAGATCTAATTTTAAAATGAAGAAGTTTAACTTTTTTTATGAAATTTTGATATCAAGAAAACAAAATTTAAAGTATTTTAATCATCTCAAACATAAAACTTTTATTCATATTTTAATATATTGAAAAAATATGCTGCTATGCGAAAATACACACACCACCACCACCACCACACTAAAACTTGAAATTCATAAAAATCTTTTAATTGCAAAGCTTAAGTGCAATTTAATTTTTTTTTTTTTATTCGTAATTTCTAATTTGTATTCTAATGTAAGAAAAGTTTATTTTGTTCAAATTTATTCGAAAATAACTTCTCTGTTTCCTCGATTTTTTTTTTGATTGATTAACAAAAAATTAAACACTTTAAGTTTTAATAGTTTTTTATTTTAAAACGAACTTTCAATTTTTTATTTAATGAAAATTTTATTTTTAAATGCTTGATGTGTGTTCTTGTATGTCGTTTTTGTTCCGATTAAAACTTTTAAATTTTTTAAAAACAAAGTAAATAAAATGGCACAACTTATTTTTGTTTTGAAAAACAAAAAATTGATAATGAATTATAAGAAACTACTTAATTACAAACACATTAAAACTATCAAATCACTAGATGAAAATTTTGCTTTGAAAATATGTAAACAAATTCTATTGAAAGAATAATTATCTTTTTTAAAAATTGTAAATTAAATTTGAAGAGAAAAATTAAATTAAATTTGAAGAGAAAAATTAAATTAAATTTGAAGAGAAAAATTAAATTAAATTTGAAGAGAAAAATTAAACGATTTAAAATTAGTGACCAAAAAATTAACTCTTTAGTTTTGCGTTTCAAACTTAAATTTTGGCAAAAAAAAATATTTATATAGAATTTTTAACTTAAATTTAAACTGTAACAATTTTGTTTCAATTTTAAATTAGACACAAAACACTTTTTTTTTATGTGACATTCTTCATTGAATTTTCTAGTAGATTTTCTTATTATATATATTTGGAATTAAATTAAGCATAGATTTCAAAGGCACATTTATTCTGTCTGTTTAAAACTAAGTGTTGGATGTTTAATGATGATGTTAGATTAAAGTATAAATACAATGATGAAGGCAAAATAAACAATCTTTATCAGTTTTGTGCAGATGTAAATTTGAAGAGAAAAATGAATAGACTTTTTTTTATAATAAAATAGAAATGATTTGTTAAAAATAGGTGATCAATTATTGTGTGAAATAATTTAAATTATTAAGCTTAAAATTAGCTAATTTAGAAAGTAAACTTTTAAAATTAATCACTTTAAGAAAATTTTGATTTCACTTAATAAAAATTAATTTTTTTTTTACAATTTAAATTGACTTGTTGACTGTGGTCAGTAAATTTAAAAAAATTTTACAATTAAATTTTAGGAAACAAATTTAAAGAAAAAAATTTGAAGAAAATTTGATTGCAAAAAATTATTTTTTACAAATTAAGAAATTTTAAATTAACAGTTTAATTAGGAATAAATTAAAATTTAATTTTAAAGTTGGTCAAAAATTTAAAAAACAAATTTATATATTTTAAAAATCACAAATTAAACTAATTTTGAAGTTTATTTAAAAGAAGAAAAAAATCTATTTCAGCTTAATTAACTACACAGTTGAGTTATAAAAAAAAAAATTAAAATCAATAGATAAACACTAATTAATACAAAAAAACTTTTATTTTTATCGTTTACTTTTTTTTTTTGCTTTGTTGCAGGGTTTTGTTCTTAGTAAATATTAAGAAATTTACCACTTTTTCAACTAACCTTTGTAAAAATACATAACCAAGAAATAATGTTTTCTTTTTTATTGTAAAACGCTCAATATTTAGTTTTTTTTTTTTTTACTTTTATACTGAACACAAACTTTAAAAACTACTTATATTAGAGTAGCTGAAAGTCTACTTTAGTTACAAAAATAAGTCCAGAGTAGAACAAAATTCACGACGCAAACAAAGCGCAAAAATTAAGAAAAAGAGAGGAGAAAGAAATCTCAAAATTGTTAAGTTCTACAACACTAAAAAAGTCTTATTTTTATTTTTTAACCACCACTACCAAAATACACATTAGCAACTTGTGCACACAAATGGCTAATGCTACTTCTTGCAATGAAATCCGGTCTGTAATGGCAAGCTGCCTCTTCAGTTTTTCCTCTCACTCTAAATAAAAAATTAAAAAATCGACACTAGCTCCATCTTATCAGATTAAATAAGAATTTCAAATCAAGGTAATATCTAGCGATACCTGTTGATTATAATTTAAACTTTTTAAAAGAGAATTTGTAAAAAAAATTTAAAAAAGTTTTATTTTAATAAATTACAAAAAAAGGATAAAAATTCATAATACAAAAAAGTATTTAACAATAAAAGTTGAAAAAAAAATTGTAATGAACTATTTTAATTTTTTGTCATTTGATTGTCTTTTACTAGTAATAACTTCAACAACACACCTTGATGGAAACCAACCTTTTTCTAAATCAGCATTTGAAGAACTATTTTTTTTAGTTTCTTTTTCACCATAAAACCAATATTTTTTATACCGAGTTACTTTTAAATATTCTGATTTCTTGAAACTAATTCTGGATTCATCACTAAATGGAAAATTTATACAAGTCATAAAACCTTTTGAAAACAAAGGAAACCATCTACCATTATAATCTTCAGTGGTAAAAAATAATTTTGTTTTTTCTTTTTTTAAAGTTTTTTGTTGTACTTGTTCAGCCTTAAATTTAAAAAAAAAAAATTAGATTATAAATATTAAAACCAAGTTTCAAAGTTCATACCGTTAAAGAATATTCATGACAATCCTTTTTAGTTTCATAATTAATACCATCTGTATCAAGCCAAAAAACTTGTAAAAAGTTTCTCAAGATACCTAAATTATATGGATAAACAAATTCACCATTTGTTCTTGCATTAGCTTTTGTCATAATCCATTCTTCAATTGATGTCATGTTTTTAAATAGAATTTTTAACTAAAAAATTCAAATGTAAATTGAAATGAAAATAGTGAATTAAAATCAACAAAATACCTGAGTATATAATAGATATCCAACACCTAAAATTATACCAATACAAAAACCAATACTTAAAACTAAGCATACAAAGTATTTAAAAGTCAATAAGACAACAGCTGATTTATCAGAATTAAAATAATACCAGCTCTATAGATTGGAATAAAGAATAAATTTAAATTTAAATTAAATTTTTTAAGAACTTACAGCATGATAACCTCTATAAACAGTAATTGATAAAATAATTAACGAGTGAATAGAACCGGTTACAGCAAACATTAAAAATAAAAGGAAGAAAACTTGGTTATTATGTCCACAACAGTTATTTATCCATGGACAATGATGATCCATTTTAAGTATACAACGATTACATTTTCTGCAATGATGAGATCTGGGTGCTTTATATCCCTGACAAATATTACAGTACTGTAAATAAAAATTCAAAGTATCTTCTTCATTTAAATTTGTTTCAAATTTAAGTTTTTTAATCTTTTGTTTTTCGGGTTTCCAGTTAAGAGGTACATAACCTGGCCCTTGTAAAATTGCACAAAAAAAGTTATAAACTACAAAACCAAGCTGACTACAATAAACTAAAAAATTTATAAAACCTAATGTCGATTTGTTACTAGGTAACCAAATACCCATTGATATCATAGATGTTAATGAAATAAATTTTATCATAAAAAATGCTAAAAGTGGACCCCAGTGGAATAACTTATTGATTGACATTTCGATAAAATTTTTTTTTTAAAATTTATTTTAATTATGAAACTTAAATGTAATTTATATAACCATTTTTAATTTTTTTTTTTTCAAAAAAGTATTAATTTTTAAATTTGGTTTTGACAGAAGATAATTTTAAAAAATAATCTTTTTCAAATATAAACATGATATGTTATTCTTACAATATTTTCGTTAAAATAAAATCAGTTCAAAAGAGCATGCGTTATAATGAAATGAATTTGCAAAATTATTTCGAATCCAAAGTTTATGTTTTGATTCAAAAAATAAATTTTAAAGAATTAAGTTGTAAAATAAAATCAAAATGAGTATTGTAAATTATAATGGAGGTTCCGTACTGGCAATGGCTGGTAAAGATTGTGTCGGTATTGCATGTGATAAACAATTCACAATTCAGTATACAACAGTTGATACAAATTATACCAAAATATATGAAATGGGACCAAAGATTTTTGTTGGTATTCCAGGATTAGCTACTGATGCAATAACATTGTCTCAAAGACTAAAATTTAGACAAAATATGTTTGAGTTAAGAGAAAACCGTAAAATGAATCCTAATATATTGGCATCATTAATTAGTAATATGCTTTATGAAAAACGTTTTGGTCCTTACTTTGTTGAACCAATAATAGCTGCTTTAGGTTTGATTAATTTTTTAAGTTGAAAATTTTTATTAAAATTAATTTTTTTAATTTATTTTAGATGATAAAACAAATAAACCTATTTTGTATTCATATGACTCGATAGGTAGTTATTATCAACATAATGAATTTGTTTCTGCTGGTAGTGCTACAGTTCAAATACTTGGTGCTTGTGAATCTTTATGGGAGCCTAATTTAGAACCAGATGATTTATTTGAAACTTTATCACAATGTATTTTAACAGGTTGTGAAAGAGATGCTAAATCAGGTCATGGTGCTTATGTGTACATAATTGAAAAAGACAAAGTAACTATAAGTGATTTGAAAACAAGAATGGATTAAATAAAAAAAATTTTAAAGAATATTTATATTAAAAATAAATTTTATTAATTTTTTTTAAAAAATAAAACAAATATTTTTATAGAAGTCTTTTCCTACAATTATCACTTTTACAATGACAAAATATTTTTTTTCCTGGAACACAATCTACTCTATAATCATAATCCCAAGTTATTTCAGTATATGCAGGTATATGTTTTGAAGAAAAAAATGATAACCAAGGAAATCTTAAATCATGTGTATCTACAAAAACATTTTGAGCAAAACAATTAGGGTTACAAGAGTGATTTAAAAATCTACCAACATTTCCTCTTAATTTACCGTTAATTGCATACATATCTTTTTCTCCATAAAACGTACGTAAATTATTATAAAAACTTGATTCTGAACTTTCTAAGTTAAAAGATGTATCTTCATCAGTAAAAAATTTAGCTTCTTGTAAATTTTCAATTAAATCTAAATCAGCTAAATATTGATCTCCAAATTTTACACCTTCTGAATCAGCAGTTTCATCATCTAAAATCATTCCAGAATAAGTGCAAATAAAAGATCCTTTAGGAATATCATGCAAAGTTCTTACACCCCATCCTTTATCTAAAGTTTTAAAAACTTGAAGTCTATTACGAATTCCTAGTTGAACAATTCTATTCAAACATCTTTCGTTGCAACTACATGATTGATTACATTCGTATATCCCACTTAGAATTTTTTGTTTAAGTATACGATTTTTAATAGGAAATTCATAAATATCCATAATTGGCGTATAAGATTCTTTGGTTAATTTTTTACAAGCGCACTTTTCATCGTCTTCACAATTATCTGTACAATCACAACAGACTAAAAAATTCTTATCTAATACTTTATGCAAACTAGGTTTGAACTCTCTATAAGGCATGTATACAAATTTTGAATTTAAGCTGCTAGAATCAATTGAATTGATTAAGGAAATAGGTTGTATTTCTGTATCTTGAGATATATCTTCTATAAAAATATAATGCTTAATTAAAAACTCAATTTTTTGCTCTAAAACAAAATTTTTATCAAAGCAAAACTGATCAATGTGTAAAATTGAGTTGGTTTTTTTTAAATAATTCCAAACTTGTGTCATGTTGCTAAGTAATTTTCCACAAGGTGTTAAATAAAAAATTTTTTTTTTGTGAAAAATAGTAAATTCAAAAAGTCTTTTCCATCCAAAAGTAATTGGTATAAGATACATATTCATCCCTTTAATTTTTATGCCATTTAATTTTTCATTTATACATTTGAAATTACAAAAGTGATCTTTTTCTACTAATGATTTTCTTTTACCATAATTGTCAATTTTTTCGTATATGTTAGACAATTCTTTACCATCTTCTACTAGTTTCAAATCATCTCTATTAAAACTTTCAATTTCGTTTAAAGTATCTTGATCATCTTGTTCATCTTCAATTATAATTTCTTCAATTTTTTGTTGACTAGATACATCTAAATTACGAATTGGTCTATGTCTTGAAGGATTTGTTTTTTTATTAACTTGTTTAGAGAGATCATTTAAACAATCAATTTTAGTGTAATCACCTCTAAATACCCAAATATGAGTATCATATTTATCAATATGAAACTTCACTAATTTACAATCAATTCTTATTACTTTTGCCGGTAATTTTTCATAAAAGTTTTGATTTGGAACTTTAAATTTAATTGTTTTATATTCTCCAATTTTACATTTAGCTAATGGGATTTCAGGATGTAGTTTAAAATAATTACTAACAAATGCTTTTTCTCTTGGAGAAAAACCATCTAAACCTCTAGATTGATCAGCTACAATTGCTAAATGTTGTTTAGCAACATATGAAACCAAGCCATTTTCAAAGAAAATTAAATACCTAAATTTGTTTGCTGTTTTAGCTAAATCAACAATTCTTCCAGCAATGAATGTTACTATATTATTTTTACAAAAAATTTTAGCAACAACTCGGTATGCTTTTATTAAAGCTTTATTGTTTGGAACAAAATAAGCTATTCTATTTAAATTTACATATACAAACTTATTTGAACCTTTTAATAACTCAACTTGAACTTGTCTTTTAGAAGTTAAATCTGATACAACTCTAGCTGAACACCAGTTATTTACACCATCTTCTAAATTTATTAAAACTTCTTCACCTATATCAAGTTTTGTTTTAAGTTGAAAAACATCTGTATTTTTATTTGAAAACTTTTGTCTAGAGCATACAATTCCTTCTTTCATTAAACTAAACTGTGAACAAGCTTTATCAGATATTATAGTCAAATAAATTTTTTCTTTAATCGCATCTTTTTTAACATCGATGTCAAAAAATTTTTTTGTAGTTGATTCATAATAAACCACTCTTTTTACTTCATCACATGGAAGATAAAATTTATTAAAAACAGGATCAAACTGTGCTGTATCATTAAACTCCATTTTTATTTTAAATTAAAAATTAACTAAACTAATTTTCATTATAAACTAAAATTCTAAACTAAATTCTTAATTTGATATGCTTTTTTTTATTTTAAATTTGAGTTAATTTCTTATTTATACATTTATAGATTTTTTCGTTAAAATAGCTTACCATAGTAAACAAATTAAAAAAAACTTTTTTAATTTAAGATTAGAAGATATGTTAATGGAGTATCTCTTTCCTTTTTTTTTAATTTAAATTTGATTATTAATCAGAATTGAATTTATACTTTTATTTCATAAATACTTAGTGATTAAGCTTTAAATTGAACACATTTTTTCTACTTAAATTTAAATTATACTTAGGTACTTCTAAGTAAAATTTAACTTCTCTTTGAAAATGACTATTCTTTTATATAAAAATTTGACAAATAAATTAATCATAAATAAATTCATTTTATCTTCTAAAAATTTGTGTTCAATAACTAAATTAAAAGAAAATAATAATTTGAAACAAAAACAAACTTTTATTTATCGTTCTTATGTTAAAGGATTATTTGAAGATGAGTTTGAAACTTTTAATGATAATAATAAATCATTTAAAAATCAAAAAACTCCATCTAATTCTATTTTAGGTAATTATTTAAATGAATTAATTTTTAAAAACCATAAATTTTTATTAAAAAAAAGCTTAATTAAATTAAAATTTAATTAGGTGATATATATCATAATCAACAAATAGAATATGGTACTAAAAAATTTTATCGTGGAAAAGTAAAAGCCGCTATTTTTGATTGGGGCGGTACAGTAGTTGATTGTGGTGTCTGTGCGCCTATATTAACTTACGTTGAATTATTTAAAGAAGAAGGTAATTTAAAAAAAATTTATTTTGTTTTAAAGGAACTTAAAATTATTTTGTATAAGGTGTTGATATAACAGAAGATGAGGCAAGAGGTCCAATGGGTTTAGATTCTAGTAAACATATTGAAGCAATTTTACAAAAAGAATCTGTTAGAAGAAGATGGAGCAAATCAAAAAGTAAGTTTTCATTTTTAAACTTTTAGCCAAAATTTTTATTTTCTAATTAAATTATTTCTAATTAAATTTTTCTTTTTAAGATCAAAATCCTTCTAAAGAAGATATTGAACGAATGGTGCAAAAATTTATTCCTCAAGTAAGTTAAATAATAAGTTAATATAATTCTATTAATTTTATATCAAAGTTTAATCTCATATTAAAATCAATTTAAGATTTATTAATTAAGAAGTTAATATAAAGATTTAGTTTTTAATATTTAATAGAGTTTTGGATGAAACCATATGTTACAAAGAAATGTCAAAAAACTTTGTTTATTTATAGGAAGCTTTCTATGTTAATATTACTAAATTATTTGTACAGGGATATTTGAAGTTTAATTCATAAAGCCTTATGAATTTAGAGTTAAAGTACAAAAAAAAAAATAAAAAGATCAAATTATTTTAAATGATAATCAGATGGGAATAATTTTTTTCGGAAAACTATGGGTTTTTTCAGAAAAAAGTTGTTCAAAAAAAATATTTTTAAACTGTATAAGGATAAAATTTTTATTTTAAAAGCAAAAAAATTAGTAGTAAAAGAAACTGTTTTATTAAATGATGCTTAAACTTTTATAAATCGTTTACAAAAAAAAAGATGTTCAAATTGAATTTAAATTTACATATCCATTCAGCTAAAATAATTTTTTTTTTCTCTTGACTAGGTATTATCAAGCTTACAAAAATATAGTAATGTTATTGAAGGTGTTAGTGACACTGTTAAAATATTACGTGCACACCCATTTAATTTAAAAATTGGCTCAACAACGGGTTATCCTTCAAAAGTTTTAAATGTTTTATTGAACGCTAGTTCTGGACAAGGTTTTGTACCAGATTCTTCTGTTTGTTTATCTGATGTGCCTGCAATTAAACCAAATGCTTTTTTAATTTGGACCTGTGCAACAAAACTTCAAGTTCAACCAATTGAATCTATTGTTAAAGTAGATGATTCAGTAAATGGTATACATGAAGCAATATTAGCAGGTTGTTGGTCTGTAGGTGTTGCTCGTTCATCTTCTTATGTTGGTTTAACTGAAAATCAATTAGAAGAAATAGATTCAAAAGAACTAAAAAATAGAATTCAAAAGGCTTATAGACGTCTTAGTAATTCAGGGGCACATTATGTAATTGAAAGTATTCATGAGCTACCTCAAGTTATAAATGATATAAATAGAAGATTAGCTCTTGGTGAAAAACCTTGATAATCTTTTAATTTTTCATAATTATTTTTTGACTAAAAGTTTTTTTCTAAAGCACAATCTTATAAAGGCTTTTTGACAATAAGTTTTCTTTGTTTAATTTGTCATTAATTACTAAAACAATTTTTTTTTTTTAAATTTTTTTGTTTTTTAAAATATGTGTTTTTAAGAATTACACTTAATCTTAATTTAATAATTTATCTTAATTGCTTTACTTAATTAGTTGAAACAAAATTAATCTTCACTATTTTTATATAAAAAATTTATTTTTTCAATATTAAGATGTTGAATTTTGTGATTTTGTATACTTTGAAATTTTTTTATCAAAAAAATAGAAGTTTTAATACTTTTAAAATCTAATTAATGCTTGTTAGACAGAGTTTATTTTAAATGGTTTTGAACAAAATTTTTAAAAAAAGTTTTTATGTAGATTTTATCTTTTTATTTTATTAAGTTTATCTTTTGAATTAAAATTTATAATTAACACATTTTGTAATTTTCTCTTTTCTTAATTTCACCTTATAGCTTTTAGAGAATTTCTTTAAAATTATTTTTTCTTCATTTTCCTAGTATTTTGTTTTTTTCACTTCTATTTTTAACTTTTATTTTAATCTTTTTTGTTACCAACTTTTTTATTTTGTCTTAACTAACTTATTTTTTATTTGATTTTATCTCAAATTTTAGTTTTATCTTTTCATAAATTTTCATTTTTTTTTATTTTACATTTTTTTCTTCAATTTTTTTTTTCTTTCTCAATTTTTCCATATTAACTTTTCAACAAAAATAATTTAGTTTTTTTCAATTATTTTAAAATTTATTTTATTAGAAATTTAAAATTAAAAATCTAATAAATTATAATTATTAATAATTAATTAATTAATAATTTTGTTGTTTAATTTTAAATTCAGGTCAATAGTTAAAAACTGTGATATAGAAAAAGTTTCAAAAAAAAATTTCCTGTTTTTTAAATTGATATATGAATGAATTAAATTTTGAATTTATTTTCTAAATAACTTTGATATAAATTTTTGATAGCATTTTTCGTAATCATATCAAAAATACATGGGTAATTCAAATATTTAATTCTAAAAAAAAAAACTCAATTTTATATTTGAAGCGTAAAAAGTTTTTGAAAAACTGTTTTTAAACATTTTCATCATTAATATAGATGAAAAATTTTGTCAAATAGTATTAAAAAAGAAGATAAATTTTAAAATTCTGTTTCAGTTTTTTTTCAATTATTTTAACTTAAGCTAATTATTTTCAATAAATTTTAATTAGAAATTAATTTTCCTTAAATTTTCTCATTAACAATTTCTTTTAGATTTTCATGTTGATTTGCTTTTTAATTGTTTTTAATAGATTTTCAAGAATAGAAAGTTTAAATTTGTTTTCACATGCTTTCAACTATTTTTGAATTTCTATTTATTCTAATAAATTGTATTGAGTAGTTTTTGAAATTTTTTTAAGTTTGTTAAAGAATTTTTTTTTTGAATGTTTATTGCATTTTTAAATGTTTATAAAATTAAATTTTTTAAACGTTTTTTAAATATACTTTTTCAAATTTAAAATACAAAAATATTTCAGTTTAAAATTTATTTTAGTTTAAAACTTACTTTAGTTTAATTTTGTTTCATAGAAAATGAAAAATTTTAATCAACTTACTTTTTTATTTTGTTTTACTTTTTTTTGTTTAATTTTATTTTACTTATTTTTCATCTAATTTACTTATTTTAGTTCAATTTTTTTTTTTTACTTTATTTTCATCAATTTTGTTTTTTTATTTTTAAGCAAATTTTGTTTTCTTATTTTATATCAACATCACTTCAATCATTTTAAATCAACATCATTTTAATCATTTTAAATCAACTTAATCATTTTAGTTAGATTTTTTAGCCTATTTGAATTAACTTTGTTTAAAAAAAAAAATCTATTTCATAGTTAAATCTCTTTCTTTTTAAAATTTCTTTCTAACTAAAATCTATTTCTAACTAAAATCTATTTCTAACTAAAATCTATTTCTAACTAAAATCTATTTCTCTTTAAAACTTATTTCTAACTAAAATATTATTTTAACTAAAATCTGAATGATTTTAAAAAAACTTTTAAAAAAACTGTTAAGAAAAAAATTAAATGTTTGACAAAATAATTTAAAAAAGAAAATAAATTTTAATCTACTAAATTAAAATCTTTTAATTTATATAATTCTATTAATTTTTAGAATCAATTTGAAATTCTTTTTTCATCAAATACTTATTAGATTTTTAAGCTTTATTTTGTAAATAGATTATCTTGTTTGTTTTTTCGACAAAAACATTCTTATTTGAATAAATTCAAAATCTTTTTTTTCTAAATAAACAAATTTTATTTTAAAATTATTTTTGTCTTAAATAGTTTATCAATGTAAATAATAAAACTTTTAAATCAGCATAAATTAAATGTTTTTTAAATTTAACTTTAAAAAACTTTTAATTGAAAATTCTAAAAAAAAATTTTATGTTTAAGAAACTATTTTAATAAAACTTTGATTTCCAAAAGAAAAATTTAATTTTGTAAACTAAAAAAGAAATTTTTTTTTTTAAATTTTAATATTTTAATTCAAAGACTTTGATTTAAATCTTTAGATAACAAAATTTTAAGACTTTAATAACAAACTATATTTTTGTTTGATCTTTTTTTTTAATTTAAATTTTTTGATACTTTAATGTTTCAATTTAAAAATTTTAATCAAAGACTTTATTAAATTTCTTTCCAATTTAAAAAGTTTTTATAAATTAAATTAATCATCTCTTATTAAAAAAATTGATTTAAAAACGATTTTCTTTGATTTTTTTTAATTTTCTAAAATAATATATTCTTCATTAAATTAGGTTTATTACTATACTAAGACTATTAAAATCTATCAATTTTTTTAAACTAAAACTGACCAAAAAGATACATTTCATTTAAAAAGAAACAATTTTTGAGAAAAAATAACTTTTTCAAATAAATCATTAAATAAAAAACAAATTAATTAATAATGCGAAACAAATTTGTAGCCAAAAAAAATCTTTAATTTTCAAGCTAAATTTAATATTTAAATCTCAATTATGGTTCTTCTTTAAGTTTCATCAAAATTGATTCAAAATTATTTTTGAAACTAAACTTTAATATTTTTTCATTTACTTATCAATAACTTTTTTGAAAAATTTTTTATTCACTTTGGGTTATTAAAATAAATTATTTCATCTCAACTTTATATTTTTAATTAGGTTTTGTAATGTTCAATTTTATTATTTATCATTTTAAGATATTGAGTATCAAATAAAATAAGGTTTTTACAAGTTTTTTTTACAGAAAAATTCTGTTGTAACTTCAAATTTATTTCAAAATTTTGAGGAGATTAATGTTTCAAGTATTCAAATATTAAAAAAATTTTTTAAAAATATTACAAAAATGACAATAAAAATGAAACACAAATTATTACAACAAACTTATTTCTTAAAGAAAATTATAATAATTTATAACTTTATAATACATAATGATAGACAATAAGTTTTGGTAAGATTTTTTTAATTATTTTTTTGTATAAAAACAATTTCCTGTTTCAATTGTCAATATCCTGCAACATCTTAAACTTTAATTTATTTTTTTTTATAAAAATGTCTAAACTGTAATTTAATCAAATTTACTAAAACAAACTTTTTTTTTGTATTTAGATTTTTAGTATAATTTTATTTATCACTTTATATCTAAAATAGCTTACAATAAACCTTTAAATCATTTTAGTAGAGAGAAAAATAATTAAATTGTTTAGAGACTTTGTTTATTTTGTGAAACTTATAAATAAAAATTAATTAAATAAACTTTGGTAAACAAATTATTTTAAACTAAAAAAAATTTTTTTTAAAGAATTCCTAGTTTCGAAGATTTTAGAATAAAAAGATTAAAAGTAAAAGTTTAATAAGAACAAAAGTTTAAGAATTCACAGTTGGCGGTTAAATAATCAACAGTAAATTAAAACGGAAGATACTTTTTATGAATTTTTTTTTAAGCTAAAATAGGATGTGAATTGTATTTTTTATGTTTTCTTGAATTTAATACTTTTAGATAAAAATTTATTGACCAAAACTGTATTTAGAAAAAAATTTCCGTTTTAAAAATTTTTTTTATACACTCGAATATACAGGTTTCAGTTTAAATAAAAAGGGTTTTTTTTTTCAATGTTTTGGTATAATACATGGGTCACCGTTCAAGACATTTTTCTTAAAGAGTTTTTTTTTATATTTGAAGGTGAGCTTATGTCAATAGTTTAAAGGTCAACTTATTTTTTTTCTTAATAGTTTTGAGCCTATAGTCTTATTGAATAAGTCATGTTTATTGAAGAGTAAGGTTTTTTTTTTAAAAATACCTATATTTCTTTTGTTTGCTTTAAGAATAGCTTAGCTTTTAAAAGGTTGAAAGGTCATACATTTCTTTGTAGGTGAATTATAAGCTAAGGTATAATATAAAAAAACAAATTTAGTTACATTTTTATTTTTTTACCTGTATATTTTAAAAGATACCGAAAGAGAAAGTTCACACACCTTGAACTTAAATTATTTTTTTTTATAAATGAACTTGTAGATTCAAAAACTTTCTTAAAGATATTTTAGCTGTTGATTTTGTAAATATTTTTTATAAACATGCAAATGTTATATAATTGATAAGATTTCTTAACTGTAAAGGATTAAAGAATAGTAAAAGTTCGAAATTTATTACAAAAGATGACGCTTTTAAATACTTGTACTATTACCATGCGTAAAAAAAAAATAAACGTAGGTCTTTTTTTGCGCAGGCCATCATAATTTGAAAAAAAAAATTATGAATAAGTTTTTTGGATTCCAGAGCATATGATCTAGTTTTCAATTAGCTTACAAGTTGGCAAGTTGCCTAAAAAAAAGAAAGTTTTCTTAATTTTTTTTTATAATCTAAATAAAGCGTGCATTACCTTCTAGTATAATGTTTTTATTTTTTGGAAAGAAAACATTTTAAAATTTAATGTTGTCCTGACCATTTAAAATGCGTTTTGAATGATGTTTAAACCTAGTTTTAAAAATTCATTTCTATTTTCATCAAGCCATTCAAAAGGTTGTTTATTTTTTTCTTCAAGTAAAAATTAATTAAGATTCGATCATATTTCTTAATTTATGATGCTTCATTTGTTATTTTCTAAATTATCCTTTAGTGCGTGTCTATAAGTTTTGAAATATTATTTTTAAATTAAAGTTTAAGTGATTGTTTAATTTTTAAAAATAATTTAATCGATTCAATAGTTTATTGAAATTTGCTATTTTTTTATTTTTGAATTTTTAATTTATATTACAAAATTTTATAAAAATTCACCAGATAAGTTTTCAAAATTTTTTAAAGAAAGCAAAATGTGTGATAATGAAACAGAACTAATTGATAAAAATCAGCTTACTGATAAACAAAAACTTGATGTTGCATTAGAATGTCATAATTCTACAACAGATGTGAAAAACAATAGTTTAATAGATAAAAAAGATTTTCAACAAGTAGTTAATGATAAAATTAAAAATGAATTACAAATTGATCAAGTTTCTAATAAAAAAAATGAAACGACAGATGCTCAAATATTGAACAATTCTAAAATAGAAAAAAATGATAATTCAAATACATCTAGTATAGAAATAATAAATGACCATCCGTCCAATAAAAATTTCTCTAATAATACATTAACAAATGATTCAGTAGACACGCCAAAGCGTCTACATGTAAGTAATATTCCATTCAGATATCGTGATCCAGACCTACGTCAATTATTTTCAGTAAGTTATAATTTTAATGTTCTATTTTTTTAAATTAATAAAATATAATTTAAAATGAAACTTTTAGCAATTTGGTACAATTTTAGATGTAGAAATAATTTTTAATGAACGTGGATCAAAAGGTTTTGGCTTTGTTACTTTTGCATCAACAAATGATGCTGAAAAAGCTAGAGCAAAATTAAATGGAACAATTGTTGGAGGACGTAAAATAGAAGTTAATAATGCTACAGCAAAAGTTCAAAATAAAAAACCTGTGAATAACTTAAACCCTAATTTGAATGCTAATTTAGCTAATTTAGTAGCTAGTTTAAATCCTACTAATATACCTGTTTTAATGAACTTGAATCATTTGACTGAACTAGATGTTTTAAATAATTTAGCATATGTAGCTGCATCACAACAACCTAATCAGCCTATTGTAAAACAAAATTCATCATCTATTTTGAATACATCAGATTACGCAAACACTATTGCTCAACTGTCAAATAATCCAATAATTAATTTAGCAACAGCAGTTGCTGCTGCAGTTGGTAATGATCCTCAATATACAGTTAATCCAACAAATTTACAAGCTTCAAATAATTCATCGTCATTAAAATATAATTCACCAGTTATTTTGAATTCTGTTTTAGCAAACAATGGATCAGTTCAACCAATTTTATCACCAACCTCATCCCAAAACATTCGCTCAGTTAATTATTTGAATAACTTACTTAATAATCAATTCTTAGCGCAATTATCCCAATCTAATCTTTATTATAAAAATAGTCCTAATCCATCAAAAGCTCAAACATCAAACGTAACTACAAATTCATCTAATAACTTGTCTTATTCTTCAGGTAAGTTTGTTTTTTATTTTTAAACAAATTATCAATTAGCTAGTTTTGGTTTTTTTTTTTAATTTTGTGAAAACAAACGTGTCTTATAATTTTTGATAGAAAGTTAATAGCTGTTATTAGTTAATAAATCTGTTTAGCTAGTTGCTTATTTTATATAGAAAATATTTAATATACGACACAAGTTTTAAAACGCAAAGCTTTCAAAAATTGTTAGTCAAAATAATTTTAAAAGTTCACTAAAATTAAATTATTTTCTCTTCATGAAGCATGAAACAGGAAACTTTTTTTTTAATCAAAAATTTTTTTAATGTAGTCTAGTTTAGAGATATAGGCATGCTTATGTTGGTTTATGTAATTGACTTTGATTGTCTTTTGTTGATAATTAGATTTTTTTATATTGAAAAAAAATTTTCCTTAAATTAATTTGATGAAATTTATTTAGCTAATTTGCATCAATAAGACACGTTTTAAAAGTTTTTTTAATATTTTTAAACAAAAAAAAATTTTTCTTTATATTCACCTTTTTTTTTTTTGCTTTTTTGAATTGATTAAATGATGAATTTGCATATATTGTGATACTATTCATAAACCTGGGATTAATCTTGCATGTATCAACAATCAATTTTCATAACAATTGGAACTTAAACGATTGTCTTTTGCTTTTTTGCTTTTGTTTTTTTTTTGTTTTAAAATTTCAATCTTATAATTTGGAACTCTAATATTTAAATAATGAAAAAAAATTAATTGGAAATGAATACAAAAATTAATAAACAGCTAATACAAGTTTGAGAAATTTAAATAATCGAGCAGCTCGTACACGTCAAATTAATTCTGTTAATTCTTTAGCAAGAAGTAGTCCATCATCAAATTTAAATTTATCTCCTATAATTTCTACAAATAGACATAATTCAAATAATATAAATAATAGTTCATCTTTATCTTCATCTCAACTTCCTGTTACTTCAGTGTCAGCAACAGCAGTAGCAACAGCTAATAACTCACAAAATGGAAATAATTTAATTGAACCAAATAATCCTACTGATGCTATACACGCTTATTCGACAGCTCAACAGTATGTTTTTTTATTTTTCATGTTTTTGTTTTATTTTTAATTATTTTGATTAAATTTTAGTTTAAATCAATCTTCGTTGCGTGATAATCTTTATAATGAAACTTGTTTAGGCTATACACCTAATGAACGTTATCCTTTGAATGTAAGTTTTAAATTTTTATTTTTCAGGTCAAGATCAGATTTGTTTTTGACTTTTTTTATTTGCTAATTGCAATTGATTTTTTGAAAATATCTAATTTAAATTTTTTTTTTAATTATCATTGGAACTTGAAGGCTAATTATGCTGCTTATTCAGCTGCTGCTCGTGGTTATGCTGCAATGGCTGCTGCACATAATTTTGCTTCAGTTACAGGGTAAGTTTGAAATTTTTTTTTTAATTTTTATATTCTATGAATAAAAAAAATAACTTTTAATAATTTTGAAGAATAAATTATATGGAATTGAAATAAAAGATAAATTTAGGTTGATAACTTAATTTTTTATAATTTTCCCATTCTTTAAATTCATTAATGCTTAAGGCTTTTCAATAAAATTCTCTATAAATAAGTTTTTTGTTTTATAGAAATAAATTGTCTAAAAAGTTTTTATAAAAATTGTTTCATCGATAAGCTTAAATCTATTTTATTTTTAAATAAATCAAAAAAAAATATTTTAATGGAAACATAAATTTGTTTTTAAAAATTTATTACCAAACAAGTTACATTGTTTCCCAAGAAATTATTTAATTATTTAGAAAATATTAATAAGTTTATAAAAATTAGTTTATTTGAAATAAATAATAATTCATTTTCTTGTAGTCTAAATAATTTAAATTTTTTTCTGATAATTTCACTTCCGCTTTTTAAATTTTTTATTTCAAATTATTTAAAGCTTTGGTCATCAAGTTTTTTTAATTTTAAAAGTTTATATCCTTTATTAAATATCAATCAAGTTTTTAGACAAGTTCTTTATTTATTTTTTGTGTATTAAATATTGAATAACTTTAATCAATAAAAAGTCTTTTCTTAAAATTTATCATTTCAATAGTTTTAAAATTTATATCAATTTATCTTATTTTATCTCTTGCAATTTTATACTCATTGATCAAAATTATATTTAATCTTACAAGCTTAAAATTTTTTTTTAGACTTGGACGTAATTATGTAGAACCTTACTTAGGTCAAACAATAGGACCAATACATAATTATGGGGTAAGTTTATTTTCAAAATTATTAAACATTGTTTTATTTTAAAGTTTTATTTTAAAATTTTATTTTGAAGTTTAATTCAAAAGTTTCATTTTAAATTTTTATTCTAAAATCAATAAAAAATGATTCTTTTTAATTAAAATTTAACTTTTTTTATACTAATTTTTTTTTTTTTTTTTTTTGTTTTATTCATCTCGATTTGGCGAAAAATTTTTATTAAAACTTAATTTAAATATATTATTGATTAAATATATTTCATTTTTTTTTGGGTTCTAAATGGATTTTTCTTTTGAAATCAACAATTTCCGAATCGACTTCACAATTAAACTGAATGGACCAAATTGAAAAATTGATTTTCAATCACTTTTTACATTCTAATTTAATTAATTGTTTTTATACAAAATTATTGATCTTTTATCATATTTTATTATTTAGACAAATATATATCGAAATGCTTATAATCGATTTGCACCATATTAAAATAACTGAAAAAAAACTGTATACATCGCTAGTATGCTGCATGTTGTTGTTTTTTTTTACATAAAAAAAGCTTGTGGTTATTGTCAAAGTTCATTGTTATGTAAATTGCACTTAAATTAAAATATGTTTGTTGATTATGAATCTTCAATATAAAAGCTTTAAATGAAAGTTCTTTTATAGCTTAAAATTTGTTTTTTTTAATCTTAAGTTTATTCTTTTTAAACTAAATCACTTTTGCTTAAAACAATAGCTCTACTAAATTTAAAATGTTTTGTATATTTTCAATTAAAGCCTTTAACCTACAATTAGTTTTTAGTTTAATCAATTTTTTATCAGCATATGTTCAACTTAATCTATATTTGTAACAATTTTTTTGTTCTTTTTTAAAAAATTTGTAAATACTAAATAAATGAAAGATTTTAAGTTAAAAATTAAAATAAACTAAACTTTTAAGATAAATTAACAAATTTTAATTTTACTATTAAGAATTATAAAGAAAGGTAAATTTAAAAAATTATTTTAATTGTCAACTAAATTATTAAACTTATTAAAAATAAACTTTATTTACTCAATAAAATTTAATAATAAACTTCCTATTGAAGTTAATAACTTTTTAAAGTTATAAACTCAATAATAGAAAAAATTCTTTTTTAGCAAAATTAAATTAAAACAAAAATTTTAGTAAATTAAAAAGCTGTCATGTTCTATTTAAGTTTTTTAAAATAGAATTATTAAAAAAAAAACTTTTTTTTTCTATCAACTTATTTATCACCTTTTCAACTTGAAATTAAATTAACTACTTAATTTTATTTTTTTATTCAAACAAGTAATTTTGCAAAAAAACTCTTAAATGTTATTTGTATATTTAAAAGAAACTTTTCAAGCCACTTAGATAATATTTTTTTAAAGATATTTAAACAACTTTTTTTTTGAAATACATAGTTAAAAGATTGTAAAAAAAAACTTTTTAAGTTACTTTAGTTCAATAATAATAAAATAACTTTCAATTAGTTTTTTGGAAATTGACTAAAATGTTTTTTTTAAATTATATTTAAAAACTATAAAATTTTTTATTTAAAACTTTTCAGTAAAAAAACATTCAAAAAATATCAGAAGATATATTGAACATAATTAAATGTGTAAAATATTCACTATTTGATACTTTCTTTTTAGAAAAATGTATTTTTAAACATAATTTACAATATTATAAGGTCTTAATTTATAATTAAACATCTCTTAAATTTTTTGAAATGATGTTTTAAAATTAACTTGAATTTAAAATCTTTTTAATGAGTTTTCAATATTAAAAAAATGTTTTGAGAATTCAACAAGAAAATTGATATTAAAAAATTAATTGAGAAATTAAAGTTTGAAAAAAATGTTTTTCAGATATTTAGAAAAGAAAAAAAAGTGTTAATTTACAGCTTTAAGTTGACATTTTTTTTTTATGTTGTCTTGTTTAAGATGTACTAGAAAAAACTTTTTATTATTTAGAAATTTTTACTGACAAAGTTTATGAATTCAAATGAGTTTTATTAAACACATTATAGAAAAATAATGTAATAATGTTTTTGAAATAAAAAAATTTATTATGCTTCTAACTTTTGAAAAGCAAATTTTTAATTAAATTTTGAAACCTAAAAAATTTTTTTAAAATTTGATACACACATTCGATAAAACTTTTTTTAAAGTATTAAAAAAAACATATTTTCTAATTATTTTGATTTATCTTTATAAAACAATTTTTCATAAATTACCTTTTAAATATTATAAACTAGTTCAAACTATTTTAATCCTATAATATAAACTAATTATTGATATTACAAAACATCAAATTAACATTTGAATATTAAAAGCTAATTAAACTTTTTTTTTTATCGAAAAAAACTTCATTTTCTCAAATGCCCACTTTCATTAATTTATAAAATTTTGTTTTTAATTTAATTGAATCTTTTTTACCAGCATAAATATTGAACTATTATAAAAATTCTTTTTCAAAATTTAAAATTAAATTAGCAGAAAAATTTTTAAAATTTTTTTTTTGAAAACATATTTTTAAACAACTTCCGCTTTTAAAAATTAACGTCATATTATAGATTTTTATTTTTTATAAAAAAATTTTGTTCTAAATATTTGTTTAAAAGAATAAAATTTTATTCAAAAAAAAACAATTTTAATAAGCTTTTTGTTTAAAAACTTATTTAAATTTTTGATTTAAATTAAACCTAATTTTTTTTACTTTTTATTTTTACTCTCTAATTTGTAATTGGTAAAAAAGAAATTCTATATCAATTTAAACATATAAAATATATCAATTTTAGAACTCAAACATTTTATTAAAATTCTATTTTTATTTAAAAAAAAAAAATTATAGTTCGTATAAATTAGTAAAAAGAACAAAATTTAAATACTTTTGTAGATTAGTTTGAATAAAAGACTGTATTCAAATCACGCAATATAAATTAAAATTTTGAATCCGAAAAAAAAGATTATTTAAGTTTAAAACAAATAAACAGTTTTTATCAAAATTAAGATCAAAGAATTAATAAATTATTCAAAATGAATTCTTCAAATCATTCAATTTACTGTTATTTTTTTTTTAATCTCCTTTATAAAAAAACTTCATTAATTAAAGGAAATTCAATTTGTTTTTTAATCAAAATCAAGGTTTTTTTATTCATGTGAATTTCAAAAGCTTTTTTTTTGACCAAATTTAAAAAACTAATTTTTTTTAAAAGATTTAAAATGTTTTTTTACATAAAAAATAGATCCTTACAAGATCATTAAATGATGTTTAAAAGTTTATAGTTAGAAATAAGGTTATGAAAATTAATTTATAAAGTGAACTTTAAGCTTTTGTTTTGATGATTTATAATTTTATTTTTTAAAACTTTTATTTTTAAGAAAAAAGTCTATTTTTTAATTTAATTAATCAAATATATATAAGTTTTATTAAATTAACAGGTAAAACTTGTCAAAAATTTTAATTTAAAAGTTTAACCTTATTTTGAATTTATCATTAAAAAAATTTAATCATTAAAAAACCTTATCATTAAACTTTTTTTTCTTTTTTTAAATTTATCCCCTAAACATTTTCATTCATTCTTTATACTTTTTTTCTAATTTACTTTTTCAATCAAATTAAGTAGTCTATAAATTTAATATTAAATATTATCTAAAAATATTTGAACCTGATATTATTCAAAAAGTTAATATTTTTTATTAGACTAATTAATTTTTAATAAATTTGGACTTTTTTTAAATGTTTTAACTTGATAAAAACATCTTAAAAAGCTTTTTTAAATATTCATTATAAGAAAGAAAATTACATAGAAACAGGTAAATAAAACTGTGTAAATAATTATTCTAAAAGTTTACTTTTTTTATGAAAATATCAAATTCCTTTTTAAAAAAATATGAATTTTTAAACTTTGTATCAAATATTCAAAAACAAAGTAATCATTAAAACCAATGTTTTTAATGTTTGGAAAAAAAATCTAATTTATCAAAATTAAGTTTAAAATAAACTTTTTCTAGTTTTATTAAACGTGCTTCTTAATAATATTTTTTTCTGTAAGTTTTAACTAATTAAGTTAATTAAAAATAATTGAAAATTAAAAAAAGACTAAAATAATAAGTCTTTTTCACTAAGCAAAATGTCTTTAATATCTAATGAGCTTCCGTTTCCGTATTAAAATAGTATTTTTTTTTCTTAGATAAAAAACAAGATAAAAGCTTAATTTTTTTGAAATTTTATAAAGCTTAATTGATTAGTTTATCTTTTTTTTAAATATCTTTTTAAAAAAAATATCTATAAAATAACCTTTTTTTTATATATATGTTTTCATAGATTACTCACTAATTTTAAATTAAAAACAACTTAATAAAACTAATTTTTTTTTATTGATTTTTAAAACTTAATCAAAATTATAAAAAATGTCAAAATTTAAAAAAAAAAAATTCCTACGAAATGTAAAAAATAATTTTGTAAAAAAAGTTAAAATTAACAAAAGAAAAACTTTTTTTGAAATTTAAATTAAATTTCACTTGATGAATTTTTTAAATATTATATAACAAAACTAAACTAATTGTTTTAAAAAATGACCAGAAAATGTTTTTTCATGCTTGAAAAACATGACTTTTCAATGAATTAATTATGATGTAAAGAAAAATGTTAAATAAATTGATAAATTTAACAATTAAAGTATTTAAACAACTTTCAAAAAATATTAATAACCAAAATTTTTATTGATTTATATTGAACTTTTTTATGATCTCAAAATTTAAAATAATTTGTATAAAACGAAAAAATTTTTTGAACAGAAAATTTATCTTAAAAATAATTTTTAAAAATGTTGACAACAAAATGTGTTAATAATTTGAAATAAGTAAACTTATAAGAATGAAAAAAATTATCTATAAGATGTTTAAAAGAAAAGATGAAAATTTGAAAAAAAAAAATGTTGAAAATAAAGAAAAATTTAAAAAAGGATGTTGAAAGTCTAATAAAAATAAAGTCTAATGAAAACATATTTGAAAATAAAAAAAACATATTTGAAGATAAAAAAAAATTTTTTGAAGATAAAAAAAAATATATTTAAAGATGAAAAAACAAATTTTAAATTTTGAAAAAAAATTTTAAAAAGTAAAAAAGAATATTTTTGTTTGTGAAAGAAAGAAAAAAAGGATGAAAAAGTATTTAAAAGTAAAAAAAGAAAAAGTTTTTATAAAGATGTTAAAGCTTGTTTAAGAGATGAAAAGAAAATTTTTTTTTTACAAAGATGAAGAAAATAGTTAAAAGATAAAAAAGAAGTTTGTTTGTAAAAAAGAATTTATATTCACCAAATATCTAACTGTTTATTTAAAACATAAATTTTTAAACATATTGAATGCTATTAAATATTTTAAATTTCAGGTAGATTTTCATAGTTTTAAATTTATGATTCAATAGTTAAAAACAAAAAATTAATCAAATTTCTTTATATTTATTTTTATGAAAAAAAAAAAAAAATTTTATTCAAATAAATTAAGAGTTTTTATAATAAAAAATCAAAAAGCTTTTCAAACAGAACATTTTTTTTCTACCAAATTAAATAGTCAAAAAAAATTTTTTTTTTAACTTATCAATTAGTACATAGGCTTAAAAGCTTTTTTATAAATTTAGATCTAAAAAAATTTTTTTATTTAAATTTCGAAAACGTGTTTTAAAAGACTTTTGTTGAAAACAGCTTTTTAATAAAATATGAATTAATAATCAATTTCATCAATACTTTTAATTTTTTTGTCAAAATATTATTTAGCTTTTGAAAAATTTATAATCACTTAGACTAAAAGAGAAATTGTCTTTGTTTCAATTCAATTATATTAAAAGTTTTATCCATATGTTTTTATTAAAATAAAATTAGCTTTCATTTTTTAGAGTATTTGCCAAGTCTTCTAAAAAAAAAAAACTTATCTTTACAGTTTTAGATAATTGTTTGTATCAAAACTAAATGAAAATACATAAAAAAATTGAAAAATTTTATACAAACAAAATGATTTTATTTCTAAAAAAGAAATTTAATTCAAAGGTAATTTGAGAAAAAATTTTTAATTTACATTGTGAAAAATTTTTTTTAATCTCTAGACTGATTTGAAAGTATCATTAAAATAAAAAATTTTAGTAAAATAAAATTTGAAAAAAAAAAGTTTGAAAAAAAAAGTTTGAAAAAAAAAGTTTGGAAAAAAGTTTGATTTGTAATTCAAGAGAATTATAATGAAAAGAATTAGCAAAATTTAAAAGATTAAAAATTGAAAAAAAAAACAAATAAATGTTTTATAATTAAACATGCTTTATCTATGTAACCTTTTAATATATCTTTTTAAAAGAAGATTAAATATTTCAGGAAATCTTTTTTAATAATTTTCTAGAATTATTCTATTGAAACTTTTTTTTTAATTTCTTAATTATACAAACTAAAAATATGGTTTGAAAGTTAAGATTGAATTTAGCTGAATTAATATTAAAACCTAATATTTATTTTAAGTATCAGTAAATTAAAACTTTAATTCAAACAAATTTTCAAAACAATTTTTGTTATTATTGATATTTTGAAAAGTTATCCTTTTGAAAATATTTTATTCAAAAAGTATTCTCTTGAAATATATTTGAATAGAACTTAATTTGAATCAAAATATTTTCGATTCTTTTTAAACTAATTCAAAACTATAAACAAAATTAATTTGAACATAATGTTTATTAAATTAAGCTCAACTAAATTTTGATTAAAAAAATTAAGTTGAAAAAATATCAAGTTTCTTATTAAATTTAGTTTTTTATAATAAAAATTTTGTTTAACAGATTTTAAAATAATGAAAAAAGTATCAAATTATTATCAATAATTTATTTTTTAATGTGTTTAACTTGAAACAAAAAAGATGAAACTGAATATTCTGTTATCGAAATAAATATTTTAAGATTAATATGGCTTTTTAAATTTTTCAATAAAATATTTATGAGTTGAGAATTTTTTTTTTAAAATAATTCATTTAAATTAAATTTATGCTGAAGCAATTTTTTCGAACTAGTTTTGCTATGAAAAAAAGTTTTAAAAAAAAAAATTCTTAAAAATTGGTTAAACTTATTAAGAGCAGAAAAAATTCGGCTTTTTATGACTGCCATCTATTTTTAAAAAAAAATTTGTTAGGTAGTCATAACAATAAACGCTGCCATTTTTTATTTTGCTATTTGTTTGTAAATTTGTTTGTTTCATTCTCTGGATTAATTAAGTTGCCCATTATTTGACTAAAGAAAAATATATCATTTTATGCTTAAATAATTATATTAATTAATTTAAATGTAAACTGAAATTAATGTATACTTGTAAATATTTATAAAACTTTAAATTATTA
This sequence comes from Anisodus tanguticus, assembly GCA_034509755.1. Classification (NCBI taxonomy): domain Eukaryota; kingdom Viridiplantae; phylum Streptophyta; class Magnoliopsida; order Solanales; family Solanaceae; genus Anisodus; species Anisodus tanguticus. The sequence continues at coordinate 122,981 of JAVYJV010000054.1, read as the reverse complement.
AAAAATATTTCAAAATTTTAATCAAAAACAACAAAGTTTTTAAGAAAAATAAAGATCAAAATTTATAAATTTGATTTTTAATCAGAGCTTTCACAATGGGTAGAAAAAAAAAAAAGCCAGCAAAACCATGGTGTTGGTAGGTTTTATTCTAAACTCAATTTTTTTTTTATTTTAAAGTTTTCTAATTTTAAGGTACTGCAATAGAGAATTTGATGATGAGAAAATATTAATTCAGCATCAAAAAGCTAAACATTTCAAATGTCATATTTGTCATAAAAAGCTATACACCGGACCAGGTTTAGCTATTCATTGCATGCAAGTTCATAAAGAATCAATAGATAAAATACCAAACGCATTACCTAATAGAAATAGTGTAGACATAGAAGTTTATGGAATGGAAGGAATACCTGAAGGTGATGTTAGAGAACATGAATGTAAAAAAGGTGATATTAAACCAATTATACCAGCTACTAATGTACCTCCTGCCGGTTTAATACCTGGTTTAATAAGACCAGGAATGCCTCCTTTACCATTTATGATGCCTCAAATCGTTCATGGTTTGCCATTTAACCCAATGACTGCTGTACCACCACCATTACCTAATACAGCTCAACAATTAAATTTACCTGGTCATCCCCCACCACCACCTTTAAATAGGCCACCTTTACCTTTAATAAATACTTCTCAGTTGCCTCAAGCACCAAATCAACCACCTTCATTACCATTACCTAATGAACCATTATTTTCAGCTGCAATTACAAGTTTATCATCTATCAATAATACAAATGATTCATCATCAAATAGTGATAATAATAAATTAAGCACAAATGGTACTGCTACAAATAATATAAATTTAATTATAAGTCCACCTAATTCAAAAATTATTCATCCAGAAGAAGATATTTCTTTAGAAGAATTTAGATCTAGATTACCTAAATATAATAAAAAGAATGAATTAAATTCAAGTCAAAATTTAATTCCAAATTTCGTAATCAATTCTGCAAAACTTAATATTTCTCAACCAGTTTCATTATCAAATAATTTTAATAGAAATACATTTAGTGAAATGAATAATGATAATATAAGTCAACCACTTTATAGTACACCAAACGGACCTCCACCATCTAAACCAGCATCATTTCAATCTACATTCAGACCTACATATTAAAGTTATAAAGGATCATTTTAACTAGGACTTTTTAATCGCCATTTAAATTCAAAAATAAAAACTAATTTAAATTAAAAATAATTAATTTTTAGCATCATAAATAATATTAAATTGTTATTATAAGTTTTTAGCTTTTTAAAATATTTTTTTTTTTCACTTGTATATTTAATTTTATTAATTAATTTTTTACTTCAAATTTTGTATTAAGATTAGTGTAAATCAAAATATTTTAATAAATGAAAAACTATTTTAATTTAAATAGAATAGTAATTTTATTTTTTTAAAAAAAAGTTCTTTAAAGTTCAGGTTTTCGAAGCATTGAAGCAAAACGGTTTGTGATAAATAAAGTTGTATCAATAAACCGGCCAACACAATTACTTAAACAATATTCTTGATTTTTATCTAATTTTGATCCTAATTTATCTGAAATACATTTTTCCCAACAAATATCATTTAATCTATTTATCTGAAAAGAAAATTGTAGACTAAAAAAAATTTTATTTTAAATTCAAATTACCTGCTGTTGAAATTGTAATTTTTGTTGTTCAGTTACAATTAATTCTTTTAAATCCTTATCATCTTCTAAATCAAAACTTAAATTGTCTGAAGCCATTTTGAACTTTATGTCTTTGGTTAATTAAATAATATAAAAAAAAATTTAGTTATTAAAACGTGATTTTAAAGTAAATAATAAAGGCATTTAATCTAAGCCGAAGCTATTTAGTTTTCAGCTTCTTATTACAAGCCGATTTTATTTAATATAGAATTAATATCCTATTAAAGTTATAGAATCTTTTTACTTTTGATTTCATGAATTAATTTTCCATTTTATTTAAAATGTGGACTTTGAACTTAAATTAACTATTTTAATTTATTTTTTCAATAAGTTCAATATAATTTTTGAACAAAATTTAAATTTTATCATCTGAAAAAAAAAGTTTTTCAATACAAAAATAAAGTTTTCTCTTTAAAGACTTAAAACTTTTTTTTTTTGAAACAATAAAGATTAAGGACTTTTAACTGAACTCATAAATATTTTTTAGCTAATTTTTTTTTTTAATTTACTATTAAGTTTGTGTTTGAACTCAACAATCATTTTTCTTTTAAATTTTTTCAAAACAAAATTATGTTCAACAAACTCATGCTAAATACTTAAGCCAAATTATTTTGAAGATACCTAGTATATTAAAACCAAATGTGTAACATGGAATTGATATTAAATAAATTAAAAATTCTGTAACTGATAGTTTTAAACAAAAGACTTTTACAACTTTATAGCCCGAATGACTTAAGGATATTTGAAAACTATTAGTAACTAATTTTGTAATTTTAAAATCAAATTGCATACAACAACTACAACGTTCTTCTTCAAAATTAATATACTTTTTAATTGATTCTTGTTCAAAACTATGAAATAATTTGTTACAAATTTTAAAATTTTTTTCTTTATCAAATAGAGCTAATTGAGTTGCTACACAATTATACTTTTGAAAAAACTTATCCTTAATTTTTTCTAAAACAAGAGAGTTTTTTTTTTTAAAATCTTCTTCGTCGCACTTTGATAAAAAAGGATTATTAATACTTTTAGAAACTGGTGTAAATTTAATTACTGTAGGGCTTTTGAGTTTTACGTATTCTTTTGTCATATAAAAATTTTGACTAAAAATATGTATATATAACTTTTTTGTTTTAGGTTTAAATGTCATAATAGTACCTAAATCATAAATATCATCTGTTAAATTTTTGAATGTAAATTTAAATAAAAAACATTTACGATCATGAAAAAGATAATTTTTATAAGTTAATAAACTGAAACGTCCATTTTTTTCTAATGAGTTTAAACCATTTTCCCCTAAAGTTGTATAGACACCATAATCATTTACTAATAATGTTATACTATGAAATAATTCAGATAAATTTTTAGTTAATTGATCAATATCATACTTTGTCTGATTATCTAATAATATATAACTTCTTATTCTCTCACTCAGGAAATTTTTTTTTAAAAATCTTTTCAAAGACTCGTTTCTTAATATACTTCTTAAACTATAACAAATTGTTATTTTAGGTATAATTGAATTATCAGATTCTTTAACTTCAAAATTAGACATTAATTTCTCTTTATAAAATGTATCAAATAAATAATTTGTCTGTAAATACCATAAAATGATTAAAATAAAAAATTTCAAATAAATTATTTTTGATTTGTTTATTAATTCAAAAAAATTGAAGAGAAAACTTTTTTTTTGTTTTTTTAAACTAAAATTTTTCATTTTTGTTGAATTCTTTGGAAAAAATTTTTTTAATAATTTTGATTTTAATTTTTTTACAAAAAAATTATTTAAGAATAAATTTTTCAAAGATAAAATAGTCTTGAATAAAGTTTTAAATAAATCATAAACATAAGACGTAGGTTTCAATGTTGTAAATGAAAATAATTTGTATACTGTGAAGCCAAACCAAATGTGTAGTGAATTCATAAAATAGACAAAAATTTCTATTAATTCAAATTTATGTCTGTATAAATTCATTCTTAAATCGTAACTTAATTGTATTCCAAATTTAAAGTTTTTTTTTGTTTTATTTTTATAAAGAAAATCAAACTTATTATTAGTTCTCAAATATAAATATTTGAAACAATCAATTAGTTTGAATTTTTGTGAACAAATAAATTTTTCTTTTTTAAGTAAATTTTTATAAGTTCTATTTTTTGTATCAAAAATAATATTTTCATAAGTTATATTGAATAGTTTTTTAAAATCCGAAACATAATAATAATTATGAGGATAAATTTTATATTTAGTTAACATTGATTCAATAATACAGTTTTTATAACATTGATTTTGAAAACTACAATTTAATTTTGAATTATTTTTTTCATGATAATTTGAACAATTTTTTGAGAAAAAATTATCTGAATGTCTTATCTCTATTTTAATATAATTATTATAATTACCGAAATTTCTATTAAATGGCCAACTTTTATATTCAGATAAATAAACGTTATCATACTCAATTTTATCAAACAATATCTTAAATGTATTACTTTTACTAGTAAGCTGTAAAAATTTTTTATTCATATGTATTTTAGTCAATTCATAGAAATCAAAATCTATTTTCCAACATTTAAATTTTGAAAAATAAAAAACCTGACTATTTTTATGAAAAAAATTTTTTCTTTCATTTAAATCTTTTAAAACTGTTTTATCATAAATTTTAATATAAACTAAAAACTCATCAAGTGATTTTGTCAATTTATCATCTAAATAAAGTTCTCTAATATCAGTATTGTATCTTTTTTTAGTTAATTTTGAAACATTAAAACAAAAAGTAATAGTCAAATTTTTTGATATAAAGTTTCTCATTTCAATTACAGTGATGAAATTATTTCTGAAAATACTTTCTCTTAATATCAAATAGAAAATTAATATAAACATTAAAAAATGAATCAATTTTATCAAAAACTTAATTAATTTCTTCAAAAATTTTAAAACTGAACTTTTTAGTTTTTTATTTTTATTGTTCTTAATTTTTGAATCGATAGTTGTAAAAAAAAGATTTTTTTCTGAATCAGTCTTATTTAAAACTTTACTTCTTTTTAGATTAATTGTTTTATAAGAAGTATAATCTGAGTTTAAAGTCATAAAAGAAGTGAATTTTTTTTTAGAATTTATATTCTCTGACGACAAATTATTTTTCAATTTATCATTGGTATAAACATGATTATTGTTAAAGTTATTCAAAACATTTTCTGAAATAAAATAACTAGTTCTAGAAGTACCGTTTAAAATACATATGTTTTTATTAAACTTTTTTCTTATTGTATACTTTAAAATTAAAATGTAAATTAAGTAGAAATTAAATCCAGTAATTATTGCAATTATAGTAAAAGTATTAAGTAATAGTACTGCATAGTTTACATTAACTTCAAATAAATATTCTTTTTTTTCATCATTAGCTAATAAAATTGATAATTTAGATGTTTTATAATTTTGAAAAACTTTAATCTGACTTATGGCTACATAAAAAACACTGCAAGTTTTTTTACATGAACTTAAACAATATTTGTTGGTTGGTGTATTAGTTGTTAAGTAAACATCAACATAGTCATCTTCAAAATAAAGAAACTTGTAAAAGTTATAGTCAAATATTTTACGTTCACAAACTTGAACACAATGATCTCTTGAATAATATCTATCATAATCTTTACAAAAATAATCATACTTTAAATTTTTGTGAATTTTAGCACAAGAAAACTTGATTATTACAGAATCTGTTTTTGTTTTATCTATTAAATAAATATAATGAATAAAATATTCTGGTATTGAATTTATTCGATGTATATAAACATAAATTTTTAAATTATTTGTAATACTTTCTTTGTCTATCTTTAATTGTAAACCATTTTCATGATTTTGAAAACGATGACAAACCATACCAAAGTTTAAATAAAGAGTAAAATTAAATTTTGATGAAAAATTTAAAACTGTCATTAAATTACACTTTTTAATCAAACTAAATAATGTACTTGAAGATTGTGTTGCTTCTAAAACATTTGCATTACATTCTGATATTGTTACATTGGAACAATAATCTTTAATATCATAACCACATTTTTCATAAATATTATAAAAATCAGTACAAAAACTGAATGCTATATCTTTATGATTAACTGGAACTTTTGTCTCATTATAAAAAACACTATTTTTAAAATTATTTAAAAAATAATTGACATGAAAAATCGAAAAAATAAATAAAATAAAAGATAAAAAAAGGTTTAATGAAAACCAAACCATTTTTTCAAATTTCTCTTTTAACTTTAAGTAAAAAAATCAATTTAAAATAAAATTTAAAAAAAAATTAACTAAAAAACTCATAATTAATTTCTAATAAAAACCTAATTCATCAAAATTGTAATAAAAATTAATTTTGAATGATTGATTAAAGAAGCTAAAAAAATAAATTAAGAAGAATAAAGTTTTTATATTAAACTTTACCTACTTTTTTTTAAAAAGAATTATCTTGTATACAATTAAAATAATTATTTTTTAAGGTTCATTTAACATGTCAAAAATCGAACTTAATTTTATTTTGTTTCAGTAAATGTTTATATTTAAATTTTCAATACACAAGCTCTAAAATTAAAGACCAATTTACTTTAAAAATAATTTAAACAATAAAAGTTTAAAATAAAATATCAATAGCTTAATTAAGACAATTAAATAAAGCAAAAGTTATTTTAACTAATTTCAATTTTAATTAAAGCTAATTTTGAATTCAAATAGTATTTATTTTGAATGGCTTTTTATAAGCTTTTAATTTAAATTACTAAGAAAGAAAACATTTACTTGAAAAGTTTTAATTTTTTAAACCAGAATTTTAGCTTCAATTAAATTAATATTTTATTACCAAATTATAAAAAAATTATTCAAAAAATTACATAAGTTTTAATAAAAATCCGTTAAACATTAAAAATGACATTTTGATTTAAGAAAATATCTTATTTTTAAAAAATAAGATTATTACCACCATCCACCATGTTTTTTGTGTTTGTGTTCATGCTTGTGTTTATGATCATGATGCCATTTAAGAGATCCTTTATGTTTAGCTTCATGTTTGTGATCTTCCCAATGGTCATGATTTTCTTCATGTTTGTGACCATGTTTGTGATGTTCATGATGGTCTTCTTCATGTTTATGATGATCATCATGTTTGTGTTTATGTTGTTCCCAATGGTCTTCATGATGTTGATGTTTATGTTTCATTTCATGGTGATGATGATGTTTATGATGATGATCATGCTTGTGTTTATGGTATAAATGTTTTGTTTTTTCATGATGATAAGCTTCAGCATCATGTAAATAAACAGCAAGCAATGCAGTTGCAACAAGTAAACTGAATATTATTTTACTTGTCATGATTATCTAAATAAAAAAAATAAAAAGAAACAAAAAAATCTAAAACAAAAAAAAAAAAAATTAATTCACTATCACAATTTAAAGAAAAAACTTTATTTTACCAAAAATTTATTTTCACAACTTAAATGCTTTGAATGCACAACTTGAACTGATGCTTAATCAAAAAATAGTTTGAGCTTTTATATTTTAGGATAAATTGTTTTAAACTTTGACTTGAAATAATTAAAATAATTTAAATAACTTTTGTTTACCTATAAAAAGAAAATTTTAAGTAAACAATAAAAAAAAGGAGTGAAAATAAAACCTTCTCTTTTAAATTACTTAAGATAAATTTTTAAAAACGTACTAATTTTTAAAATAAACCACACCAAAACAAAGTAAGTTTCATTACTAATTAAAGATATCGATCTATTGTGAATTAAGTCATTCTATTTTAAAAAAAGAATTTAGTATCGCGTGTCAATTGAAGCGAAAAGATTTTAAAAAAAAACAAATTCAAAAGAAAGTATTAATTGTTTAAGTTTAGTTTAACTGCAATTTAAATTAAAATTAATAAAATTTAGTAATTTTAGTGTTAAAAAAAAGAAATTTGTAATAAAAAAACATTTATTTTAATTATTTACCGTAAATTTGACGTTTGATACTTTACTTTAAAATTTTGTACATAATTTGATAAAACTAAAATTAATTAAAATTTCAAAACAACTTTAAAAGTTAAAAAGTTTTCATAATTAATCAAACGTTAAAAAAATAAAAAATAATTGATTTGCTTAAAAAGACAGGAAGTCTTATTTATTATAAAAACTTTTAAATAAAATTATATACAAAAAAGTTAGTTTTTTTAAGTTTATTCAGGTTCTACATAATTAACACCCGATCTATCATAAACATTAGGTCTACGCTGTGAATTCTTGAATCTTTGTAATAATTTATTGTTATTTAAATAATTCCTGTTTCTTAAATTATTATAATTATAACTATTAAGGTTTGGGTGTTTATTTAATAAATTACTTTCATCGTTTTCATCTTGATTATTAATTAAATTATGATTATCAACAAGATTCCTATCTTGTAAATTAACCAAATTTTTATCTTGATTATTGTATAAAGTTGGATCTTGATTATTGTATAAGTTTGGATCTTGGTTGTTATATATATTTGGTTCTTGGTTATTATATAAATTTGGCTCTTGGTTATTATATAAAGTTGCTTCTTGATTATTATATAAACTTGGATCTTGATTGTTATATAAACTTGGATCTTGATTGTTGTATAAATTTCTATTTTGATTAAAACTAGATGGATAATCTAAGTTTGGTTTGTTTCTATTGAAATTGTAATTTTTATTATTCAAGTCATTTCTATTATAATTTTTATTAAGATTTTCATTGTCACTGTTTTGATTATAGCTATTAATCAAATTTCTCCAGTTTTTAGGATAATTTGATTTTACTCTTCCGTCTCCTTTATTATTTTTGTTTAAACCATTTTTTTGAGGTACGTAAACATCATTTCTATTAAATGGTTTGATCTGAGAATTACGATTATAATTTGTTCTTTGGTTTATTAAATTTTCATCATCACTATTTATTGAATTTTTATCATTATCATATTCTACTTCTGAACTAATCCTATTTCTATTTAGATTATTCTGAGTTTTTCTGTTATTATTCATATTAGAATAAACATTGTTATTTAAATTATAATTATTCTCATTATTATTTAATCTATTTTTGTTATTGATAAAGCCTAAGCCATTTTTATTATTCAAATTTTGGTTCAAATTATTTACTGGTAAATTATTTTTATCAATTTTGTTTGAATTTTTAGAATCTGTATCTTCATTATCAGTATTATCAGCTTGATTTGTTTGATTATCATTTACTGCTGTATCTTCAGTATTATTTTGATTTTCTAAATTTTCATTAGTATTACCATCAGCGTTTTCCCCTGTGTTATCGTTTGCATTCTCGTCTGTGTTTTCGTTTGAATCCCCATCTCCATTTTCATCTGTATTTCCTTCTGTATTTTCATCATTATTCTCATTATTATCATTAGCTTCTGCTTCTTGTTTTTGCTTTTCAGCCTCTTTTTTTTGCTGTTCTTCAATTGATTTTTGAATATCTTTAATATCATTTTCACTTAAAATACCAGGGGGAAACAAATCTCCTGGAAAATTTTCATTTCCTTGTAAATTATTAAATTGTTGTAAATCCGGGTCTTGACTTGGGTCTGCTTGACCTGATTGGTTTTGATTATCATCATTATCATTAGAATTATCTTCACTATTATTAGAATCTTGATTATTATCATCATTCGAATCGTTAGATGAAACTAAATTATCACTTTTTTTTTTATTACTATTATTCGTTGATGGTGTGTTAGGTGTTTGAGGTTGTCCAAACATATTATTTGTTTGTGGATTATTACCTTGAATTAAACCATTGTTAAGACCATAAGGGTTACCAATTAAACTAGGCTGTTGAGGTGATAACCCAAGCAATTGAGATAAAGTAGAAGGATTACGATTTGCTAAACTTGGATTATTACTGTTTGTATTAGCTTGATTTCCTCTATTTGCTCCTAATAAACTATTTGCTCCTCCAGGTAAAAAAGAACCTATTAAATCAACACCAGGTAATCCAGTTATTGGTTGCCCTTGTCTTTGTAATAATTGTAATTCTTGTAATTGTCTCAATCTTTGAAGTTGTTGTGGACTAGCATTTTGCAATTGATAAGGAGTTAATTGTTGTTCTGCTGGATTTAAAGCAGGTAACAATGTAGGAGCTAATAAACCAATTAAAGTTGGATAATTTGGAGGGTCTTAAAAAAATTAAATTAAAAACAAACAAAAAAAAATTTGAAAAAAAAAACTTACTTCGTTGATTTGCAACATAGTTTGAGTTAGGTTGTTGAGCTGCTGTTTTTAAATTTAAATCAATTCCAGAAGATGAATTAATTTCTTTAATAGATTTAGGCACAATAGAATCTTTGAACGTTGAACCAGTTGAATTTGGCAAAGTTTCAAATTTAGTTTCAATATTTGGCGATTCAGCTAAAATTATTGTTATTAAAATTAAAGTAAAAACTAAAGAAAAAAAAAAAAACTTAATGATATTTGATTTTAAAAAAACCATTTTTTTTAAATAAAAAAAACTTATTAAAAAATAAAAACTAATTCACATTTCCCAAAATAAAAGTAAATAAAAATAAACAAAAAAAAAACTTTTCAATTCTTTACTCGAATAATCTTACTATTCAACTGGACAAATTTAAAACATAAACATTTTAATTTAAAACTTTTGTCAAATATTTTAAAAAATTGAAACGGAAATAAAATTTAAAAAAAACTTTTTTTACAATTATCTTGATTTATTTGGCTAAAAAGATTTGGCTAAATAATATATCATTTCAAGGTTGTTTATGAATAAAAGAAAGAATTTATTTTTTATAAACAATTTCTTGTTGGTGTTAATCGACCAAACTCAATGATTTCGGAAACTGATATCTGTTCCAACTCGTTTAGAAATAAAGTTCATTTTTTTTTATTAAACTTCTTTTTAAAATTAGATTATATTCATGACTTAAATAATTTGGGTTTTTTTTAATTCAGGATGTAAGTTGTGTTAATTGTTTTCAAAAAATTTAACAAGAATTTTTTCAATTAAAAAGCTTTTTGTAAATTTTATTGTAAAATTCGATTTATAAATTTTTAAGTACAAAATTAAATAGAATCTGACTTTTGAGAAATCTAACTTATTAAGAAATATGTCTTTTGAAAATGTGTATTGATTACCTTCGAGTATCAGGTAAACCAATATTACTTGTAGCTTTTTCTAAAAATGCTAAATGACTTTGTTGTTGAGGTTGTTGATTATTATTTGAATTATATGAAGCTGGTAATGAATGCATTTGATTAATCATTGATGAAGACATTGGTGAATCAGGTAATATTGCTGGTTGTGGTTGATTTTGTATATTCATCATTTGTTGATTTTGCATTGGATATTGCTGTTGATAATTATGATGTTGTGGTGGAGGTCCCATCATATTTGGTCTCATACCTGAATGAACAGTTTGAATATTATTAGGAATTATTTTTTGTTGAATTGGGGATCTTTGTCTTATATTCATTGTTAAATGAGAAGAAATTTGTTGATTTTGAGAATTTTGTAAATTAATCATTTGCATATTTGCATTTTGGTTAATTGACATTGATTGTTGATTATTTGGTAATGAATTATCACTCAAAATATTTTGCCAATGATCAAGTTTTTCATTAAAACGTTCTATTAAATGGTCTTTACGTGCAATTTCAGCTTTAATTTCATTTATATCTTCAATAAGAATTTGTTCAGGTCTTTGACTTATAAATTGAAATCTTTTTTGTATAAAAAATGTTTCTAATTGTCTAGCTTGATCAAGAAATTTTTGTACACACTGCTCAATACTAAGCTTTAATTCTTCTGTTTCTGAAGATTGTTGACAATTTGAATTAGCTAATAAACCTACACAAGCATCAAATGCATCTTCAAATTCTTTTACTTGATTTAAAGAATTATTATTATTAAAGTTATTCATTTTATTAAAGAAAAGTTTTCAAAATTTAACGCTTAAAAAATTCAAATTTTTTAAAACCAGTTAAGTTTGAAATATTTTGACATTGAATAGATTTTTATTTATAACAAAAAAAAGTGGTTCACATTCAAAACATGTTCACCGGTTTGTTTACAAATAAGTTATATAAAAGTTTAAATTTTTTGTGAAAATAGCTAAGCATTGAACAGTTTGCACTTGACTGATAAAAAGATCTTTTTTAAATAAAATTTTCATAAAGACTTTATTGAGTTTAAAATAAAGAAAATAATTGAAATCGAATTCATTTTAAAGAAATAATTTTTACAAATTTTAATTTTTTAAAAAAAATTTTTAATTATAAATTAATAGTAAGTTCTGTAAACAATAACACTGATAATTGCTAATCCAATCATTATTGACCATTGTTTCCATCCTGATCCATCTGAGTTATCTGATGGTAAATCTTCAAATTTTCTTGACTGAAAAAAAATTAAAGCAAAAATTATAAGAAATATTTCATGAGAAAAGTTTTATTAAGTTCTTAAAATAATCATTACTAAATAGTTAAACTAAAATGCATCTTTTAAAACATCCTTTATCTTTTTTTTGATTCTGCGAAACAAAAACAAAATTAAAATTTTCTAATTCTCTTAATTTCAAAAAAAGAATCCTAATTTAAAGTTTTTAAATTTTGAAAGCATTTTATGAAATTATTAAATAGTGAAAGCTCTAAGTAATATTATTTAGTAGTATTAGCAACCATTAATATTTAGTAACAGTGTTGAGAAGTAATAGCGTTTAATAGTGACAACATTGAGTTGTGACAACATTGAGTAATATTAAGTAATAATAGAAACACTAAGATAAAGTAGAATTATTGAATATTTTATGAATTAACATTGAATAATCTAATTAATTAGTAATAGAATTCGATAAAATAGCAGCATTTTAGGAAAAAATCTAATGGCACTACTTTAAATGTGAAAATAGTTTTTTTGTTAAAATAAGTATCCAGAAATCAAAAAAAAAAAATTTCATCTTTAAAAAGCACTTACTTTTACTTCTTTTTTAGATCTTTGATGCTGTCAAAAAAAAATAAAAATTATAATTTTTTTGAAAATTTTTTATTAAGTACTTACTTCAACAATTTCACCAACTAAATATTGAGCCATTAAATCTTTAGCATCAGTAGAATGGCCAACATCTTCAAATGAATCTGTTGAATCTTTACCACTTTCTTCTAATAAAACTTCTTCTCCACCAGGATGCTAAAAAAAAATTTTACAAATATTTCAATTTTTTAATATAAAATTAACTTACTTCATCTAAAAAACTTTTAACATCATAAACTTTATCATGAATAATTAAATAAGGTGATTCTCTATTATTATGTTGAGATACTTCTTCTAATGTAAATTGTTTTAAATCTGGCATTTTGAAAAGCTGTTTTGAAAATGAAAAAACTTAATAAAATTATTACTTATAAGAATGGGAGTAATCAAAATAATTTTATTTTATTAAACTGAAAACTTTCAAAAATATTTTAATTAAAATAATTAAAGTGATTTCATAAAAAAAGATAATAAAATTCAACAAGTGTAAAGATGAATATAAAGACAAACACCTGAATTAAAAATAATTTAAAAAAAAAAGAAATATTTCACAAAAATTTTCAAGTATCTTAAGAAAACAAAAATTAAAAAAAAAAATAAATACTCACCTTTTTGAAGGTTGAAAATAAAATAACAAATGTTTTATAATCAAAGTTTTGATTTAAAAATTAAAATAAATTTTTTTTTCTTTTAAATTCACAAGTTTGTCTACCATGAAACGCTATTATAAAATAAATCAAGGTGAATAGAATTTTTTTTTACGCCATCTAGACGATAAATATCTTTTAAAAAATAAATCGATAAAAGAAATTATAAAATAGACATAAACCTGTATTTACCAAATAAAAAAAAATTAAATGCAACATAGTTAAACATGAAAACAAACTTTATATATTACACGCATATACAATTTCAATTGAAGCTTATAAGGCGCATTATTTAAATAAGATTAGATACAAGCAATTTATTAATTTTATTCATTTTTTTAAATAAATTAAACAACAACTAGTTTTTTTAAAAAGAAAATTACTTTTATTTGAATAAACTGAATTTTAAACAATTTTTTATCTTTAATGTAAAAATACAACGCAATGCTGCAATTAGAAAAACTAAAGTAAAACAGAAATAAATATACAAAGTAAAATTTTATTAAAAAATAATTGAGAACTAGAAAGTAAAAAACATTGAAAAAATTAAATTACACAAAACAAATGTAAAATAAATTTAACGAGAAATTCTTAACTGCTTTTAGAGAAAAAACTAAAACTTTTTTAAAGATTTTTTTTCACAATACTTTTCATACTTATTAAAAACAAATAATTAATTAAAAACAAATAATTAATTAAAAACAAATAACTAATTAAAACAAATAACTAACAAAAAAATAACTATTTAAAACAAATAAAAGATCTTATTAACTTTTGTTTTTCTTAAATAAACTTTGTATAACAAAACAAACTTAAATTTTGTTTTAAGATTTAAATATTTGAATAAAAAAATGAATACTAAATGATATAAAATTAAAAAAAAAGTTTAGTAATAAAAAATTAGACGATTTTTTGATAAACTTCAAAAATTTTTACAACTTTAACTCTTTGAAACTTTTTTATCAAAAGTATTTTTAGTCTTTTAGCTATTTTTAGTATACCTTGTAAAAAAAAATGAGATTAGTCGCTAGTGAACATATTTACAAAAGTTTTCTTAACTTAACCATGTTATTTTTGCAAACAAAAGATATTCTTCATGTATATGCTTATTACTTTTTGTAGACCAAAACTTTTTTTTTTTTTGGAAAAACAGACACATAGTCTTTGTTAATTTTAGAGCACAAGTATTTTTTACTTTCTAAGACTAAAAATATTTGAAACAGAAAATTGAAAGAAAATTGTCAAAATCATTTTGAAGTTATAAATTATTTAATTGAAAAAAAAAATGTCTATTAAATCTGATGATAAGAATTTTAAAAATAAACTTAATCAACTAGATAAAGTTGATGAAAATTGGAATGTTTTATTGAATAAATTATTAACAAATGATGGAGAAGAAATTAAAAAAAAATTTAATGAATTAATAGATTCAGATAAGTGTAAAGTTAATAAAATGTTAAATAACTTATTAGATAATGGAAAAGAAGTTGATTTTAATAAGTTGATTGAAAAATTGGTGAAAAACAATGGTGAAAAGATAAAAAAAAAATATAATAAATCAGGTGCAATTGTTAAATATGAATTTAGAGTATTATTTGAGTATTTATTGAGAGATAATAATTATTCTGATTATAAAGATGGTTTACAAAATTTTTTAATAAGTGCATTGAAAAATGATGGAAAAAAATTGAAAATTAAGTATAATGAGTTAAGTCCAGTAGAAAAAAATGAATTATTTTCATTTTTTAAAACTTTGACAGTAGGAAATAGATATGTTAGAAGAAATTTTTATAATCTAATTAAAATAAATGATATTAGTGAAGAGTGTTTTAATAAGTTGTTGAAAGAGTTTAATAAAGAAAATGTTGAAATAATAAGAAGTAAATATAATTCACTTTCAGATAAAAGTTATTTTTTATCAAACATAAAATTTTTAGTTAAAATTTATGACAAAAAAAATATTTATAGAAAAAAACATAAACTAAGTATGATTTTTGAAGATTTATTAGAAAATGATGGAGAAACAATTAAAAAAAAGTTTAAAGAATCAATAGACTTAGAGAAAAAGAATTTAATTAAAGATTTAGAGTTTTTACTACAAAAATTTGATGTTAAGAAGCCTGAAGTTTGTCTTATAAGTGAAGATTCATGGAATAAATTTTTAAAAAAAATATTAATAAATGATGGAAAAGATGTGATAAATCAATATAAATTATTGGATTCTTCTAATAAAAACATACTAAATAAAGAATTCAAATTTTTGTACAAAGACGATGAATTATTCAATCATAATAAAACACTATTAATTGAAAAAAATAGAATAGAAAAAATTAATCAAAAGTTATTAAAGAGTAACAAAGAAAGAAAATACAACTTAAATGACTTAATAACTAAAGGAGATAAAAAATGGAATGAATCATTAAACGAGTTATTGAAAGATAATGGACAAAAAATAAAAAAAAAATTTCATAATTCAAATTTAAATAAAAAAATTGAAATAAAAAGCGATCTCCAAAATTTATTAGCAAATGATGAAGAAGAAAACTACATTGAAAGTAATTGGGAAATTTTGATGAAAAACTTATTAAAAAAAAATGGAGAAATATTAAAAGTTAAATACAATAATTTAGATCCTTATGGTAGATATTACCTAAGATTAGAATTAGATTATTTATTAAAAGTAAAAAGTAAAAATTTTGATAAAAATCTGCTAAATAATTTTTCGATTGAAGAAACTACAAAAACTGAAAAAAAGAAAAAAAAAGTTTTTGATGATAAAAAAAATTCAAATAATCAAAAAACTAAAGATTTAGAAAAAGAGAAAATAATCAAAAAATTAAAAAGTGTAATGAAAGATTTGAAAAAAATTTTAGAAAAAGATAAAAAAGAGATTAAAAAACTAAAACTTGATGGTGATAAAAATAATTTAAAAAAGAAGAAAACAGAGTATTCAAATTTTAAGAAAGAAGTAGAAAAACTAAAAAAAAATGAAAAAAGAAAATTGATCAAACCATTTCAGAAATTATTTTCTTATTTAATTACAAAGTTTAATGCTTAACAGTTTCATAAAAAATTAATAATTTAACATGGTAATAACTTTTACTATTTTTGTAATTGTATTAACGCTTTTTGAATAAAAGTTTAAAAAACTTAAAAAACTCATGTTTGATTAATTATTTGAGAAATTTTTTAATAAAAAGCTAAATACTGTATTCGGTACTTTATAAGATTTAAAAAGTTTATATTACCAATTACCTAAACATATACTTTAGTGTTTTAATCTAATTATATTGTAATCTTACTAAAAAAGTTTATGTCTAAAGAAATAAATTTCATAATTAATTTCTCAAATATTTTTTCACCACTAATATATCAAAGTATACAAACCATTAAGCTTGTTTAATAATCTAAAAAATTTCTAAATTATCCAATTTACTAAAAAAATTCTGAATTATCCAATTTACTAAAAAAATTCATAAGAATAAAAACTTTTTATTTCAGCGTTTAAAATCACGTGCTTAAACAAAATAATTTTTATTGATAAATTTTTACATATATTTCTTAGAAAAAATTCTAATATGACATGCGCTTAAAAAAAATAAGATTTTTGTATCAAAAAAAAGGGAAAATTTCAAAAAACACCAAATTTATTGTTTAAAAGTCGTATTTTTTTTCTAACTATTTTTTCATGATAAATACTTCATTTAATTGATCAAGCTTCTTCAATATAGTAGTCTATGAAAAGATTTTTTTTTGTTAATGAGCATCCTTCATAAATTATTTTTTAACGACAAAAATATATAAATATGTGAGAAAAGTTTTTTTATTAATAGAAGATAAAAACTTTGAAAATTCTTTTTTACTGATCACAAATTTTAAAAACAAATTACTTTTTTAAGATATTTTAACTAAAATTATGAAAAAATGAGTTTAAAAACTAAAAGTGAATTACGTAGTGATATATATTTGAATGAATCTGATTTGAAAATAAAAGGAGAAAAGAAATGGGAATTTTTACTAAATGATTTATTGAAAAGTAATAAAGGGGTGAGTGAGGTTTTATATAGATTATTTGGCTCTGAAAACAAAAATAATACAAAGCATCTTTTAATTAATTTATTGAATGATGATGAAAAGAAAAATGAAAGCACTGATACTGATGAAACATTAGAAGACTTGTTAAAAAATAATGGAGAAAAACTAAGAAAAAGTTATAATAATTTAGGAGTTGTAGCTCAATATGAAATGAGAATAGAATTAGAATTTTTGTTAAGAGAAAAATATTTATCATCAGTATTAGATGAAATGAAAAATTTTTTAGAAGAATCATTGAAAAACAATGGAGAAAAAATAAAAAATAAATTTGATGAATTAGAACCTTCAAAAAGAAACTTTTTATTTTCTTTACTTAAAAGTTTATTAGAAAAACCTTTTTATTTAAAAGAAGTTAATTATTACTTAATTGAAATAAATGATACAAGTGAAGAAAGTTTGAATTTTTTATTAAATGAATTTAATAAAGAGATCGTTGCATACATGACAAAAAAATATATAACAACTTTTGGTTATATAATGAGTGGAATGAATAAAACAATTAATTGTTTATTAGATATTTATGAAGAGAAAAATACTGAATTATATTGTTATTTAGATTATAAAATTAATAAACTGTTCGATGATTTATCAACTAGTAATGGTAAACGAATAAGACAAAAATTTAAAGATTCAGATCAAAAAATTAAAGTTAACATATTAAGAGATTTAGAATTTTTGTTACAAACATTTGAATTAAAAAAACCAAAAGTTCGTTTTGTAAGCCAAGAAAAGTGGAATGAATTATTAGGCGAAGTATTAATTAATGATGGGCAAACAGTTATAAATAATTATAAATCTCTTGATTTTGATGATTGTAATCAATTAAACTATGAATTTGGTTTTTTGTTTAAAGAAATTGATATATTTTTAAGTAAAGAAAAAGAAAAAATTTTTTACATCAACAGAATATTATCTGAAAAAAATGAAGAAAGGAATTTAAACTTAGATGATTTAAAAAAAAAAGGTGAAGAAAGATGGAATGAGTTATTGAGAGAATTGTTAAAAGATAATGGGAAGAAATTAAAAATAAAATATAAAATGTTAATCAATGAAAAGAAATTTAAATTAGAGTGTAATCTTGAAAGGTTTTTAATGAATGGAGAAAATTCAAGAATTAATGTTAGAGAAAAATGGAAAATACTTTTGAAAATGTTGCTTAAAAATAAAGCTGAATTAATAAGACATAAATATAATCAATTAGGTATTATTGGTAAATATCAAATGAGAGTTGAGTTGGAAAATTTTTTAGAAGATAATAAAGATGATGAATTTGATTTTAAAGAGAAAAAAAAATTTGATAAAATTGATGAGTTTTTTGAAATGTTTTTCTCACAGAATTTTTTAATTTAATTTTTTGTTGATAAAAATTAAAGTCATTCAGTTTTTTTGAATGATACAAGTAGAGAAAATTAAATAGATTATTAGATGAATCATTGTAAAAAATTCGATACAAAAAAATATTTGAAAAACTAATTGATTTTTCATTAAATTATTTCAGCCTTAATCTTTAGGTTAACCAAACACAATTACATAGCTATTTTGAAAAATCAATTGAAATATATTTTTGATAATAAAAAAGAAAGTAATTTTGAAAAAAGAAAATTGAATTTTGACAATAAATTGGAATGGATTTAAATTTTTTTTTGTTTTCTAAAACTAAAATAATTTTTTAACACGATTTTTACAATTGATTAAAAAAAAAATATTAAAAATGATGTTAAGAGTTTACATAGTTTGAAAACGATTCACAAGTTTTAAAAAAAATAAAGTTATTCAATTACAAAGATGTTCTTGAACGTAAAAAAACTTTAGTGTACTATGTTTAACAAAATATTTTACAAAAATTTTTGATATTTCTTGATTTTTTTATAACTATACAATTTACAGATCTTATTTTTTGCTTTCATTTTTTGTACATTTATTCAAAAAGGTGTAATTTGAATAGCGTGCTATTGATGGCATTCTCTGACTTAGAGTTAATGTGTACTAACACTATTCAAAAATCAATTATTACATATTTATTTTACATGCTTATTTACATGCTTGATACTGAGTGTTATTCTAGTAATTAAAATATATTTTATTCCAGCTTTTGGGTTTAATGTTACACCAGAATAATTACAAAGGTGATGAAATTTTCTTTTACAAATTTTTCATTTATGTTTTTATCATTTTCTTGATCTAATATTTTTGCTATTAATTCTTTTTGATTTTTTCTGTAACATTCCAATAAATCTTTTTTTTTTTTTTCATGAATTAAAAAATTATATAAATAAATGGAAAAATATTTTACCACTAAATTTTTATCGCTGTATTTATTAAAAAGTTCAAAAAATTTTTCTAACTTATTCGTTTGATCAAAATATCGAATCATTTCCTCATAATTGTTGATTGGTGTTAAGTAAATATTTTTTTATAATTGTAGATTCAAAAGAGTCGCCTGGTTTTGGTTATTTTTTATCGGTGTTGTAAATAAAGCTTTTAAAAAATAAACAAAACTTGAAAAGTTTGTTAAATATTTTCAATATTCATTATTTTTAATAAAAAAATAATTTTTTTTATAAAAAACTCATTAATTTTAAATTAAAAATTTATTTATAAAAAAATTTTCAAACGCTTCTTTCTCATCTTGTAAATAAATTTTTAATAATTTGAATCTGTAAATTTTTCAATTTTACTAAACTTTTAGAAAACTGCAATATCGAGTATATATTAGTACTATAATAGTACACTAAAACAGTTTAGTAAAACAGTTTTACTAAAACTTTTTATTTTGTTTTCAAAAAGCGCGCTATTGTGAAATTAAGCGTGCTATTTTCTTGAATCTAAAAAACACTATTATAATTAAAAAAATATCATTTTTAATATTTTGATTAAATATTTTTAAATAAATTTCTATAAATTATTTTTTGAAAAAAAATTATTTTGTTTATCTATTAAAAATACGTTCAGTTTTTTATAAAAAAATTTTAACTTTTGTGAGATTTTTTAACGGCCCTTCAAAAAGTTTTTAAAATAAAAGTGGGAATTTTTCAAATATTATAAATCATTCAACAAAAAACTTAATTTTAATTTACCTAAAATGTTGTCTTTTAGGAATAGCTATTTAAATGATTTCAGTAATTTAAGCGTTGAAGATGTTAAATCTTTTAAAAAAGATAAACCAATTAATGTGACTCCTTTATTAAATGAATTTGAAATAAGCCATAACCTAAATGATTCATCTGTAAATAATGTACATTTTTGTCCTTTTGATCAATGTTCAAATTTATTGATCTATCAATCATCTGAAAAAATCGGTAAACTATCTATCTTTGAAATAAAATTCGACAATAATGAATTCAGTTATGAGTTCATTGAAGACATTGTAGTTGGGAGTCAAGTAAATAATATTGCATGGAATCCAAAAACATGCTTTAAAGATAAATTTGGTACAATAAAATTAGCAGTTTCATTATTCAATTATAACGAAATACAAGTAATAACTACAGTAACACAGCCTAGAGAAAACGAAAATAATTTTTCTAAAGAATTTGATGTGAAAAGATGTTCTGATACACAAATTAAAAATTTTATTAACGATTTAGCTTTCGAACCTATTTCAGGTAATTTATTAGCATCTGTTAGTGATGATAAAGTTTGTCATATTTGGGATACTGATAGTGGAGACTTATACTCAATGTTTAAATTAACGTCTGCTGGTATGTCTGTAAAATGGCATATGAATGAACCTAATAAATTAATGGTTGCAGAAAAAAAAGGAATAATCAGGTTTTATGATGTACAAACAAAATCAGCTGTTTTATCATTTTCATGTGACAAATCTTTACTTCTATCAGCTGATTGGTGTAGAACAAATAACTTTTATATTGGATGTACTGGAGGAACTGAAAATGTTTTTTGGAATACTATTCAATCAAGTTATCCAACAGATAAAATTAAAGCTCATATAAAAAATGGCGAATACTTAAGTTTTTATGATGAAAATGTATTTGCTAGTAGAGGAAAACCAAATAGCCAAATAATTGTTCAAAATCGTCGTTCAGGCCAAATTTTACTAGATAGAGAGATCAAAGCAGGAAAAGGTTTATCTTGGCATTCTAAACATCCATTACTGGCTGTTGGAGCCTATGATAAAGTAATAATCTATCATTTTGCTATCGTTTCATAAAAATCATTTTTTTAAAACTTACAAAAAAGAAGTTTCTTTATTATAACTACAATAAATTGTTAGTTCAACTAAAATTATTTTTTTAAAAGATTATAGTTAATTTTTAGTTTAATGAAATAAAAATTTATACAAAAAATATTTTATGAAATTAAATACATTGTCTAATTTATTGGAATTCACGTCTAATATACTTATCCATGTCTAAAAAGGACGTAACTACTACTCTATTAGCAAATTTACGACCAGCTAAATTTTGTTGAGCTTTTTGACTTTCACTAAGTGAACTAAATTCAACAAAAATCTGAAAAAAAAATTAAAATTAATTTTAATTTAAACAAAAAAAAAAATCTTACCTTTCCAACTCCTGGAACATCCACACCTTCAATTGGTCGAGGTATTTCAATAGATTTAACGTAACCATATTTTGAACATTCTTCTTTAATATCTTCTAAAATATCTTCATACTCATCATCGTCTTTTAATTCTTCAGGTAAAACCATATTCATTAAACATAATACTTCAGACATAGGTTGAGGTTGTAAACCAACACCTCCAAGTGGAATATTAGTTTGTAAACCTGGTACCTGTAATTGAACTGGAGCCATAAGAGCTGCTGAAGATATTCCTCCAGGTGTTGAAGCTAATGGCCCTGATTTAGCTCCTACACTTGCTCTTTGAACTATTAATTTTTTATCACCTAGTTGCATACCATTTAATCCGAGTATAGCCTAAAATTTTCATTAAATAGTATTAATAAAAAATAAAGTTTTTGTTTTATTTATACAAAGAAAAAAAAATTCTCAAAATTATTTTTTTGATTTTTCAATGTTTTAAACGCGCAAACCTAAAATTAAGTTCGATTTGATTGATTCAATCAAAAAATATAAAGCTATTTAAAAAAAAACTGTAGAAAGCTAAAAAGATGACTTAAAAAAGATTAACAAAAATTAATGAAAATAATTAAAAAATTTAATTATCTCACGTGTGTACCCAAATCAAGCAACCAAATGCTGCATTTTGTTGAAAATATCCTAAAAAACAAATTTATTTTGTAAAAGCAAAAGAAGTATTTAAAAGACCTAAATAAAGCTAAAACATGGAAGAAATAAATTTTAAAATTAAATAAAAAGTTATTTTGGATCAAAAGGAACCAAAAAAACTTTCTAAATTATTCGCATCCACTCAAACCTAAATATTATAAAAAAAATTTGTTGCTTCAATTTATCATTAGGGAGCTAAATCAATTTTTAAAAAAAAATCAAAAAAAAATTAAAATTTTAAAGTTTGAATGTAGATACAAACTTTCCATCAAAATGAACTTTTGTAAAAAATATTCTAAAACAAAATTAATCTGAAAAAAGAAATGCTGTAACGAAGAAAAAGAAAACAACTCAATTAAATTTGGTATCTATTTTTTGGGATTTGTAAAAAAATATTGATTTGTTAATTTAAATAGTGCTTAAAATTTAGACAATTTTTTTTAAATCATCTAATAGATAATAAAAACTGAAAATCTTGACTCACCTGATCTGTTATATTTACATCAGCATATTCACAAAAAGCATATCCTTTACTCATTCCTGTTGCACTGTCTTTAACAAGATTAAAAGCTCTTAATTGCCCAAAACTTGTTAAAAGTTCTAAAAAAAAAAGTTGTTAACTTGAATTTTATTTTTATGTAAGTAAATTTATTACCTTTGACTTGATCTTCTGTTAAATAATTAGGTAAACCACCTATGAAGATTTTATGAGCTGAATCTGTTACGACGGTTGATACTACACCAGGTACTGTAGGTTGAGGTTGGTCAGTCATTCCTGGCATAGGTTGATAATCATGAGGTCTTCTAATTTTCAAAGATTGTCCTTTAAAATTAATTCCATCAAAAGCCATTGCTTGAGTTGTTTCATCTATTGATCGAAACTAAAATATAAAAAAAATTAATAAATTGAATTTAAAGATTAAATTTTCTTACTTCTAAAAAAGCAAAATTTTTATCTAAATTTATTTGGACTGCTAATACAGAATTTCCAGATGCTTGAGCAAAATTGCATGAATGCATTTGACTATTGAAAAAATCCATCATTTCTTCTTCTGAACAACCAAATGGAATATTACCTACGTATAACCTTCTAGCTTGTCGAGTAATTGTAGATCCTACTATTGGTACAGCTGGTGCAGCTCCAGTAACAATTGCTGGTGTTATTGAAGGAACTGCAGGTACAAATAATGTAGCTGGTATTTGACCTGCAGCTTGCATTGCTTTGTATTGAAAAGGAGTAACATGCTCAAAACCTACTGGGGCAACATCCCAATATTTTGAAGGTTTCCTTCTTCTAATAACTTTTTTAGGACTTTTTTCTCGTTTTTCTCGACTTCTACTACGATTTCTTGATTTCATTTTTTCTCTGCTATCATCTCTTCTTTTTCTTTCCTCTCTTAAATCTCTTGAAGACAGTCTATTTTCTCTGTCTTCTTTTCTTCTGCGATCTCGTTCTCTACCTCGGTCTCTATCCCGATCTCTTTCACGCTCTCTATCACGTTCTCTATCTCTCTCTTTATCTTTATCTCTTTCTTTATCTCTTTCTTTATCTCTATCTCTTTCCCTGTCTTTTTCTTTATCACGATCTCTATCTTTTTTGATTTCTCTTTCAGAATTTAATTCTTTTTCTTTATATTTATCTCTATCATCTCTATCTCTTTTTCTTCTTTCTCGACTTCTATCTCGACTTCTGTCTCGACTTCGACCACGATTTCTTTCTTTAATTTTTTCACCATTAACTTCAGTATTTAATTCTTTACCGAAATCTTCAAATTTAGATTTATTTTCTCTATCATCATTAAAATCATTTTCTAATGGCATTTCAAGTTCCATTTTGAAAAAAAAAATAAATAAAATTATAAGAAATAAAAACCTAATGAAATTAAAATTATTTCAAGCAAAAAAAATATTTATTTGAAAAAAAAATAACAAAAACAGTGTGCATGTATTTAATTGAATTCATTTTTTAGAAAACTGACATCTATCGGCAAAAACTTTGAAATTTATTCAAATAAAAATTTCGCGATAATTTTTAGCTCATAATTGGGCAATTTTTAAAAAAAATTTTATCGATAAAACAAATGATTAGAGAAAGTTTTTTTTTGTTTTATTTTCAATACACAAAATTTGGGAAAATTTTAATTTATTTTTAAAATTTATTTACTTAGGAGCGTCGCGCTTTAAACAAGCAATTTCTATTAATCTTTCATCACGCCATAATCTTCTTTCTTCTAATTTATCGAGTGGAACACGTTCTTCTAAACTATCAGCAATTGTTTTTGTTACTTCATCTTCAAACATTTTTGGTGGAGGTTTTAAAGTTGTAGAAACATTATAAATACCTCTAGAAAATTTATCACAATAATCTCTAAAACCATTTGCATTTAATTGACATGTTTCAAATGTACCTAAAAAGGCATATCTAAGCCCAAGACCATCTTTCATTACAGTATCAACATCTTCTGGAGATAATAAACCATCTTTAACTAAGTTAAAAGATTCATTAATAACAGCATACTGTATACGATTTAAAGCAAAACCTTCAACTTCTCTTTTCATAGTAACAGGTTTTTGACCAACTAATACCATTAAATCTCTAACTTTTGTAACAGCAAATTCAGAAGTCCAAGGTGCAGGTACAATTTCAACAAGTGGAACAAAATAAGGAGGATTAATTGGATGAGCAACTAAATAATTTTTAGCGTTTTTTAAACCTTCACTAAATTTAGAAGGTAAAAAGCATGAAGTAGAACTAGCAACAGTTGTTTGATCAGAATTTACATGTTTATCAATTTCTTTAAAAACTTCAATTTTTAAATCTAAATTTTCATAAACACATTCTTGACAATGAAAAGAGTTAGAAATACAATCTTGTAATGTGTATGCAGGAAAAACTAATTTCATTTGTTCTTCTTTAGACATTGGGCCTTTTAAAATTTTTCTCTCATCATATTTAGTTATAGTATTTTTAATTTTGATAATAGCATTATCAACTAAATCTTTTGATTTATCATAAAGATGAACTTCATAACCAACAGAAATAAAGATCAAAGCCCAATTTTGACCAATAAGACCACTAAAAAAAAATGAATTAAGTTTCAACTTAAAAATTTAATTAAATTACCTTCCAATAATACCAATTTTTCCTTTAGACATTTTAAAAATAAAACAAATTAAATAAAAAATTAAAACTGTTAATCAACGTGTATCTTCTTTTTAAATAAAAAAAAAATTGAATGAAACTTGAAATTTTTCATCAGTATAATCTTCTATTTAG
Source organism: Anisodus tanguticus (assembly GCA_034509755.1). Lineage (NCBI taxonomy): Eukaryota > Viridiplantae > Streptophyta > Magnoliopsida > Solanales > Solanaceae > Anisodus > Anisodus tanguticus. The sequence continues at coordinate 96,975 of JAVYJV010000054.1, read as the reverse complement.
ATTTTAAATAAAAACTAAAGCTTATATATAGAAATATTAATAAAAAAATTATTTTTAAACCAAAATTATGTAAAAAGCTTTTTAATAAAAAATGTTTATATAATTAATGAATATAAAAAACAATTACCAAAACATTTTTTGCATATTTGAATTTGAGAAATAAATCTTTTTGTTTACAAATGGTCAAAGTAAGAATACAAAATGTTAAAATGATAATTTGAAAGTTTATTACAAGGCTATTTTTTAAAAAAAATTTTTTTAAGAATAAAATTTATTAAAACAAAATTTCATTTTGATTATATTGATAAAAGTTTCAAAAACTTTTTAAAAAACTAAATGCTTAGATTTTTGTAAATACTTATGAGTTATACGTGTATAATGATTTTAGTTTTATATTTACAATCATAAAATATAAACAAAAGAGAATTGTTTAACAAAAAATTATAAATTTTCATTTTTTAAACGTTAACTAAAATTTTCGTTTTTTTTTTGTAAAAATTGGTTCTCAATTTTCAAAAAACCTAAATACCAAAATAAATAAAAAGTAGTTTGTAGAAAGCTTTTTTTTAAAATTAACATGATAACTTTAAAAAAATTTTTTAACAAATTTAACATTTTTAAAGTTTAAATTGAAAAACATTTTTCATTTAAACTTTTTTTAATTAAGTCTTTTGACTTAATTATTTTCCAGTAAACTTAAAACTTCACCTTTTTCGTTTACTTTGTTTAGCAATTTTTTTTTTCTTAATTATCATATCATATAGTATTTCTAAACCTTCATCTAAACCTTCACCAATTATAGCACAAGCAGGTTGAACATGCCATAAATGAGATCCACTTAATTCTGGTAAACCTAAAATACGTGCTATTTCTTTTGGATCTTTAGCTGCAGGTAAATCTTGTTTATTAGCTAAAACTAAAATAGGTACTCCAGCATTTTCTGGTGTTCTTGCAGTTCTTTGTAATTCCATTTTTGCTTCTTCCATACGTTCTTGATCAACAGAATCAACAACAAAAACAATACCATCTGTACATCTTGTATAAGAACGCCATAATGGTCTTAATTTATCTTGACCACCTATATCCCAAACTAAAAAAGATGTACCTTTTGCTTTACCAGATTGAGCTTTTATTTTTTCACAATTAAAACCAATTGTAGGCACAGTATTTAAATATTGATCAAATTTAAGTCTATACAATGCTGTAGTTTTACCAGCAGAATCTAGGCCAAGCATTACAATATGAATTTGATTTAAAGATGGTAAACTGTCTAATAAAGAGTTTGAATGCTTGCCCATTGACGAACCCATCTTATATACATCCCAAAATTTTGATTATTATTTACTTTTTTTTAATTATTAAAACATAAAAATAATTTTAATTATCATTCAACTAAAAAAATCTCACCCTAAAATATATTAATAAATTTTAATATAAAACAATATATTTTAAAAAACACAAAAATTTACAAAAAGATTTGTTTACCAAAAATTAAATTGTTAAATTAATTTAAACTATAGATGGCGCTAAAATTTGTGACTTTTTTGTTAAATTATTCTTAAAAATTTTATTAACTTTAAAAAAAAATTAAATTAATAAACTACAAAAATGAATTAAAAACTATATAAGGATAAAGATTTTAAAAATGAAAAATGATTTGAAAAGCTTGTATAGTTATACAATTGATACAGAACTTTTTTTTGATGGAGATTTTTTTACTAAACTACTATAATGCTTTTACTAATTGAATTATTTATTAAGCCTAATTCAATTATGAAAAACATAAAGTTTTAAATTAAACAAATAAACGAGCTTCATTCCAACTTATTTAATTTTTTAAGTAAAATAATTTTTTAAGATTTGAATAAATGAATTTGATTTTTAATTTATTTCTTCAGTTGTAGTTATTAATTCATTTCTATGACTTTCATTTATATTTAAATTACTATCTTCATGACCATTTATTGACTTTTCTATATTTTTTTCTTGTTTTATTTCTTTAGAAGAAGATATATCTTTTAAATTATTTTTTGAACGATTTTCATCTGATGAAGTAGTTTTGCTATGCGAATTTTTACGATAACTACTATCACTATTTTGTTTTAAATCTGTTTTTGAACTTTTTGAATAATCTTTTGATCTACTTCGAGATCTACTAGATTTATGCTTTGTAGCTTCATTTGAATAATTACTTTTTCTTGTTTTTGAATTTCTTCTTTCTTTTGATCTTGATTTATGTCTTTCTTTAGATCTTTTTCTTGATCTATATACTGGTGATTTTGAACTTTTTCTTTTATTAGAGTTAGAACGAGATCTTCTTTTATAATTACTAGATTTTTTTGAATCAGATCGTTTTCTAGATGTAGATCTTTTTCTGGATCTAGATCTTCTACTTGTTTTTCGGCTAGATTTAGTATCATTTTTTCTATGGCTTCTTGAATATCTTTCTTTACTTTCTGAAGTTCTAGAATCAGATGATTCTTTTGTTTCATCGATTGTAGTAAAATCACTTAAATCATATTTGCTTATATCTAAATTTTCATTGTCGTCTGATTCTTCATCATCATCTTCTTTTTCTTCTTTATATTTACGTTTAAAAACGCTTTTGTCTTCAGATCTTTTTCTTTTACGACCAAAATCATCATATTCTTCATCAGAATCATTTCTTTTTATATATTCAACATTTTCTCTTTCATTATAACCTCCTCCTAAACCTGTACGAGCTTCTCTATTCATAAATTTTGGTCCACTACACATGTTACAACTTTCTCTTCTTGCCCAATTAACATTACCACAACGATTGCATAACCAATCATCAGCATTAAAAGTTCCTTTAGATTTATCAGAACCAAATTTTTCTCTATTATAAAGAGATTTTCTAGAACGACGCCTAGATTCTCCATCAGAACTATTTGAATTTCTAGAATATGGTTTAGATTTCCCACATAAATTACATCTTGTTCTTCTAGCAAAATTTAAATTTTTACAAGAACTACTTGAACAATACCAATCATCAGCTTTAACTGAAAAAGGTCGTTTCATTGAACCATTCCTAGGAGACATTTTGAATCTAAAATAGAAAAAAATTTAAATTAAGAAATATTTTTCATTAAATGTAAACATACATTTCTAATAATTTAATTCAAATAAATTTTTAACATCATAAAAATAAAAATTCACTTAAACTTTTTTTTAGTTTTAATAATTAATTGAATATAGTTGATAAGACATAAGATTAATTTTTATAAATTTGTAATTTTGTTTTAAAATAACAAATAATGAAAAAAATTTTAATTTAGTTTAGACACGGAAGTTTTAAAAAAATTTAGAACTTACATTCACTAAACATTTAAATAAAAAATCAGTTAAAAAATTTTATTTTTTGTATATTTTGTCATTTAATTAAACTAGAACAGTTTGTTTTAAAAAGTTTCAAACTTAAATTTTTAACTGATAAAACTGAATTAAAACTAAATTTAAAAACCAAATTATAACCAAATTAAAAAGCTTTAAAGCTCGGTGATTTTTTTTGTTTATAATGTTGCCATGAATAAAAACATTATTTTAGCTTAATTTTAAAGCTGAAGTAAGAAAACATTATTTTCACAATTATTTAGTACAAATAACTTTAAACCAGCTGAAGTAAATTTATTTCCAAATTAAGTTTATTTTAAATTAAAAAAATTTTCAATAAATATGGTTAGACATCATTTAAATTTATTAAAATTATTTATTGTTATGAAAATAAAAATTTTCTTCTTCTCATTATTCCAATAGTTATCTCGAGAAAAGTTTTTAATTTTCAATACTTGAAATGTTAAAAAAAGAAAGTTTAGTTTTCTCAATTCAAATAAAAGTCTGATAGATTAAGTATAAAAATTTTATTGAAATACGAATTTAGCCAAAACTTATTTTTTTAATTTGTTCTACAAAAGCTACTATAAAACTTATTTTTTCAGTTCATTATAACTTTTTGAATGATATTCTGATGTTTTTTAAAATATAAATTAAATATGTTTACTAACAAATTTAAAGACTACAATGAAAGTTTTTTAATTTTTTAAGATCCTATTAGATGTTAAAACTCATATAGTTTTAGTAAATCATTTTTGTATAAAGTTTGATTAAACTTTAAGTAGTTTCATTTAGAATAAATTTATTTGTAACAGATGTTATAATCAAGATAATAATTATTATGAAAATGAAGGTTATTAAATTGAAATTTGTAAATTGAGTTATTTAAAATAATCAGTTATTCAAGTCTTTATGTAAAAAGTTTTTTAAAGCTCTGTTAATTAAGTTTAGCTCTATTTACTAAGTGATTAAAATTTTTTTATGTAGAATGATTAAAAATACAGTGTAGATATTTAATTTAATTCCATAAGTCTTTATAATTTATCAGAAATATATGTTCAAAAGATGAAATTACTATTTTTATGTAAAATTAATGTTAAATGATTGCTAAATTTTAATTTTTTTTTTGAAATTGGTAAACTCTATAAAAACTTTTTACTATTTGTTGTTAAATCTTGAAATTGATTAATTTTTGTTGAAATAAGAAACTCATATTCAGATACTTAAAATCTTTTTTATTCAAAACAAAAAAAATTAATAAAAAAAAGCTATCTAAACAAAGTTTTCTTAAACAAATTAAATTAAAAAATAAATAAAATAGTTTTGATGAAGATAAATTCTAAACTATAAATAAAAATTGTTTCTCAATTAAATTGCAACAGTTCAATAAAAAAATAAGGCTTTATAGAAAATAATTTATAAAAAAATAAGTTTGACTCAAAATAAAAATTTTCTATATATAAAGTTAAAACAAAATAACCTTAATTTGAATAATCTTAATAATTTTATAATAATGTAAACCAAAATATACGACGTGTTAAATTTTTTTCAGGTAAATTTTCAACATATTTACGAACTGATGTCAATAATACAGCTGATGTAACTAATGTTGCACCAATTATAGAATATGTTGTAGGCATTTCTTTAAAGAATAAAATTTGAAATATGAATGCAAAAAATACTTCAGCTGCACTTCTTGTTACACTAACTAAAGCAGCTTCTTCAGCTTTTAATGCTTTTGTCAACATCATTTGACCATAAAAACTGATAATACCTTAAAATATTTTTAAAAATCATTAATTACAAATAAAAACAAAAAGTTTTAATTACCTATAGACATTAAAAGCCATGGTGTTGTTGAATCAGTAGGTATTTTAATTCCATCATGTATAAAGAATGTTAAAAAACTACTTTCTAATAATGCAACCCATGAAAAATTAAATAAAATAACAGAATAATGTAAATTTTTTACTTTTCTAACTAAAATATAAGCAGATGACCCTACTAATGTTGCACCTAAACCACTTAAAAGTCCATAAATTTCACTTTGTCTATCAATACCATGACTAAATGCTTCTTCATCTGTACTTGAAATAATTACATCTAATTTACTTGTAAAAGCAATACCGATTATTGTTACTGATAATGCAATAAAATGAAATAAGCCACAAGCTTCTTTCAAAAAAATTTTACCAAAAATACATACGAAAACAGGCATACTTAATACAATTACCTAAAACAAATAATGATTAAAATATTTGATAATTTAATTAAAAAAAAAATGATAAAAAAACTTACAGTAGCATTGCTAATTGGTAAATAGTGTAAAGCACTGTACCTTAAATAAATTGATGTTGCTCCAGCTAAACCTCTTAATAATACCCAATGTCTTAATTTAGAAGGTCCAAAAACAGCTTCTTTAGAATCAAGAACAACTGGTATAGTAAATAAAAGCATTCCTCCAAATCTATAAAGTGCCATTTGACCAGCATCTATATCATTTACATATTTAACAATTACAGTTGTCAATGAAAAAAAAATACTTGAAATAAATGCCAATAAAATTCCTTTCAAAACTGTAAAAATATTTTTTTTTGTAATTTTTTCATCAGGCATGTTTAAATAAGTTTCATCAGAGTTTGGAACATTATTACAATTGCATTTTGAATTACACTGGCAATTATGAAAATTTGATGAATTAAATGTTTCACATTTTTTACAACTAATTAAATTTTTGTCAAAAGTAACTGATTTCGAAGTTGCTTCAAGTTTTGTTGAATTAACACTATATTCATCATTTATTTTTTCATCATTATTATTGGAATTTAATTGATCATTAAAAATAATTTCATTATTTTTATAATTGACAACCATAGAATCTTCTTTTTCAAAATCTTTTTTAGACAAGTCATCATCACTTAATTTAAGACCATCTTCTGAATTTTTCAAATTTGAATAACCCTTTGATTGTAATTTTTCTTCAAATGTAAAAGCTGTGTTACAAATACCATTTATTATTTTTGTGTTACTTAATTTTTTACATAAATTCTTTTTAGGTTGATCAGTTGATTTTATTGAACTTCTATCTTCTTTATTTAATGAACTCATTTTAACAAAAAACCAAATTAACAAAAAACCAAATTAACAAAAAACTAAATTAACAAAAAACTAAATTAACAAAAAACTACATTAATCAAAACTAAATTAACAAAAAATCCTAACTTTTTAACAAATGAGTCCTCAAAATTTTCTTATCCTTTTTCGATGAATTTTGTGCAAAATTTTCTTATTCAACTAATTTTGTCGCTTAAAAAATAATTACACTTTTTTAACAAAATTTTTATTCTTCTTAATAAATTTAACCCGTAAAAATAGTGAGTAATAAAAAAGAAAAGTTTTTAAAAAAAAATTAAATTATTCTAATAAAGTAAAAACTTTTTTAAATAAACTAAAAGTTTTCTTATTGATAAAACATAACAAAAAAAATTAAACAAAACATCAATTGAGATAATCAGTATACTAAAAAAAATAAATTAAAAAAACACTTTAATTTGTTGATTTTTGTAGAAATTATTAAGTTAAATAAAAATAAAAACATGAGAATTCTTACCTTATTTTCAAAGAAAAGTTATATTTACAAATTTTCAGCTTAATAAATTTCTGAAGAATTAAATCATTTTAGTTTGAGCATTTCAATTTAAACAATTCAACTACAGATTTTAAAAGCCGAATTAATTGATTAATTAACTTTTAATTTAAATGAAAACCAATTTTTATATTCAAAAATATGAAGCTAAAAAAAAAAATTTTTTTACTAATTAGATAATATTTGAAAAGTTTTTCAATTACAAGACTTTTAATCTTTTGACTTTTTTATTAACTTAGAAAGTTTATCACTTATTAATCATTTAAAAACTGTTTTCTATTTATTAAGTGTTAATCTAACTTCAAGAAAAAGAAAAAAATTTAAATGATGAAGAGTTATATTTAGTTTAACTTTTCAATAACTTAAAGACTCATTTGTAAATTATTTGATTAAATATTTTCTTAAGAAAGTTATACAGGGATATACTTTTTGATTTAAACAAAAAATTTTTTTTTCATATAAATTGAAACTAACCAATTTGAGAAAATTGACTTTTAATTGATACAATAATTTTTAATCAAAAATAATTTATTAATTTTAAACTAGTTGACGCCACTAATTTATGGTTTGTTGATAGTATTTATAGAAATAAAAAGAGATAATTTTAATTTAAACGTGTTAAGTTTTTGAATTTTTTCTCTAAAACTTAAATTAAGATAATTAATTAATTTATTTTTCACTAACATACATTTTTTCAAAGTTTAGTTTAATAATTTAAAATAAATTAGTCCAATTATTTAAATGATTGATAAACCAGTTATTGATAATGGTTTTTCAATTTTTTTTTATTTGAACCTGTCAAGTTTATTTAAAGAATAAATTTTGGAAAAACTATTTTCTTAAAATTTAAATTGATTTTTTTTAATTTTTTTTTTAATTTTTTGGAAAAAAATACTTAAACTTTTTAAACAAAACTAAAAACTTATACAAATTTTTCATCAAATTAATTAAACTGATTTTCTTTAAGAATCTTTGTTGTGTTTTCTTTTTTGTATCTTGAAAAAGAAAAATTTTTTTTATTTTTTTTATTTTTGATTCAAATTTAATTTATATTATTGTTGAGAAAGTACCTTGACAATGAAAATAAGACAAATATGTCAAACATCATTTTTTTTGTTGTAAATTTAAATTTTTATGATTAAAACTTGGCAAATGAATGAAAATTTTAAATTAAAAATCATTTCCCTGAAAAAATGATAAAACAATCTTATTTAATTAAATTTACTAAAAATAATATGAAAGATTTTTTTAAATTTAAAATATAACTAGATTTTAATAAAATTTCCCTGAATGTGATTCAATTAAATATTTAAATTATTGGTAATTTAAAAAAAGTTAAAAGATGAACTTTTTGCTATAATTAAATTTATATATAACAACAAAAAAAAACTTGATTAAAATTTAGATTCACAAAAAAAAATATACCATTGAAAGAACAATTTAATTTTGAAAAGTTAATTTCAGAAAACAATTTACTAAAAAAAGTGAAGAGAAAATTTGAGAAGAAAAAATTTTAGAAAAAGAAAATTTAGAAAAAGAAAATTTAGAAAAAGAAAATTTAGAAAAAGAAAATTTAGAAAAAAAATTTAGAAAAAGAAAATTTAGAAAAAGAAAATTTAGAAAAAGAAAATTTAGAAAAAGAAAATTTAGAAAAAGAAAATTTAGAAAAAGAAAATTTAGAAAAAGAAAATTTAGAAAAAGAAAATTTAGAAAAAGAAAATTTAGAAAAAGAAAATTTAGAAAAAAAGTATAATCAGAAATCAATTTAGAAAAAAATTATTTTCAACTAGAAATTTTTACATACGTTCAGACTAAATTAATAATGAAAAAAAATTCATTTGTTCAATTGAAAACAATTTAATTATAATTTAAATGAATAGTTAAAAAAATAATGATTAAAAAGAAAAAATTTTAAAGTTTTAAATTGTTTTTGAAAAAAGTACAATGAATGCGCAAGTCTAGGTTGATAAACGAAAACAAATTTTAAGATCAACAAAAAAAATCAATTTTTAGATTTGAATTTTGTAATTTAAGTTATAAATTTAAATATTTTAACATTTAGAATAAATATAATTTAAATTTAAGCAAGTTGAAATTAAAAAAAATTTAATTAACAGGCGTTTTAAAACGTAAGTTAAACTATCCATAATATTGATATTAAGTTTTTATAAGAAATTTGTTTAAAATAAATTAAAACACTTTCGAAAAATAAATTATGAAGAAACATAATTTAAGCTTTAGAACTTAAATTCTATTAATTTAATGGATCTGAAAATTTTTTTCAAAGAATATTTAAAAGAAGCTAAAATATACTCAAAGAAATTGAATTAAACTTAAAGAAACTATAAAATTGATTAATTTTCACAAAAATTAACTAAAAGTTTATTGAATTAGCTAAAAAATATTGACCGAAAATTTAATTGTTTTTCAGAATACAAAAGTTGATTGATTATTTTTTTGAACTAATCAGATACTGAAGCAAAATCAATTTATTTATAAAATTGAAATTAAAAATTACTAATTAAAAATAAAAAAACTTACCTTGATACAATTGATCGAAATTATATTCTAAAAGTTTTAATTAACACAATTTATTAAAAAAATTTTAAAACCAAAAATTAGTTTTTGAAAAAAAATTTAATTTATTTATTCTTTTAATTACTTGTTCTTATATATCAAAATAACTTTTTATTTACTTTAAAAAAATTTTAATTCATTTTTTCGATTTTCATCTTTTTTTTGCAACTCAATTTTCAAAGTCTATAATGTTCTAAAATTATCTTGTCTTAACCAAGTCTGTTCTAAAATTATTTTAATAAACTTTTTTTCTAATATTGATTTAGTATAATCAAATACATTTGAGGATTACTTAATTAAAATTAATTACTTTTTGAGTTATTTAATTAAAAAAATCAATTAAATTTTTTCAAACACAAAACAGATTAAACTCAAATCCAACTAAAATTAAATTTTAAAAATTGTCAACAATAGTCTCAAACGTCAATTTTTATATAAACTTTTAATTGATTTAATTGAAACTTAAATTCAGAAAAACAGTGATGTAAAAACTAAATTTAATTTTACACAAATTAAAAAAAGTTACAGTTTAAACTACAAGGTAATTGAAAAAAAAATGAAGATTAAAATTTAAAAGAAGATGAATGAATTTAAAACTTTAAACACACTAGAATGATGTTATAAACTAGAAAAAAACATTTAAATTTAAAAAGAAATTAGAAAAATAAGTTTTCACACAAATTACACAAAAAATGAAAATATTTTTTTAGAAAAAAACTTATTAAAAATCAATTAGTCAATAAAAGAATCAAAAACAAATTTAAAAGACTCACGTGAAATTTGATTATGAAAACAAATTGAAATTATAATTTTGGCATTTTATCAAGTTTTAAGAGTTTTGAATGATGAAAAAGTTTTTCATAATGAAAGAGTTTATAAAAGGAAGAGTTTGCAAAATAAAATACAAAAAGTTTGTAATGAACTCAGTAGTTTTAAATAAACTGAAAATTTTGTAATTAAATTAAAAGTTTGTATAAATACAAAGACTTTAACCAATTTTTTAACCTAAACTTAAATGTTTTGAACTTTTTTTTCAAATAAAATTCTAAAGTTTGATTAGGTAATGAAAATGATTTGAAAAAATATTTGAATTTAAGAACAATAATCACAATTAAACAAAATTTTCATAAAAAACAGTTTCCTAAAATTGTTTATTACCTTGCTGTTCATCAAATTCTTTTTTTTACTAAATTACTTCAAATAAAACTTTTAATTATTAATTTTGAAAAGAATATAAATTTTTGAAATATTTACTAGGAACTAACTTTCCATCTCATTCATCATTTTTAATTACATTTTAATTGTAAATTTTTTAATAAAAATCTTTAAACTTTAAATTAGTTTATTCTAAAAAAGGAATAATTTTTTATCTTTAGATTATACACATTTTATCTTTTTTTAGGTAACATTGATTGATGATAGAATCTTTTAAAGATAAATTTTTAAAGTTTTATTTCTTATGAATATTCATTTTTGTTAATTATTTTTTTAAGAAAGCTAAGTATATTTGTTGATGATCCAAGTTTAAATAAATAATACTGAATAAAATTTTCTCTTAGGCTTATTGTTACAATTTTTCTAAATAAACAAAACCTTTAATTTTTCTATTGTGAATTAATAAATTAATTTAAATATTTCTATTTAAAATGAAAAAAATATATTCAAATAAATACAAACTTTCACTTTAAAACTAACCTATTTTACTCCAAAAAATTCTTTTTACTTTACATTATAATCAATTTCTTTTGTTAATTCTTTTTTCTAAACATCCTTATATTAAGAATCAATTTTGTTTAAAACGTTAAAAATTTTTTGTTGAATATTTTCTAAATCTTTTGAATTTAATTGAGATTGTTTGTATTTAAGTTGTAACTTATGAATATAAGTATCAATTGTATCTAAAGTAGGATATTCATTTGTACCTGGTATAGGTGTATCACAAAATGTAGAAAAAAGTTGAGTTCTTAATTGAGTTAGATGTTGATATAAAAGTGTATTACTGTTTTTTTTATGATTAACATCTTTTTCTAATTGTTCAATTGCTAAATTCATATTTTCAATATGTTTTTGTAACATGGCATTTTGCTCTTCACAATCAGTTGTCATCTTTTTTAAATTCCTTAATTCAGTTTCTCTTTGTTTATTATGTTCAAGAAACTTTTCAGTAAATATTGTTATATTATCAACTTCATTTAATCTGATAACAGATGAATCATTATTTTCAATTATTTTTTCGAAACTCATTGTGATGAATTATTTTAAAAATACAATAAATATTGAGAGCTGTTAAAAAAAGAATAGTTATTATAAAAATAAAAAAAGAAAACTTCATAATTACTTATTTGAATCAAAAGTATTTATATCCAAGATCAATTTGATTATAACAGCTAGTTTAAAAAGAAAAACTTTTTTTTTGTAAACAACGAAAAAAAAATGAACTTATTTTGAAAAAAAACTTTTTTGTAAGAAAAAAATTTTCTAATTTATATATTAATTATACGTTTAGCATGTTTAATCAAAATAAGCTAAAACTTTTTATTTACATAGAATTCTAGAGAGAGCTACTGTTTTATGCGGGAAATTTAAAACTTGTGTTAATTTTACCTTTAAGGTATGAAAAAAGCGTAATTTGTCTTAATAAGTTAAATAAAATTTTAAATTTCAAAAAACACAGATTTATTTAACAGAAAAAATTGTTCCATTATTAATTTAGTACATTATTTCGATTAATAAAAAAAAAATAAAAATTTTGCATTAATTTCAATGAAGTCTTTTCAAATTTTTTTTTGAATAAATCAAGAATAAATGTGTTTTATTTTTTAATCTTAATTTTAAACAGCTATTAGTTTTTTTTTAAAAAGAATTGCTTTGTTTTTGTGTTCATATTTTATAAAATAAAACCAAAAATGTACCAAAAATACAAAATAACTAAAAATAGTAAGTTTTTTTAAAAGTAAGTAGGTAGTTCTGTCATCTAAGTGACATTAGATTTTTATAAAATTTGGTAAAAAAATAAGTATTGGATATTGATCAAAAATATTAAATTGAGTATATGCATGCAGACTTAAAATAGAACTTCTAAGACACTAGATAGATTTTGCAGTCTGAACACATTGGTTTGAATCACATTGGAATATAAAACTACAGAATTAAAAATAAGATTATTTAACTTAAAAAATGAAATATAAAAAAAAATTCAATACAGATTTTAGAGAATTGAGAAAAAAACTTACTCTTAAATAAACTTAAATTTGAAAACCATTTGTTTAAAAAATTGAATAGTAAAGTATAATTAAAAGTAAAAAAAATTTGTTTATCATATCAATCTAATTGATTGTTTCAACTTATTCGACTAAGCTTAAAAAATTTATAAGTTTAATTAAGTTTAAAAACTGATAGCTGAATAAATTAACATCTCACAACAAAAATAATTTAAGTTTGAAGAAAAAAGATTTTCAAAATCGATTAATTTTTAAATATAAAAATTACAATAATCAATCGTTTTACTTTTATTTAATTAAGCTGTTAATTGAGTTTAATTCTTAAATTTGATTTTTTTAATCGAACTTATCAATTTAATTTATTTAGTTTTGTAAAAACAATTTTTATGCTCAATTTAATTCTTTATGTTTTGTTTTAATTATATTTTTAATGATCCTTGTTTTAGAATTAAGTTTATTTAATTGTGGTTAACAATTCTTAACAAAACTTTTTTTTAAAGGATTTTTAAATTTTTTTCTAAATTGATTTTAGAAGGTTTTATTGACAAAAATTGAGTAATGATGAATCTTAATTTATATTTTATATAAAGCAAGTTCATTGTTGTTTTCAAAAAAAATTAAATACTCTAATTAAAGTTTTTGATCTGAAAAATAGACCATAATGATAGTTTATGATTTTCAATATCTTTTAACGATGAAAAGTTGAAAAAAGCGTATAATAGAGCTTGATTAATTTAGTTCACTACTTTAACTTTATTAAGTTTTATAAAATAGATTTTTATCATTTATGTATTTCAAAAATATTTATAAACATTAAAAGTTTTTTTTCTATACAAACTTAATTACAAGTTAATCAAATATATCTCAAGAACTTAAATCGATTTGGATCTTTGAAAATGAAAGTAATTTTTTTCTTAAAGATAAAACTTAAAAGAAACTCTGTTGATAGAGTTTTAAACCTTGATAATTTAAATTGCAGTAAACTTATTTTGAATTTTTGTTTGAATCTAAAATGATATTATTTTGTCCTGGATGATGGAATATTTCTCTATTCTTTTTTGAATCATTTCTTTTTTTTTGCATTTAATCAGTAGTCTTTTGTGTTCACCTGTATTTAAAAAAGTTTCATTTGTGAAATGCAAAAATCAAATTTAGTAAATAATTTTAATTATTATAAAATTCAATTGTATCCATTACATCTTTTTAAAAGGCTTTGTAAATTGAAAATCGATTTAAATCAAAAGTAAAAAAAAGAAAACTTATAAAAAGTCAATTAGTTATTTTTTGAGAATAATTAAAGCTTGAATTGAATTAAAATTAGTCCATGATACATTCTTAAGATTTTCATTTTATTCCTGAAAATTTTTTTCAAACGTTTAAGTTTTTTATTATTCTTCTTATTAAGATCAATTTTTAGAAAGAATGACAAAATTTCACCTTGATTTAAATTTATTGTAATTTATAAAATTAATTTTTAATAAAAAAGTTTGTTTGATGAATATTAGTTGGAGAATCAAAAAAAAAAGAAGCCTTATTAAACGAATATAAGAAAAAGTTTCTAACTACAAGACATTTCTGTTTAATAAAAAAAACATGATAACGTTAAGATAAAACAAATAAAAATTAAATGGCATATGTAGTTGTGTTGAAATTTCAAAAATAAAAAAACATAATCATGAACTTAAAGGACATCAATCCTTTAAAACATAAAGTTTTTTCAATGAATAAAAGTTGTTATTCAAAGTGAACTATTAAAAGATAACTAAAACTTTAATTCATTTAAAGCTTTTCAGCCTATTCTTTTTAGCTATCACCTTAATATCAAATTAGTTGATCTTAAGAATTCAGTTTTATAAAGCTTAAAACATAAAATTATTAATTCTCAAATTTAATCTATTAATCTAAAAATTTCATTAAGGTTACATTTTTAATTAAATTTTTAATCTTTCTAAATTCAAAAGATGTAAATTTTTTGTCAAATAGTTGAATTATTTTCAGCATTGATAAAACAATTCTATAAATTAATCAGTTTTGATTATAATTAGTTTTTGTGGTTAGCTTTTTTCAAATTCTTTTTAAGATAAATGTATTTCGTTTTTGAAAAGACTTTTCTTAAAAGAAAATTTTGAAATATTTTCAAAAAAAGTAGTTTTTCTCAACATTTCTTTAGAACATCAAATGAAATATTTTTCTTTAATTTTATAGCTTTTATTATTTTAATTACATTACATGTAATAAACACTAAATTATAATTTTTACGATTTTGCAATAATTCATATTAGTAAAAAAAATTATATCTAATTTAAAATTTTAAAGTATTACAGAATTCGTATTACGAAACCTCAATTAAAACAATTAATTTATAATTATGAAAAAAATTTCAAATAAATTTTGTTTTGTGAAAAATGACTATCGATGTAACGCAATTTTTTTTTTGTGGTTTTAAATCACTAAACAAAATCAATTATTAAATTAATCTTGTTTTAAGAAACAATTAACTAACCTTTTTTTATTTATTTTTATCACAAAACTAATATATCATTTTAATAACTTTTTAATTTACTTATATAAATTTAGTCACTGATTTATAAAGAAATTTTAGAAATGATTGGTAGTTTAAAAAAAATGGTTTCTTTCAATTAATTAACTAAACAAAGATTCTTAACAAAGTTTCATAACAAAGAAATAATAAAAACAAAGGTTTCTTTGTAAAAGCTTAAGTTATTTCTTATCAATATATTTTAGTAAACGTTTTTTGAAAACATAGTTTATAAAATAAATTATCACAATTACTCAAATTTAATCATTTAATACTGATTTAGACAATTTTATTCAAATAAATACCTAAAGAATTATGTTTTAGATAGTAGAAAGATAGTAGAAAAAAATTAGAAAAGTAGATAATTAGAAAATTCAAAAATAGAAAAATTCAAAAAATAGAAAACCATTAATAGATTAATTTTACAACTGACATCAGAGTAAAATAATTAGCGGACTTAAACTTTTGTTTTTCCTAAAATTTAAATCAAAATTTTAATTTTTTAGTTTTACAAAAAGAGTTTTGCATATTTTTTAATTAGTTTTTGTGTTTATTATCGAATATTCAAAAAAAAACTTGACCAAAGTTAATTTCTATTTGGATAATTAATATTATCTTTAATTGATGTTTAGAAAATTATTTTTCATTAAAAAAAAAACAAGAACAGCCATTAAAACCAAGTAATTAAGAATTTGATTTTTTAAATTGAAATATATTTTAGTATTTTATGTTTGTTTTAATATGATAATTTAACTTGTTTTATTTAAAACTTTATGATTTTATGTGATAATTAATGTGAAAAAAGATAAAATTTTTTGTTTGTGTATATTCGTAACTTCTTAGTGTTTTTATATGAAAAAAAATAATAAAACTGTTTCAGTTTTTTATTCAAAAATTTGATTGGTCATTCATCTACTTTAAACCATACAAAATTGTTTTTGAGGATAAACAAGCAAGCTTTTTTTCATCTTAAATGTAAGTACCTTTTTCTCTAAATTTTAATATGGTGCAAAAAGAGTTTATGAAGTTGTGTTATAACTATTTAAGCAATAGATTGAATAATAATTAGATTTTGAAAACAGCAATTTAAATCTTTTTTTTCTAAAATTTGTTTTACTTTTGTTCTTTTTTCTAATTTGGTTAATGCATAATTCAGTTAAAAATTTCTTTTACCTTGTTTAGTTATTTTTCTTAAAAATATTCTTCAACCTTTTGATAAAAATTTAAATTAGTTTAATTAAAAAACAAAATTATTGATCAATTAAAGTGTTTATATAAATTTTCACATAAATTTACAATAAGCTTTAATTTTTTCTTAAAATTAAAAAAGCATATTAGCTGTAAATAAGTAAATTCTTTTAAAAAGTACAATCATTCTATAAATTAATCTTCAATAAATTATTATCAATTTAAAAGTTGAATAAAATGAAATGAAACTTTTTTTTAAAAAGAAAATTCAATGCTGAATGAACTATTTTCATTAAAACTAATACGTTATTTCTTATTTTTATCATTAAACATCAATTATATTTAACTTTATTTTGAAAAACTGTTAAAAAATTTTGCTTTTAATAAATTATTTTAATAAATGATTTTATTACGATTTATTATTTAATAGACTTTTTATGATAAAGTTTTTAATCGCCAACAATGTACTCAAAATTAAAGTGAAAGTTAAAAGATACTTATAAGATCTTATATTCTCTTTTAAGTTAGCTAAACAAAAAGATGAATTTTCTTATTATATATAACAGTTTCTGAAATTTTTTTCGATTCTTTTTTTTGTGTAAATGAATTCATTTTTTTTGTTCTAATTTTTGCAAATATATAAAAATAGTTTATTATTCAGTTTTAAAAAAATTTAATTGTATTAATTTTCATACTTATAATAAATAGAAATCAAAAAATTTTTCTTGAACAGTAAAACTTTTATAATGAAGCTAATTGTGATACTTAGCATTTTTATTAACTGCAAGTTGAAAAAATTCTTTTTTAATTTTTTTCTTTTAAATTTGTTTTTCTAAATTAAACGAATTTTTTTAAAAACTTTTTGATTGTTCTTAAACTTGAAATTTTCTTCTTTTTTTTTTCATTTAAAGTTTTTTCATTTAAAGTTTTTTCATTTTAAGTTTTTTCATTTAATAGCTCAAATAAGTTTTGAATACTTATTTGAATAAATTATTGTTTTTCAAATTAAATATTAAAATGATTTTAACTAAAAAAATTTTATAATTAGCTTTTACCAAATTACAGCTACTAGAAATTTTGTTAGAATTTATTCAAATTTTGCATACTCATGTTTATATTTTTTTCACTCAAACACATTTACACAGTATATTTGTGCTTAAATCAGTTTTTCAAATAATTAGAATATAAAAATTCAATAAACAAAATTATTCTCTTTCCAAGTATACTTTTTTTGAAAGTTTAAGTTTTATTAGATGTAAATATTTTTTTTATATCTTGATGACTTATTAAAAATTTTTAAAGTTTAGATTTAAGTCTGTTGATTATCTTTTTTGTTTAATGTTGTTTTTTAAAATTAGGAAAAATTTAATAGAATTAAAATTTTTTTGTTTAAATAATCTATGACTTATATTCACTTTTTAATGTTTTTAAGAGAAATTTTTTAATTACTTTTACTTTACATAGAATCCTTTATAAAAAATTTTCTCAATTGAATATTCATTATTCAAACTTTTCAAAGCTAAAATTTTATTTTAAACTAATACTAATATAATGTGTTATCGTAAATTTTAAAACACAAAAATTAAGAAATTTTATTGTGCTAAAAGGGTCATGCATTTTTAAAATCATGATTTTTTTTGATTTTTTAAGTTCTTTAAATAATTACATTTAGCTTAATAACTTAAAGATTTACTTTATTAATTAATGATTATTAATTGTTTCATCAAAATATTTTTTTTTTTAAAAACTTTTTTGAAGCTCTAAAATTAGATAAAGAATTGATTTTCTTAATAATTTATTAGGAACTTTAATAAGCAAATCAATTCATTTTTCACTAGTTTAATTGTAATTTCATAACTCTTTTTTTTTTAATTTTAAATGATAAAATTTTTTCAAAATTTGAATTGTGCTACTGTTTTGCTTCACGATTTTCTAATTAAAGTTTTTTTTTTTTGATTATAAATTTTATTTATTTAATTATTTGTTTTGTTTTTTTTCTTTTTGTTTTTATACATCTGTCTATAATCATTAAAATTTGAATTATTACTTTTTATTTATTTAAAAAGTTTTTAAACTTTTCAGAATAATCGAAAAATTAGTTCGTTTAATTTTGAGAACTTTATTTTTTAAATTAATTTAAAACTCAGATACACTTTAAATATTTTTTCTAATTTCTTTCTTGATAAACTTATTAGTATGATTAGTTTTAGATCTTTCAATTTTTAAAAGATTTCATAATTTTGGTGTTTTTTGATTAAAAATAAACAAACTTTTATCAACTTTTCTATAAGAAGTTTCTTCTTCTAAATTATTCTCCTTTTTTTTAAATTTAAAAAAGTCCTATAAATAATTTAAAATACAGTTAAGCTTAATTAAAATAGGTATTTTTTATTGTGGTTACATGAACAAATTCATATTGATAAAACTTAATTATATAATTAGTATAATATTTATTTTCTTATCTTTTTTATCTCTTCAAAAATGAATTTTATTTTTGAAAAAAACGATTTTCTTAATTAATTGTTCATTAATTTTTCCTCAAAATAAGTTTATTTTAAATGATTTTTGAGAATTTTGAATTTTGGAAATTTTCTAAAATTATCAAAAATTAAATTTTTAAGGTCATTTAATGATTGGAATTAGGATAATTTTTAAATTAATTTGAAGTTTTTTACAAATTTATACTTAAGTTTTATAGGATTATAAGAAAATTAGAGAAAAATATTTAAGGTATTGTGCAATTTTTAAAATTGTTAAAATAATAAAGCCAAAATAGATTTTTGTTTGATTTTATAAATTTTTTTAAGAAACCTTTAACTGTCAATAGTTTTTTTTGTTTAAATAAACAGTTTTGTGAAAACTTAATAAAATATTAAAGAACAATTTTTAATAACTATATTGTTTAAGAGTTTTGTTGCTTATAAGTTTTTAGCATAATTTTTATAGTTTTATGAATGATAAACTTTTAAAGTTTTAAAATTTTTATCTCTTTTCTTATAAAAAATAATCACTGATTAAAAATTATTAAAATGATTTACTTTTTTTTTATGAAAATAAGGTTGATCAAGTTAGTTGTACCATTTTATATGCACAACTTATAGTCACACCTAAATTTTATGCCGATCAACTAATTAATACTAACAAGCTAGATTTAATTTTAATTAATCACCTTCTCTACACTTTAAGACATTTAAAAGTTTAAGCATTGATTTATATGAATAACATCTAGAACAATGAATTAGATAAATTAAGAATAAATTTTTAAAAAACTTCAAAAACCGCTTTTTGATATTTAGTTCATCTTGCTATTAATTACTTTTTAAAATCTTAAAATTTTCTTAATTTAAAACTAGTTAGGTTAAAGTCAAATAAATTAAATTTTTTGGAGAAATATGATTTTTTATGAAATTTTTCTATAATTGACAAATTTTGAAATTAAAATTAGAAAAACTATAAAAAAATGTTTAAATCTAAAGGTTTCTTATTCTAATTGTAAAGTTTTTATACTTAAAATT
Organism: Anisodus tanguticus; assembly: GCA_034509755.1. Lineage (NCBI taxonomy): Eukaryota > Viridiplantae > Streptophyta > Magnoliopsida > Solanales > Solanaceae > Anisodus > Anisodus tanguticus. Next base: position 76,935 of record JAVYJV010000054.1, on the reverse strand, counting down.
TTAATTATAATTTAGACTCTACTATTGTCTAAGAATGAATATTAGAAAAGACGAATGTTTCATAACACTATAAATGTTTTTGTTAATTATTATTCAAACAAATAATTAAGTTTTAATAAAAAAATTTCTTTTATTAAACTTTTTTTTGTAACTAAAATCTGAAATATTTTTCCATTTTACTAACAATTAATTGATCTGTTAAGTTTATCTTTATGAATTAAAAGTTTTTTAGCCTTCAATGAAATTTTCTTGAGTCTAACGGGTTTTTAAATATAATTACGTTCATTTGATAATTTAATTTAAGTTTTATCTTTTTGAAATTTTCATTCAAAAAAAAAAATTTTATTTTAAAATTACATGTTTAAAATAATGATCATATTACAAGAATATCATTTAAATGAAACTTAACATAAAAATGAAAAAGTTTTGTAAGATATTGACTAACTTATTTTATGTATAATTACCAGTTCCATTTTTTCATTAGACAAAAGCTTTTTGAAACATATTTATGAGATGTTAGAAAAAATAATTATAACTTACTGATAAATCAAAATTTTGAGTTAATTGATTAAAATTATAAAAAAATTGAAAATAGCTAATTAAATTTTTTTTTGATAGTGAAAAAAATGAAATTAAACTTAACTTATTTTTTGAAAACTTATCTTAATTGATTTTTTTATTAACTTTTATTCAAAAAATTTTCTTAATAATTTTCTTGTTCGATTAACTTAAGGTTAAAATGAATTAAATTTTTTTTTATAAAATCGATCAGCATCATATTAATATTTTTAACTTTAAAAATTATAATGGATTAAGTTAGTTTTAAAGTTATTATTTGGCTTTATTGATTTAAAGATTAGCTTACTTTAAAATTTAGATCTATTTCTCTTTATTAAACTATTTAACTTTAATTATTAAAATCTTTTTTAAGAAAATTTGTTTTGTGTTTTTGAAAAGAAAACAAATCAAACGCGATTTATTTTTTTTCTTTAGACTTAAAACTCTTTAAACTTATCCAAACAGAAATTTGTATTAATATTAATTCTTGTAGATTTTAATTCTTATAATTCTTATGCATGATAATAATCTTTTTGTTTAATAGAAGTTGAGTAACAAATTTTATTATCAAAATTTTCAATATCCTCTAAATTAAACTTTATAATTTTGATTGATACTTATATTATGAATAAACTTTGAGATTACTAAAATATTACAAAATTTAAAGTTATTTCATTATTTTAGAAATGTTGATTCTAGTTTTTTAAGCTTGAAAAATTACTGTTAATTTTTTATTAATTTTTTTAACAATGTTTAAGCAAATTCTTAATATTCAAAAATATTCAAATTTAATGCAATAAATTTTTAACTAAAAAAGAAAACTTTTAATCTATTAGCATTTTATGTTTGATTTATTTTTTTGGACATTAGTTATTGTGAAATGATAGCACGAATTTTTGTTTTTTCAAATTTTTATTCTTTTTTTTTGAATAGATTTTCAAAAATTAAAAAAGAAAATGAAAACCAATTTTTGTATTCAAATTATTTATCACGTCATGTTACATGTTAGTTTTATTTTAAATTTTAATAAAAACTTGTTATTATAATTAGAATTTTTGTTCTTGAAAATAATGCAATGTTTGAACAAGATTAATATTTTATTCTTATTTATAACTTTAAATTTAATTTTTTAAAATCATATTTATTTTTAGGTTCAAAATTTGAAATCTATATTAATTAATCATTCAAATTTTTATTAAAATTTCAATTTTTTGTCTAAACTTTTCAATGTTTTTAAGAGTTTTAGATCTAACTTTTTCATAAAAAAATTTTAATAAAGATTTCGTACTTTTGATTTCAATTATTCTTATATTGAAAACTAATTAGACTTTTAGTTGTCAAATTAGTTTGGTTATAATGCTTAAATGGAAATATAGTTTAAACATTAAACTTTTCCTATTAGAACAATTTTTTTTTATAATAAAACACCTAATAGCAGTGAAAAAGTATTTTTACTGTCAATTTTTTTATTAAACACGATTTCGTGTACAGCGTGTTTTGAACTAGGTAGCATTTCTTATTTCTTAAGTAGTAAAATATAAATCTTTAAAAAATTATTTGTTAACTAAATTATTTTGTTGTAGAAATTTACTGCTACTTTATGTAAAAATTGAGAATTAATTCAATTTTTTAATTAAGATGTTTTCTTTTGAAATTACATAGAAGCTTTTTAATTTTTTAAAAGCTTTTTTTGTGAAATTGATTAAATTCTTTTTAAATTATTCATTTCTAGTTTATAAATTTTTAAATTTTAATTTTTTAATAAAAACTTTCATTTTTTGATAATTTTTATCATAAAATAATTAAACTTATTTATTACTCTTATAAAATTATTCAAGTTTTTGTTTTTTTGAATGATCAAACTAGTCTGCAGAATTTTTTAATTAAGTTATTATTTATTGAGCTTTTTCAAAATTGAAAAATTTGATTGAGTTTGGAAAAATTTTAATGAAATAAAATTTTTTTTTTGAGTTTGTAAGAAATTTTGTTTCAAAAATGTTTAAAAATTAATTTGAAGATAATCTGAAAGACATAGATAAAAAAATTGAATTTTAATTAAGATAAAAATTAAGAGTTATTGGAAAGATGTTAAAATTTTGATATTATATATGAATTTGTTTTAACTGACTCGTGTTTTTGTTTAATTTTTTTTTAAAATAGCCTTCTAATAAATTTCGTAGCAATTAATTTTGAAAAAATATTTATCAAACACTAAAAAAATTTTTTAAATTATCGACATTCGTAAAACATTTTTTGTTCAAAAAAATAAGTTTCAGTTTTCATTAAAATTTTATGCTTTACTGTTCAAACTTTTGACTAAAAAAAAATTAAATTTAAACAGCAAAATATTAAAATTTTCTCATTTGATACTTTAATTGGTGAATAGGTAAATTTATTTTCTTCAAACTTATTAGTTATTTATTTTGAATAAATTACTGTTTTTATCCTTAAATCAAAAACTAATTCATCAAATTTTCAGTACGAACAAAAAAATTTGATCATAATTAAAAGAATTACTTAAAATACCTAATTAAGTATTATAAGTATTGAAAGTTTTTTAATTATAAATTTATTTTTTTAACAAAAAAATTCGGGTGTGTATTACATTTTCTCATATTTACTTTTTTTAAATTTTATATAAGCAGAAAAACTCTATTAAATATTTATAAAAATGATCAAAACAGATTAAATGGATTAAAAAATTCAGGAATTTATAAAGGGAGGTTTTCCTAAAATAATTGTTTTCACAATAAACTGAAAAAAACTTTAAAAAAGTTTTCTAAGTTTCAACAGAGAATTTTTTTTTAATAAAATGATAAATTAAATGTAGATTACTAAAATAAATTATTGATAGGACTTTTTATTTAATGAATTTGTCTTTGAATTAAATGATTTTTTAAGTTTAAAAATTTTCAAAGTTTTAAGCATAATTCAAATTTCATTCTAATGAATTAAAATTGATGAAAGAATTATTATTCAAGAATATAAAATTATTCTAAAATGTGTATTAAGTTTTTTGAATATTTAACTATTATCCTTAATTTATGAAAGTTAATTTCTAAAAAGATGCGTTAAACTTATTGTTGACAAACTTTAAAACTTGTTATTTTTAAATAAACATTTTTGCAAGCTAATTTTAGTTTAATTAAATTTTAATTAAAATTAATTTTCAAAAAAATAAATATTTTTTTTGATGTAAAACTAAATAAAAGTATCAAAGTTTTTTTTATAATTTTCCAAAGCTAATTATTTATAAATTATGCGCATTTTAAATTTTCTTTTTAATTTTTGTTTAAATGTTATGGTTTCAATAAAAAGTTATTGAAGTTTTTTTTCTTCTCGATTGTTTTTAATCAGAAAGCTTTAATTTTACATTAAATGGTTAAATTGTTTCTAAAATATTTTTTGAATTAAATAGATTTAAATTGAAATAGAATAGTTAAATCATTTTCATTAATTTTAACATAAATAAACTGTATGAATTTTTTTTTGATTTGTAAGATGAAAAACATCACCTTTGAGCTAAAAAAAATTTTCTTTTAACTAAAAGGTTTAGTAATTTAAATTAATCTATTTTTTTTAATTAAAAAATTTTTTTGTTCAAAATATTGATTTACATAAAGAATAATTAAAAGTTTATTTTTTGATAAAGTCTTTTGAAAGTTCTCTAATTTGTATCAATTTTCTTAATTTAATAGTCATTTTCAAAAGGATTTTTCCCTAAAAAATATATAATTTTAAAGTCATGAATTTATTTTTTTTCCTATTAAAACAATCTTTAAGTTGAATTAATTGATCATTTTTTTAAGATTAATCCAGTTTGATTATTTTTTCTTGATTAATTAAATTAATTTAAAAACTGATTTACTAAAAAAAAAATTAAAATTTTAGCTTAAAGAAAAATTTTTTTTTTTTTTTGAGTTCAGAATTATCAAAAACTTAATAAAATTTAATTAAACAGTAAACTTAAGTATAATTAATTAACTTTAAACCTATTTTTTATTTCAAAAGCTTAAATTACAAAAAATTCTAACAAATTAGTTAATATACCTTTAAATTTTTGAAACAATTGTTTCATTAAAAATTAATTGGAAATTTTTTTACTTATAAACTATGAAGCTTAGTATTCAAAATTTGTTTTATTATAAAAAATTAAAATATCTTTGACAAAAATACACGTTTATTTACAGTTTTTAAAAAAAAATAACAAAATTTATAACTACATTGTATTTATGGATCATAAAAAAATAAACAGCTTCATTATTAATGAAAATTTGAATTAAGTTTATTAAACAGTATGTCTTTTCATGTGAAGAGCTAAATGATCAGATCTAGAAAAAGCTCTTTCACATAATTTACAATGAAAAGGTCGGTCTCCTGTGTGTTTACGATAATGCCTTGTTAATTCATCTGATCTTGCAAACTTCCATCCACATTTAGCCCAATCACATTGATATGGTTTCTCACCTGTATGAGTTCTTAAGTGAGCTTTTAAATGAGATGATTTTGTATAACTTTTTGTACAACCTGGATGAAAACAAGAATGTGATGTAACTTTTTTACGGTTATTCACAGAATTTTTTGAAGTATTATTTGTTTTTGGTAAAATATTATTTGAAACTTGATTACTATTTGTTAAATTTGAATTTAGAATAGTATTAGATGATTTTTTTGTACTTGATTTTGTTTCTTCAATAATGCTATTGCAATTTATGCTATTAGGATTTTGATCCAAAATACTTGGTAATGTAACTTGATTCAAACTTGTTGAATTAGCTATACTCGTAACACTAACTAAATAATTAGTGTTATTGTTTTGCGTATAAACAATATTATTTTTCTTTGAATCTGAGTTTGTTGTTGATTCTAAAAAATTATTATTTGTGTTATCATTTATATTCTCACTGCTTACTTGTACTACCTGTTGATCATTTATGTTCTTATTGCATACGATTTCATCATTCTTTTTATTAGAAAAGTTATTGCTATTATTTGATTCATTTTGCATATAAATGAGATTGCTTGAATTATTTAAATTATTTTGATGTAATAAAAAATGTTGATTTTCGTTAGAGTTTAATTGTTTTGACGCAACTTGTTTTTTACGTTGTGTTTTAATTTTCATTCTATTGTTATTAGAATAAGCTGTCCTAATTGTTTTAGTTTTTAAACATGTTGACCTAGGTAGTTTATTATCCAAAATTAATTTTTTATTTATATTTGTTTGATTGAAGTTTTGAGTTGGTAAATTAAAATTTGAATTTTGCTCAATATTTGAATTTATTGAATTTTGATGTGGATAAGAAGGAGGCAATAAAGTATTAGAACAAGGGTCAAAAGGAATTAAAGAGCTTGATTGAATTTTTCTTGGCTGACAAATCATTGATGAAGCACTACTAATGTGAGTATTGCCTAAAAGATTTAAATTTTGTTTTTTCACACTTAAGAGTTCTGCTAAGTTAGGCGAAGACGGTGGAGTTACTAGTTTGTGATGAGCTGTTGATAACATTAAAGTTTTAGTAGGAATATTATTTTTAGCTGGGTAATTTTGTAAATTAATGCCTGAACATGTGTAATCATTTATATGAGTATTTTGATTTATAGGAACATCAATAGAATGATTATTAGTATTATTAAAATTATTACTAAGATTTGTTGAATTTGATTCAAAAACAGTTGAGCTTGAGTTAAATGGTATTAAGCAATGATTAGGGGTAGGGTTTGTTTTATTTTTTTGCTGAAGTAAAGCAACTAAAGTTGAAGAATTTCTTTGGGCATATGAATTTGAGTTTTGATTATAATTAGGATATTCAGTTAATTGAGAATTAGAAATTTGACCTTGTTGCAAATTTGCAGAATTAAGTCTTAATTGTTGCAAATTTTGAGTTTGTTGTTGTTGTCTTTGAATTTGTTGAAGTTGTTGCAATCTTTCAGGTGAAGCTGGTGGAGACATTTGAGTTGATGGAGTATTAGATGGGATGGAATAAATAACATTTTGCTGAATATTATTATTAAAACTATTACATAAAATTAATTTTTCATTTCCAGAATAAGCTTGGACATTGTTTTGAATTTGTTGATTAATAGAACAGTTTTGATCAAAAAGATCATAACAAGTAGTCGATGAATTATTAAGAACTTGTAAATCATTTCTTATGGTTTGATTTGATGAATTTAAAGTCAAAGTTTCAGTATTATTAACGTATTGAATGTTTTCATTTGAACTATCTAAATTATAATTGTAATTATTTGTCTTATCAACTAAAATAACTTGATTTAAATTATTTTGATGATGTATATACGGTTCATTAGGCTGATAATTTATTTGAATTTGAGATTCAGGTTCTATTGTCTGCTGATTATTATTAGTTTCATTAGTCTCATGACAAATTTGAGAATGCTGCGATAAATTGACTTCAATCAGTTCATTATGAGAGCTATTATATAAATTTCTATTTTCTTGAACTGTATAAATAAATGAGTTTTGTTGAACATTTTCATTAGCGTAAATGTTCAAAGGATTACTTGAATAAGGTTGATTATTATTTAAATTTGTATTTAATGAATCTGTTGGTTGAGACGAGGAATTATTCTGATAATCTACTTTAGATGTTTCTAAAAAATTAAAATCTGTTTGATGAACATTTTCACTAAGGAGCATGCTTTCTATGTCTTGCCACATCTTTATTTAAGTTAATGAAATAAAAAAGAAAAAAAAATGATTTAGTTTAAATGAATTAATGAATAAAAGATTTTTTTATAGTTTATAAATAGAAGCTTTCAAATTTATAAAAATAAATTTATAAATTAATCTTTGGTTTATCGGATATTTTTTGGACTTCAAATTTAAGATCAAAGTAATCTGAAACTAGCCAATTTTATTTTTTAATCAAAATACAAAGTTGAATAACTTGATTTTAAAATTTGAAAAAACTTAATTGATAATTTTTTTAGCTCTTTTAAAATTAATCCACAAAAATCAAACATTTTTTTTTCTTGAGAAATTAATTTTATTTCTGGTCGTTTTTCTGTGTAATACTTTTAGTATTGTGTAATTCTGTAGAAAACTGTTAAATTTCAAATTTTTGAGTATAAAAAGTTTAAACTAAAAACTGAATTTTAAATTCAGTCTAATGATTAGACTAAAAATTTTTTTTGATTAAAATTTTTTCTGATTTTAAAAATGGAAAAAATAATTTTGAGATTGATCCATTTATGAATATTAAAAAACATTTAAGTTAGAATAGTTTTGAGAAAAAAAGTACTTTTCTTTCTACAATAAAAAAATAATTTAAAGTTTTTCATTAAAATATTATTGAAAGTATTTTTAAAAAGTAATTTTGAATTATAAATTTTTCAATAAGTTTTGTTTAGTTATAATAAAAAGTTTTAAGTTATTGGATATAAATTTTTGTCTATAAAGTAATAAATGCCAAAGGAAATTTCTATGTTTTTAATTTGTTTTAGTTTAAATGTATCATAAAAAGATAATAAAAATTTCACAAAAAAAAATAGTTTTTGACTCTGAACCTTTTTAATAGAAAATAATTTTTTAATTTTCATTTAAATAATATCCCATAAAAAATTTTATTATTAAATGACTAATTTATAAAAAAAGGAAATTTTTTTACATCACGTAGTTAATTATAATAAATTTTATAATTATTCATCAAATTATAATAAATATGTTTGAGAAAGTTTCATTCAAAATTTTAAATAAAATTTTTGATTAGTTTTTTTGGTTTCAATTTTTAACATAAAAATTTGAAGTTGTTTTCAAATTTTTTTTCAAAAGCTTTTACTTTTTTTTTTAAAAAAAATTCTTTTAACTCATAGTTACAAACAAATTGAAATTTTTCTATTTTCTTAAACCTTAATTCAAACTATTTTTATACGTATCATGAAAATATAATTAAAAATTTTTATATTTAATTATATTAAACTTCTGGTTAATTTAGATTTATAATTTTTTAATTTCATTTAGATTATCATTAAAACCCAAGAATACAGATTTATTGCTTTGATATTCTTAAAGTTTTTCTTTTCAAGCTTTTAGATTGAAAATTGAAAGCTTTTTTCAAGCTAATTTATTTCTTACTTTAATTAATTAATTAAAAAAAAACTTTAAAAACAAAAAACATTTCAAAAGTTTTTTTGAGAAAAAAAGAAGCTAATCAGTTTAGATTTGAAGTTCTTCTTTTTTTATTTGGTTAAATTAAACACATTTTATTGTTTTAATTTTGAAAATGATTTGCGTCTTTTGAACTTTTTAAATTTATCTAATTTTTAAACAGGTTACATAAAAAAGTTTATTAAAGACAAGAGAGTTGGAATCTTTAAATTGATAAGACACTTTTAAAATGAGTTAAAATAATTTTATATAAACAATTTTGGTTTAGTTTTAAAAATGATACAGCTTATCAAATCAAAATTTAGTTAAACATAACTTAGAAAAATTAAAATTTTTAAAAAAAAAATTTTCTTACACTACAAGTTTGACATCATAGCTAATTAGACAATTAAATGATTGTTCAAACATTTACTTAATTAAATTAAAATTTCTTGGCTTGTTAAAACTAATTGAATTTATTTTTTTTTTTCAAAATAAAACTTCTTTTTTTATTAATTTTATTAAACAGCTTTTAATTGACATTTTCTTAAGCTGATGTTTATCAAGCATACTCATTTCTTTGAAACTATTTTAAGCTAGTTCATTATATCTTTTTTAATTTATTTGTTTTTATTGGTTTTTCTTACCCGCATTGTTTTTAAAGATTAATTATGTTTTCTGAAATCAATTTATTTTCTAGGAAGCTTTTATTACATTTTTAGATAAGTTTATAATTAGATTTCCCAATTATTCATCAAATTTTAGTACTAAAACTTATTTTGATTAATTAATTGTTTCATCAAGTTGATTTTGTAATAGAGAAATTTAATTTTTATGATAAACGACAAATTTTTTTTTATAAATAAAACTATTCAAGATTAACAGGTTAATAGCCTTTTCAATAAACAAAAAATTTCAAACGTAAAAAAACAAAAATTTTTTATCAACTATTTGAAATTGTTCAGATTTACTGAAAAATTATTTTCAATTTTGAAATTTTTTAAACAAAATTTAAGGTTTTTAATTTATCATCGTTACCTTCAGATAGCTAAAAAAATTTTTCCTGAAGCACAAAATTTTCAAGTTCAAGTACAAAAAATAATTTTATTATCTGTTGTTTTTTTTCTAAATGTTTCATTAATTAGTTTTTGGTTCCTTATTAAAAATATTGTAACAAAAAGTTATTAATCAAAATTAAAATAAATTTGATTTCACTTTTTTTACATTTTTTTTAATGTCAAATTTAAAACTTGATAAAAATTGGTTTTATATGAGTTTATGTTCATTCCATAAGACACTTATTTCTAGTTAGACAAAAGTTTTCAAGGTAAACACATGTTTATCAATTGAAACTTTTTTTTTGAAAAGAATTATTAATTTAAAGTTGTTGCTTTTAAATTTAAAAAAAAATTTATTTGTTTTGAAACTTTTTTTTGTTTAATTTAATTATTCAAATTATTTTTTTACAATTAAATTTAGTCTTTTTAATTATATGTTAAATAGAAAAAATTAGATTAAACAAAAGTATCATAACTTGATTTATGAATCTGATTCAAAGCATTTTTTAATTAAAACTAATAAAATTAAATAATAAAATTTTTTTTTAATTTACATCAAATAATTATTTAACATTTAGAAAACAAAAACTTTTAATCAAATTAATTTTTTTAATTTAAATTTCTATAAGTAAGTCAAGCTGATGGTTAATTATTTTTTTTGAATTTTTATTCATTAAAATTTTTATTAATCTGAGTAACCTGGATTTTATTCCAATTTTGAATCAAATTAGTTTTTATTTAAAAACATTTTCTTTGTATTTTATTTTTAAAATTTTGCTTAGTAGTTATTGATTTAGTTGCAAAAAAAAACTTTAAAAAAATTAATAAAATGGTCTTATGTCGTTGAAATAAATTTAAATTTAATTTATACAAATTGAAGACCTATTTTATTTTGTTTTTAAATTTTCATGTTAAAACATTTAATCAATTTTTTAATTTAAGTTAAATAAATTGATTTCATCAAATATTTATCAAAAAGTTTTAAAAAAAAATTTAATCTTAAGATGTAAAAATTAATCGAGTTTTTTAGTTTAAATACCAAAATTCAAAATAACTAAACTCTTTTTTTAAGATTATTCTTTTTCATCAATAATTTTTCATTTTGATACTTAACCAATTAAAATTTTAGTTTAACAAGCAAGAAAATTCATTAAAAAAAAATCTTAGTTTATAAAACTCTTTTACTGATCTAGTTTAAAAATTTGTTTGAAAATTTGTTTAAAAATTTGTTTACCCTTAATTCATAAAAAGAAAACTTATTTTTGTTGAGTAAAATTTGTTTAAAAAATAAAAATAATCATTTTATAATAAAGAAAAAATATTTTAAGTTTGTTTCCGTAAAATCAAATTAATTATTCAGATAAAATTAAGAAGCTCTTTTAATTAAAACTGAAAATATAAAAGAATGAACAAACAACTAATGTTGGCTGTTTACTGGTTAATAAAAAAAAAATAAAAATTACGCATAACAATATATTATATTAGTAAACAATAGATTTAAGAATTGATAAAGCTATCATTCAATCTGCCCTTCGATGTTAATTTAAATTTTGAAAATCTATTGAAAAGTAACTTTCCATTTATCAATCTTTTTAATTGAAAATTTTTAAGAATAATTTAATTTTTTATTTTAGAAACTTTTGAAAACTTTATGTTTTAAAAGGATTGACTATTTAAAAATTTGTAACTTTAAGTTTTTTTTATAAAACAAATCAATAAGCTTTAATTGTCATAATTTTTCAATTTAAGAAAAAATTTTTTTATAAAATCAATACATTCAACCGAATTCAACTTATTAAAATTTTTCTTGATTTTTATCTTAATAGTTTTTGGAATGAAATTTAGAATAGAGAACGTTTTTTATCTTTTTCAAATAGATTTTAAGAATAGTTTAGAATAAAAAAATGTTTTTGTTGTATTGAATGATGCACAAAAAATTGAAAAGCTTTATTGTTTAAACACCAAATCAAAAAGAAAAAAAATTTAACAACTAATCAATCAAGTTTAAAAACTTGTTAAAACATGATCAATTTAAAGTTTTAATTAACAAATTTAAAAAAATTTGTTTTTTTTTGTTTGACTTCAGAAGCTTCATTTTTTGATAGATTTATTTTAATTAGTTTTAAAGTTTAATTAAATTAAGAATTAAGACCAAAAACTTTTTAGAAAAAAATTTAGTTTTACTTACATCTTGAAATTCATTCATCTTAATTGGTTTTTTTCAATTTTGAAATAATTTTAATTGAACTGTTTGTTATTGAAAAAAAGATTTAGTTTTATTTTCAAAAGGTTATCAAAGTCAATCAAAAAATATCCAAATAGATTAATTTTGGGTTTTAAAATGATGTCAATATAAAAATTGAGTAAAAAATCCAACTTAAAAAATTTTTTTTTGTGTTCTAAATCTATGAATAACAAAGTTTCATTAATTTTTTTTCAATATTTTACATTTGTTTCATCAGTTTTATCATTTAATTTGCATTCAAATTACTTTAAGTTTGAAACTTTTAAATGGCACTTTTATTTAATTTAGAGGTAGAAATATAAAATTTTGAAAAAAATAATTTTGATATTTTAAAGGACGGAATTGTTTTTAGTCTAAATTGCTTAGCAGTTTAAAAATTAACACTTAAAAACAATAATAAATTATATTTAAAAAAAAGTTGTTATTTTAAGTTATAAAATTAACTTTACACAATTTAAAATTGAAATTCTCAAATCTAAATATAAAAAACACTTTGAAAACTTTATGTTTAACATATTCTTTGATAATTTGGTAATCCTTATAATTGATTAACTTTTTTTTTTAAAAATAAAAAAATTTAATTATATTTTTCTTGTTTCAAACGATAGTTTCACTTGCTTAGAACTAACTGGTCTGTTAAGAAAAAATTTTAAATAAAAAAAAAAAATTTTTTTTCGGGCTGGGCAGTTCGATTAGATGAAAGTAAGCTTTTCACTGTTTCATTTTCTATACAATAAAAACTACAAATACGTTCGTTTAAATTTATTTTAAATATCAAAATTTTTTTTCTTAACTACTTTATAACTATATACAAAAGATCATAAAATAAATTTTTACGGTTTTTTACAAACTGAGAACTTATGAATTTGATTCTTAAAAACTTGTCTTTTTTTATGAAAAAGGATCAATATTAAAATTAGATACTTGAGACTTTTTAATTTGAACAATTGACACGATTAATTTAATGATTGGCTCAATTATTTTTTTTGTATAAATAAACAAAATTTATTATCATTTAAATTCATAAAAATAAGCTAAAAAGATATTTCTTAAAGTTTCAGTATCTTTTCAATTAATTAATATTCTAAATTTTTTTCAAATACATGATTGTTTTACAAAATTTTTTTTATGTTAAAAGCTTAAAGAATAATTAAGTTTATTTAAAGAAATCATTTGTTAATGTATCTAAATAAATTTAAACCTTAATTTAGGCAATATTTTTTTAGATTAAAAGTAGATGGAGTTGAGTTGTTTATTTCAACTTTTTTTTAAAGTCTTTTTTTTAAATTTTTATTTTTTAAATTTACATTTTTAAAGTTTTCTTTTTTTTAAGTTTTCATTTTTAAATTATTATTCAAATTCTATTTAAACTTTTTTTTAGTTTTTTTAAACACTTTTCTCTAAACTTTTTTCTTAAATTTTTTTCTAAGTTTTTTTATTTTTCTAAAAAAAAATTCAAAGTATTTGAAATATTTCTAGTTTGAAATAAAAAAGTTTAACATTAAAATTTAATTAATGAAAGTTTTTCAAAACTTTAAGATCATTAATTAATAAAAGTTTTTTGAAGTTTTTGAAGGCTTAATTTCATTTTATTGAAAACAATAACTTTTTTAAGTTTATTGAAAGTTTTTCAAATGTTTTACTTTATTTTATTGAAAGTTTTTTTTTTAGTTTAAATGAATAAATCATGAATTTACTCAAAAGATGGCTGTATTTATAAAAAAAAGATCTCAATAAACTTGAAAAAATTTTTGACTTTACTTTTTTATGTAATCGATTTTTTTTGAAATTTTTTTCTAATTTTATTTTTGAACTCAAATAATTAAAAAACATGTCTATGAGTTTTTAGTGTTTAGATCACTAATTTATGGAACTTTTTTTTAGCAAAACTTTTAAAATTTTTTAATCTTTCTAGAAGGTTTTTGATAAAGCTGATTATGTGTTATTACAGGTAAATGGTTTTTTGAAGCGAGATTAGATTTTTTTTAAAAAGATTATTCAATTTTGTCTAATAATTTAGGTTTATAGTTCTGTTTGAATTTTTTAGATTCTATTTTATAATTAAGAATTCTAAGAATAATTTTTTAAATGGTTACTTTTGTTGTTAATTTTTGAATCTTAATTATTAGAAAAATTAATTTTAAAAGTTTAATAACATTTTTTATGGATAATTATAAAATTTCTTTCTTTTATTTTTGTTTGAGTTAGAATACTCTAGAATAAAACATGAAGTTGTAAAAGGAATTTTAATTCTAAAAAACTTAAAATTATTTTCTTAAAAAGGATGTTTACTTTAACAATAATAAACGGAATTTGTGGTAAAAATAAGATGAGGTTTACAAAGAAATTATTAATCAAATAAGTAATCTTAATTTTTGACATAATTAGGTATATTCAAAAGTAAAAATAGAATTGAACGCTAAACTTTAAAGCATTTTCAAGTGCATTCTTTAATTTTATGTTTTCCCTATTTAAATCCGGTAAGCAAGCATGTGCTAACGGAAATTGGTTAAAAATTATTTGAAAATTAATTATTTTGAATAAATATTTACAATCAATAAATTGAAACAATAGTCTATAAAATTTTATTTTGTCCTCAAGCTTATTTAAAAAATTGAAATTTTGATTTTATTTTCTATTAGCTAAATTTAGCTCATAATAATTTGAAAGTTTAATGAACATTTAAAGGTTTTGATTTTTTTCTTTTAAAATTCTTTTCTCTTTTAAAATGATGGACAGAAATTTCTTAATCAATCTGTAAGAAATTTTTTTAAAACTTAATATTGCGTGTATAAATCAATCTATTTGAATTAGAAATTACTATTATTATTCTGATAAATTAATACTTAGAATGGTTAAAGAATATTTCAAAAGCAAATTTTTCGTAAATTTTATCGTGAAGGACTTTTTATATTTAAAAAAACTAATATCTGTTTTTGCAATCTAAATAAAAATCATAGTGTTCATTAAAAATTTAAATTTACTACAATTTTCAAAAATAAAAATTCTAATATTATAGATGAATCTATTTTTGCTCAAGATAGAAATTAAAAGTTAAAAAAAGGCATGACTTAGAGCTTATCAATTAATGATGATCATTAAACTCTACCTAATGGCTCATTAGTTTCTATCATTTAGTAAAAAAACCATGTCTGTGGTTACAATTTTTCGTTTTATTATAAAAAAAGCATTTTGTTCTTTTAAAAAACCGCCTGTTTTATAAAGGTAAATATATGAAAACAAATCACCTGAATACTGAATTTGTATTTTTATATGTTTGCCTAGTACTTTTTTTTTTAAATTTTTGCTTTAGATATAAGTTTTTGAATGAAAAAAAAAGTCGTGAACAGATGATTTTCCAGAACATAAATCGAAGTTTTTTTTTAACAACAGTTCATAAAAAAAAGAATTTAAATATTTTTTAACAGTGAAGCTAAAGAAACTTAATATTTTTTAGAACAATTAATAATAAAACAAAACAACAAAAAAGCTGTTTACTATTTTTTGATTAGACCTAATTTGAAAAATTGAAAAACTTTTTTAAAATCATTTAAAATATTGAAAAATTTTTTTACTCACTAAAATTAAAAGATTTAGAATGACCTTTTGAAGTTCAATATAAATTGAAATTATAATTTTTCATAAAATTAAGCTATATGAACCTTCTTTTAAAAAATAGTCTAATTTAGGTTATGAAAATCGAAAAGATAATTTGAAAACAAAAACCATATGTCGATGTATTAACAACACGTTTCAAGATGAGCTATTTAGAATAAACTTTTTAAACTTGTGAAAGTAAAATATTTTCGCGCTAAAGCCTTCAATAAAATAATAAAAAAAAACTCTAGTAATCATCGTGCACGCGATGCTTACCTTCTACTAAAGATAACTTCAATTTTTTTTTTTCACTAAATCTACAAAAATAATCTTTGTCTTACAAGTTTTAACTTTTGAAGTTTAAATAGTAAAAAAAACTTTTTAGCTTTTAATTGAAAATAACGTAAATTTCCTTATGTAATAAATTTTATTAAACTTTATTTTTTTTTTTGAATTAAACTTAAAGAACTGTTTAACTGTTACTTGGAATAATTTTTTAGATAAAAACTTATGAAAATTTTTTTTTTTTTTTACTTTTATCTTCTTACCTATTGATCTCACTAACAATTTTACCTAGTTTTTTTTTAGAATAA
Source organism: Anisodus tanguticus (assembly GCA_034509755.1). NCBI lineage: Eukaryota > Viridiplantae > Streptophyta > Magnoliopsida > Solanales > Solanaceae > Anisodus > Anisodus tanguticus. The sequence goes on along the minus strand of JAVYJV010000054.1, from coordinate 60,774 downwards.
AGATAACAGGATTTTTTTCTTTTTTATTCTTAAGGCTTACTGACACACATTTCTTTAAAAACTCACGGTTTTCCTGTTTGTATTATCCAAACGCCTATTTTATTTGATGGGAACAATCAGAAACACGTTTTTTTATAATCTATTCAAAATGTTTCCGTTTTTTTTTAATTCATCACATCTTAAGTGTGTAATCTATAACTACTGAGAATAAAAATTTAGTAAAAAAAACTTTTGAATTTTTCTAAATGAACTTAGATTTTTTATTGAAACTTAATTTTACCACAATTTCTTCTCCTTTTCCTCTTAAATTTTTTATGTTCTAATGATTTTAATTAAAAAAGTAATCAGATTCGCTTGAAATAAAAAAAAATTAATTTTTTTTAAATGAATATTTTCAAAATCATTCTATTCAACTTCTTTTTCTAAAATTTGATTTGCTTTATTTTCGAATATATATTAATTTGTTTTTTAAAAGATTTTTTTCAATTATTTTTTTGAATGAAATTCCGTCAAATTTTATTTTGGTTGAGTAAACACCAACTTTATTATCAAATAAAAGTTAATTTTTATATAAAGGTGAAAAATAGACAAATTTGTCATATAAATACGATTGTTGTTTATAAATGTTTATTATTTGTATTAAAAAATGAAGGTTAAAAGTCGGCAGAGGATGAATAAAGAATAATAGATTCAATATTCACTAAGAATTTTTTATGGTATAGGTGAAGAAACTTCTATTTAAACTTAGACAAACTTATATTTAAAAAAAAGTTTTTTTTTTATGAATTGAAAAACTCATTACACCTGTGCTTTGGTAGAACGGACAATTTGAATAAATATATTTTTTTTTGGTCTTGTGCCATTCATTTTCACTATTATTAAAGTTTTGAAACCAGTTTATTATTTTTTTCATCTTTTTTACTATAGTTTATTTGACAATACGCTAGGTGAATTTTTTGAAAGACATTTCAAATATCAAGCTAACAAATGTTTTGACTTTTATTAAAAACTTTGCACGCTAACTTTATTTCAAGTTCACCTGCGAACTTAATTCTTCTTAAATTTTCTTTTTTAAGCCAAAATGTTTATTTTATTGAAATCACAATTGATTTTTTTAAGTTTAAATAGAGGTTTTTATATTCATTTTTTTCATTTTCAGAAATAAAATTTAATTCATATGTTTTGATTATATAAGTTTTAGAATTAAATTATAATTTATTAATAATTAATTTAGTTAATAAATATTCAAATTTGACTAGTTAATCATTATTTTTTAATTTAATCTTTCATCAAAAGAACTTTTTTTTTTGAAAAAAAAATATTTTTTCAAATCTTTGATAATTTGTTTTTAATATATAGTATTATGAAAATGAGTTATTTTTAATGTTGAAAAAAACTTTTGTCTTCTAAAATGAATTTAAAAAGATTCACTAAAAATACAGAAAACTTAAAAAGCGTTTATTTAAACTTTTTCATTTAAAAAAGAGCAAAATTTTATTATAGCTTTAATTAATTATTTTTTCAAAATTAATTCATGTTTAAACAATAAAAAAAAGTTCATTCAAGAAGACACTATCTATTAAAATGAATTTTTTTTTGATCGAGTAAAAAACAAGTTCATCTCATCTACCATCTGTAAATATATTATGAAGAATAGAAATTTTATTAAATTTTTTAATTAAATAAAATTTTATTTTACCTGTAAAAAACTTTATTAGTTTTTTTTAAAGAAGAATAATTAGTTTTTTTGAACTAAATCAAATTTTTTGATAACTTTTTTTAATTTATAAAAAAACTTTTGTTTCTTGACATATATTATAGTTTACATAAAAGCTTTTGTTATAAATAATTTAGAAAAAATTAATAATAATTATCAAGAAATTTAGAAAAACAAAATTTGAACTAAAATGTTAATTTAGTCTTAAAAATTTAATTTTAGAATATAAACAAATTTATTAGGCTTTATTTAGACCATGAAATTAGTCTAGGTAAACTTTTAAAATATTTTTTAAGAATAATAAAGAAAATATTTATGATTTTTACTAATTTGAAACTATTATTTTTATTGGCTACAAATAATTATTTTTTGAGCTATTATTTTTTATTTATAAACTTCATAAATTACATTGTTAGTAGAAGGTTTAAAAATTTGATTCAAGACAATTAGAGTTTTTATTTTATTTTTTTTATAGAAAAAAGCCTATAAATTCAATGTATGTCTTCAACAAAAAAAAAAAAAGGCTTTTCATTGTATGTTTATTGTTTTGGGTCTTTGTGAATAAACATTTTTCAACTCAAAATTTTTTAATTTAAAAGTTAAAAATGAAAAATTACTTTAAAATGATGGCTAGAAATAATTATGAAAATCTTTATTTAAATCTACTTAACTAAATTAACTTTAAATTGCTTTTTTTTTTTTTTTGGAAAAACACAAAAGAATTTTTTGACTCCTAAAAGTTATTTTTTAAATATTATTATGACTTAACTAAAATTTTTTTAGCTAAAAGGTCAAAATTAAATTATTTTTAATTAGTTTTAGTATATTGAAATGCATTTGAATACAGTATATTTAATAATACTACTTTTGCAATCTTTTTTTCAATAATTCAATATTGTAACTTGCCTTTAAAGTATTTAAAGCATAAAGGTATTAAAATTTTCAACAAAAAAAAAATTCTTTGTTAAAACTAGTCATAAACAATGTAGACCAATGTACAATTCAAGATTATGATAAGGTCACCACTTAAGCCAAGGTCAATTAGGTGAGATTTCAAGGTCAATAATGTTGTGGTCAAATAAGATTTTATTGCTTTTTTTAGCTGCTGATTGCTGTTTTTAAAATCTAGCACCTTTTCTTTAAAAAAAAAGTTAAGAAATGTCTGACCACACACAATCCAATGAAAGCAATAGTAATTCTTATTTGAATAAAATTTTTTAATAATCAAAGAAGTATACCATTTTTAACTTTTTTAATAAAGAAACTGTAACATTGTTACAAAGAATGTTGATTTCAAGTAACAACTTATTTAAAATTAACTTAAAAAAAAGGAAAACTGTTGATTTTTTAAAACTATTAACTTATTCAATGGGATTATTACAACAGTAGTAGTTACGCTTCTTTTTTTAATTCAAAAATGCGTGTGGTCTTTGTTTTTACAAATTTAACTTGGTCATTTTTGTGTTTTACTATTCTTACTAGATTAAGTAACATTAAAAGAAAAAGTTTTTAAGGTTTTAAGAATATATATTTTAATTAAAATGCAAATTTATTAAACTTAGTGATTACCTTTAAGTCTGAGAAATAACTTAAGAATAAAATTTATAATCAATTATAGATTTTTATTTTAGTTAAAAAGTATATTTGAACAAAAAAAATTCAAATCGCAAATAGCTGGCTTTGTATAAAAACTTAATTAAATTAGTACAATTAAAATAATAAGAAAATTTTTTTAAATCAAATTGGTCAAAATTGAGAAAAATTTTAAAACTAAATCAAAGTTTTTAAATTTTTTTTTTAAAACATTATCAATAATAAAGCTTGACATAAGGCTAAAAAAGCGCTATCGTCAAGTGTGTAAAAAAATTTGCTCTATTTATAGGTCAAAATTGGACTAAGTTTTCTATTTATAGAATATTTCTTTTTTTGTGCTATATACGCTGCGCTTACTAAAACTTTTGAGTTTATTTACAATAACGAAGAAAAAATTTTTTTTTAAAGAATAGCTTTCCTTTATAGATCAAATAGATCGTTTTTTAATCTTATAAAAAGTTTTTATTAATCTGTAACATGTCTTTTCATATGCAATGAAAGATGATCAGATCTTGAAAATGTTCTATCACAAACTTTACAATGAAAAGGTCGGTCTCCTGTGTGTTTACGATAATGTCTTGTTAATTCATCTGATCTAGCGAATTTCCATCCACATTTTTCCCAATTACATAAATATGGTTTTTCTCCTGTATGTGTTCGCATGTGTGCTTTTAAATGAGAAGATTTTGAATATGTTTTTTTACAATTTGAATAACTACAAAAATGTTGAGTTACTTTTTTAGGTCCTCGAGTTTTACGCCCACGTCTTGTCTTAACACTAGTTGTACTTACTATGCCAGTTTGAATAGATAAGTCTGTTTTTTGAAGTGTCAAGTTATCAGTTAATTGATCTCCATTTATTATTAAAGGGTTTGTTAGTTGTAAGTTATTATTGATTATATTTGTTTTAGGACTATTTTGAAGATCGACTAGAGGTGGCAAATACATTTTTGATTGATTTAAGACATCATTATTTTGATCAAAAATAATTGGTAAAGATGAATTGTAAATCTGATTTGGTGTATTTTGTAATGAGCCAGTATTTGCGCATTGAGATATTGGTACTGCTTGATTATTATAATTAATCATGCAATTTGGGTTTGCTGTTTGAATATTGTTTTGACTTATTTCATCTATTTGAGTAATATTAAAATCATCAGTATATTGGTCTTGGGGCTGATGAACTAAAGATGAATTATATTGAGCTGTATAATTTGAAATATGTTCTGATGAATTATTTTGAATAGAATTATTCATCATATTTTGTTCATAAGAATAAATAGGCTGATTAGATTGAACATTTTGCTGAATTACATTGTTATTTGGTATCATAGGATGGACTGTTGTGAGTAAAGAATCTTCATTTGTTATAGGTCTGTTTTGATAAACTGTATTAGAATAGAAATTATTTGAATCAATTTGTTGGCAATTAGCAGGCTGTTGAGATCTTTGATTCGTCTGATGGTTTTGTGAATTTATTGAACGTTGTTGATTGTGTATGGAATGTTGCGGTTGAATTGAGTAGTTGTTATTATCAATTTGTTGTTGAGATGTGTGTTGAGTATAAACGTAAAGCGGATTACAAGAATAATTATTTGATTGAGAACATTGGCTAGGCTGCTGTGTTGATTCTGAAGATAAATTATTTGTTGTCTGTTGATTAACATTAACTCCATTATTTATATTCAAAGAATTTATGACTATATTGTTTAAATGCACATGCTGATGAACAATAGAATGTTTTCCTTTAATATTTTGATTAACCTTAGGTTTTACCTCTTGACTTTGTGGCCAATCATTATTTGGGTACATTTGAGATTGTTGTGGAAATTCATTCAAAGTATTGTAATTGTTTTGATTCAAATTAAACTGAGCAGTTTGCTGTTGATGTTGTTGTAATTGTTCTGGAGATGGTGGAGGTGTATTAACCATCATTAAATCAAATTTAGAGGATTCTTTTTTTAAAAAACTAGATTGTGAATAATTTTGTCTATGTTGCTCTTGTAATTGCTGCTGATTGACAAAATTTGTTTGTTGATTTGAAAAATGATTCATATTATTCGGTAGTCTTTGAACATTACTAATTTGTTGATTTGAATTACTTACTAACATGTTGTCATTTTCAATATAGTATTCATTAGCCTGTTTATAATTTTTATCATTATATGTTATTTCGTGCTGAGCTGATTGGTTGTAATTTAGAACAGAATTTGAGTTAGACATTGCTAACATTGAAAATTCATTATCACTATTACTAATTGAGCTATTAGGTGAATAAGTATCAGGTGAAGGAGTATTGACAACAGCTGAAATATCTCCAAGCAAAACACTTTCTATATCTTGCCACATCTAAAAAAATTAAAGTTGAAGTTAATTTTTTAAGTTTTAAAAAATTGTGAAAAAATAACTTACGTCTTGAAATTCATTCATTTTGACTACTTTTAAACTTTTTCCTTGCAATTTAAAGATGGCACGTTTTAATTTTTATTTTAATATTTAAGTGTTATTCAATTTAAGTTTATCAATATTATCATACACAAAATTAAACTATTTTTACTAAACTGAACTTCAAAAAAAAACTTTAAATCATTTTAAAAGCATAATAAAATCAATTTTACATTGGTAGCACAAGTTGGACGGATTTAATTTTATAAAATTAACTTTTTTTTACAAAAACAGTTTTTTAAATTAGTGATGTCTTTTACACGTTACACAAAAAATGTTGAAAGAATTCTTATATTTTAAAATAAAAAATTCAAACTCAAAAAAGTATATTTGTGATTTGGGTTTTTAAAAAAAAATTATTTTCAGCTTTAACTTTCAATGCTTAAAAGCAAATGAGCTACTAACTCTCACCTTTCTCACCTGCCCGAAGGTAGGTTGTATGCTAAAAGATAATGCGCATGCTCTTTATTTAGTAAATTTCAATTGGATAAAATGAAAAAATTTTCTTTCAGGCTGGTCCTAAAAAAAAATTAATTCAAGGTAGCTATTTTCATACTGTTCAAAGACTTATTGATACAAATCATATCTAAAATAATATTTATCAAACCCTATATAAAAACTTCCGTCGTAAAAAACTTGAAACAATAAAAAATATAAAACTTAAAAAGATGTTTCCATTTGCGCATGTAAACTAAAACAAATTTAAATTTTAAAATAGAATGAAGTTTTATTAGATAAAATCTTTAGTTTTTTCCTATAAAAAATTGTATTGTCTTAAAAAATTATACCTTTTACGTTTGAATCTGCTATTTATTAATAAGTTTCATTATTTTTTCTACCTAAAATTTTCTTTCAAATTATTAATCATAAAAATGATTATTACTTTTGTCTTGTTGAAAAATTTTTTAAACTTTTTAAATAATTAATTGTGTGTTTTGAAAGTGATTTTTATAATTAGAACAAAGTAAGAAATAGATAGTTTTCACAATAGCTGATTTTAATTTAATTAAAATTTCCCTATTAAAATTTTTTTAAAATGAACATTAAACACGCGCTTTATATTTTTGAAATTACCTTATTCATTAGAAAGTAATAAAAAAGTTAAGTTTTATAAATACTCAGTGATAAGTAATTTCAATGAATTACTAGTCATCAATTATTTAAATAAAACTGTAAAGTGCATCCAAATCAAAAAAAAAAAAATGACCTATCTTGAATGGTTTTGAAGCTTAGAATTTATTGTAGTTTCAGGTACAGAATTTTTTTTTTTTGAAATTGAATGAGCAGTAAAAATTCATAATTGAAGCGTCTTTTTCTGCATCACTGCGCAGTAGCAAGATGGCTTGAGTTTAACTCTAGTTATGGATTGCATGTGTATTTTGAATTGATTGAAACTAGTGCTTGATTGTACACGTTCAAAAATAACTTCCGACAATTCATAATAAAAAAAAGTTTCAGCTATTTATGTTTTTTTTTATAAAAAAACAATGAAAGATAATTTAAGTTTTTTTTGTTGAAAACACAAAAGACTACCTGTCCAATTGGTTAAAATTTAAATTTGAAAATATAAAGTATCACTTTTAATTATGAAATATATTGATATTAACTTTTACACTATTTTTGTTTAAAAAATTTTTATTCAAAAAAATTATAATTATAAAATTATCAGAATTTGTTTTGATTTAATTAGAAATTTAAAAAAAAAAAATCATTATTCAAATATTTTAGAGCCATCGCCCTCACCTAAAATATAAGCATATGAGCTGTATGTTTGAAATGATGTGCAGAAATGATATTTAAATAATTATGCTAAAAAAAAGAGACAGCTAGACAATCAAGCACGTCGCTTTAAAACTTATTTTATTCTTAGGAAGTTTCCGGTTTCCGATGACAATTAGTTTTTTTTCATTCATAATTTTTTTTTTACAATACCAGTTTTTCTGGTTAGTTAATCAACCTGTAAAATCAAAAAGAAAGCTTATTTTTAGTTTTTTTTTTAATTACAACTAATATAAACTTTGTCTACTATTAAGTTGACCAAGTCCATCTGCTTGACCTATGAATTGAGCTTTCATTATAATTTTTTTTTTTTCCAAAACTCCCAAAGTTTAAAACTATTATGAACCAAGTTTAATTTGAAATCATATTAAAATCATAAATTCGATGACAATTGGACAGCTTTGATTGTTTTACTTGAGTGATAGACATAGTTTTTTTTCTCAAAAAAAAAAAAAAGGTGTTAAACAGTCTTGTAACAAGTTTTGACAGCACGTGACCAATTCCTTTAATAACTCCCAATTTTAAAATCTATCTAGAAAAATTTTCATGCTTTTTGAATTATGTAAAAATTTTTAGTCATTGTTTAAAAACAATGATTTGAGTTGAAAAAAAAACAAATAGATCAAATTAAGCTTTAAAAAAATAGCAGGTAATGATGATAAAGCTTTGAAGAGCTTTTTTATTTAATCATAAAAACCTATAAAAAAATATTGTATTTTGTTTAAAGCTAAAAAACTATGTTAGTTTTTTACGAAAAAACCTATGAAATTTATTGTAGTTTTTGAGACGGTGTGGTGCCAATCTTTTTATATTAAAAAAAAAAACTAACACCCATTTTTAAAGTTATTTGAAGTTATTATAAAAAAAAACTTTTTTTTTTCTAATATTAAGAGCAGATGAATTTTGAAAATTTTCTTGATTTATAACAAAAACTAAAAAAATTAAATCCTTTTATTCAAAATATTTTTTTCTTATAAAACTCTTTATCTGTTGATGATTAATAAATGTCTTTAATTATTTGGAAGTTTATTTTAAACTTTATAAAGACAGATAATTGAAAAATTTTTTTAAAAAAATCTTTAAAAATGAAGAAAATAGCGTATAATTTAGCTCAAAAAAAGAGATGATTTTTTTAAAATAACTAATTTAATCCTTTAAAAGTTTATTTTTCTATAGAAATTAATACTTTTTAGTTGAAAATATGTTTTCATAATTAAATAAACATAAAATTTTTTAGAAAAAAGTTTCATAAAAAACTTCTTTAATTATCAACTTTATTAGACTATAAAATCTTATAAAATAGTTAATAAAACAGTATTAGATATAATCAACAAAAAATTTTTCAAAACCTATATTTGAGTTTCTGAAAACTAATTAAAGTCGTTTAAAGTTTTTTTAGTCAAGTAAAAAACTAATTTAGAAGTAGAAAAAATTTAATTTATTTCAAAATTCTATATTTTAAAAGATACTCTTAAAATTCAGCTTGTAATGTATGCTTTTGAATATTAATATCCATAACTTTTTTTTATTTTTTAGATGCAAAACAGAAATTAATTAAAACTCGATCATTTTTTGAATTTTTTTTTAATAATTTAGTTTAATTAGATAAAACTTTTTTTAATTTTTGTATCAACAACAATCAAATTGAGAAAATTAATTAAACATTGAATTACTTGATTTAAATTTTATGATGATGTTTTTTTATTAAAACAAACACAATTAAAGGAAATTATACAGGTTTTTTTGATTTAAAATCATTTGATGAAAACAAAGTTACGGAAGTTTAATAAAACAAAGCTCATCTAATTTAAATTTCTTTTAATTTAAAAAACCTAAAACAATTGTTTCTTCAATGAGTATATTGGTAGATTTATTTAATTATATTTTAGTGCGTGTAGATGAAAATTTGATTCTTTTTTTTAAATTAGTTTTTTTTAACGCATATTCTAAAAAATAATTTTAGTTTTTAAAGAACATTGAAAGATTGTTTATTATGAATAGATTTTAACAATAAATTATATCTTGTAGTTTTTAAATACAACTGTGCTTTTTTCACGTTTCCGTGTCAAAAACTGAAAGCTTTTTTTTCTAAATTTTTTTTTTCTATTTTTTTTTACCTTTTTGGTACAATTGACTTCATCTACTGCTCACATCCATTCAAAAAAAAATATTGTTTCATATAAAAAAACACAGTCAATAGTCAAGATTTTTAAAACAATGACTTAAAAAATCACCTTTCTTATTAGAATAACTATAGTTTACACACGTAACTAAAAATACCTGCTTTAAAATATTAGGTTTATTATTAAGTTTTAAAAAAGTTTTGCTTGTTTTGATTAGTATTTGTTTTCGTATGTAAATGTTGATATTTTATTATGTTAAATTCAATGTAATTGGAATATTTATAAAATTATTTACTTAAGCTACTAATTTTACTATAAATCTTCATAATAAAGTAAACTTGATTTTAGTTATTTAATTTCTAATTGCATGATCATATTGATTTTTCTTATATTAAGTAAATAAAGCAAGAATTTTTTTTTTAGAAAAAAAAGAGCATATGATTTTTTTGGAAAGCTGTTTTTCAATGAAGATTCTTTATTAAATACATTTTTTATGAAAACAATCATTTCAAAGAAACAAATTTTAGGATGAATGCTTAAATCATTGTAAAGTCTTTTTATTTTTAAACACACTTTGGAGTTTTCTCATTGTTTTTTTTATGTTTATATAAGTTTCTTGTTGTTTTTTTCAGTTCATAATAGTTTTGTTTATTTTACATAAAAAAATCATAATGTTCACTTTTTAAAATTTTAATTTATTTCAAAACATTTGACTTTTAGATGCCTTTTTTCTAAAATATTTTTCTTTTATGTTTTTATTAGAGTTGCTTAATATTCTTATAATGAAAATACATATTCTCTTACATATTCAACCTAAAAATTTATATTCAAAGAAATATGTTTATTCTCTTTTACTCAAAATGTAAAAGTGTATTCAACTTTAAAATATAACTAGACTCAACACTAATACTAACTCAAGAAAAATTTATTGAATATAAGATTATGACCTAAAATTAAATTAAATTCAACTTTAAAGTATTTTTGAACTGGAAATGCATCGAAATTCAACATAAAACTAATTCAATATCAACATAAAAAGGTATTTAAATCATTTTTTATGTTTAAATTTAAAAACTTTTTTAGATTATTTTTATAGTTTTCTTAATATTTATGTCTTGATACTTTTTTAATTCTATTGATAAAACATTTTAGATTATTATAAATCAAAAATTAAAACTTTTAAATATTAAGATTTTTATTATGTATTAAGCTTGTAGAAAGTTTTAGTTGAAAAACAAAGGTTTAAATTGTAATGTTTCATAAAAAACTTAAACAATAAAAAATTTTTGTTTTTTAAGGTTAAATTACAACAGCTCATAGTTTTTTTTCTAAAAAAAATTATTTACTTTTTCTCAGTTTATTGTTTAATAAACTAGAAGTTGTGAATATAATTCACTTAAAAAAATATCTCTTATTTTAAATAAAACAAAACAACAATTATAAAGAAAACTACTTGTATTACTACAAATTCTTGAGTTTTTATTTAACAATTTTTTTTGATGCTTTATTTGCATTGTTAAATCGTTTTATGATTTTATTTAAATTATTCTTACAAAACGTAGTTTAAACACACTTAATAAACTTTCAAAAATTATTCTCTGTTACAAATTAAATTCCTTTGTTATCAATTAAACATCAAACTTTTTTTTTGCTTTAAAATTTTGTTTACAGAAAATAAAACAATTTAGATTTTAGCAGAAAATATTTTAAGTTTTGTTGTGTTTGAAAATCTATAAAACTCTTTTTACTAGTTTAGCAAACTTAAACTTGTAAAGGTTTTTTTTTTCAAAAAAATTATCTCTATTAAAAAACACCTACTCTTTTTAAAAAAGCAAAATAGTTGTCTGTTAAAGTTTAAATTTAGTAAAAACTAATGAATTAGCTATAAATTTAATTAATTATTCTTTCTAACAATTAGATCATCTTTATTCTAAAATTGTCAATTGTTTTAGACTAATATTGAAATGTTGTTTATTATTTTATTTTTAACTCAACTCAATTTTTATATAATTCAGTTAGCTGTTAATTTATTTTAAATATAATTTAGTTTTCATATAATTTATTTATCTTATAATTTAGTTTTTATATAATTTAGTTTTTATATAATTAAGCTTTCATATAATTTAGCTTTCATATAATTTAGCTTTCATATAATTTAGTCTTAATATTTATTAGCTTCAACTTGTATAATCTTTAAACTGTTTTAGCTTAAATATGTATTAGCTAGATGTTTGTTTTTAAGTATATTTAAGTTTAAGTATATTTAAGTTAAAATATATTTAATCTTAAATACAGTTTAGTGAAAATAAGTTTTAATTCCAAGTACATTTTGTTATAACTAAATATATAAAACTAAATATATAAAAAAATTGTAAATCTGTTTGTATAATGTTTGATAGATTATTTTTCTAAAAACAAAGTAAAGTTCAAAGATATAAATTAGGTTTAAAGTTTATAAATTTTTTATCAATTATTAGGGATTTTAGATCTTAAAAGGCTAATTAGGTCAACTAAAATTACTTGTATCAAAAAGTTATTATACTGAAACCTTGTCATTTCAAAATTTTTCTCAATTTTTGAGTAAAAAAAATTAGAATCTTGCATGATTAAATTTTAGGATTCAATTAAAATGAATTTAAATTTTCACAGTTAAATATAGGTTGAATTTTTAAAAAGTTCTGAACAATTTGTTTCTAAAAAAAATTTTTAGTTTGTATTATGTTAAATATTATTTTTACTTTTAATCAAAGACTCGTGCCTCAAAATTTAAAACTATTTTCATTGAATAAACTAATGATTATTTAGTTTATTTTTTTTTAGTTGAAATTTTCTTCATTTAGCACACGCCAATTTCTTTAAAAATGTTTTTGTTAATGTGGTTAAAAGTTGTTAAGCAAAATTGAATAGATAGGAATTATGTTCAAACATGATTTATAAGATTTAAAATGATAAGTTGAAAATAAAGCTCAATTAATAAAATAATTGAAGATTATAAAAGAGAAAGTAATATACAAAAGCCTTAATAAATCTGAATAGATATGCTTGGTTAATTATCAAATATTAAAAAAGAACTTTTCTAGAATAACAATTAACAAAAATTTTTCATGTTAACTAGAAATATATTTTTATAAAAAATTGATAATTTTAAAAATCAACATTTTTGTCTTGTGCCATTAATAAGCTGTTGATGCTAAATTTATTGCTCACAAGCTAAAAAAAAAACAATTTTTCACCAACTTTGAACTTGTAACAATTTAATTTATAAATTTTTTCAATTGACATAATCTCTTTTGAACCTATATGTTACTAAAAAATTGAACAGGTGTTCATAAATTCAAATAAAAAAAATTCTCAATTTATCAATTAAATAAGTTTTTTTGTACATTAAGATTAATTAAATATTTGTTGATTTTTTATTCTACTTAAATAGAAAGTTTTCAAGTTTAGTTTATTAAACTACAAAAAATTTAGTCATTTAGCTTAATAATAAACATTTATAAAGATGAGTTTTGATCATCTTTTATAAAATTGTTTAAGCAAAATTTTTTTTTTTAGAGTACAATAAGATGTCATAGACTTAATAGCAAATAAACTTTTATTAAAAAGTAAATGATGATCACTATTCATTTATCTGAACACATTGAAAATTTTTTTTGTATATTTTTATGCACGCAACTAGTTTAAGTTTTTTTTTGACTTTAAAGCGTAATACACCCACAAAATTTGTTATCAAAAATTATAATGAAATGCGTAAATAATGAATTTAAGTTTTTCAATTCTAATTGTATCAATAGAGATCTAAAATTTTTAAAGTTTGGTTTCAAATTTCTTTAAACTATGATCATAGTTATTTTATAGTATCTCTTTTTGAAGTTAAAAAAGAAAGCTTTTTTTAACTAAAATTTTTTTTCAACAAAAAAGATCTGTTTCAAGCTTCATCATTTTTTTGAAAAGAAAAATGATTATAAATTATAATTGTATCAATAGGTAATTGCAACATTAGTTACATCAAAAAGTCTTGTGCCAGATGATTCTTTTTTTTTTTAAAATAAACATGTTTTTTTGATAACTTTTTTTGTAAAATGAAATTGAATAATTTTCTTCAAATGATTCCTAATATTAAAATTTGTTGTATTTTTTTATTGTCTACAATTATACTTTATTAACAGTATTTTCAAGTTCAATGAAATTTATGGTTTACAAAAGTAAAATCTTTTCAAATTTTAAATGATTATTAAATTGAGTTCTTTAAATGTTTCAATTTTTTTTAATTAATATGCCACACTTAATATCTAAATAACTCAATTTAATTGTCTAAAAATGATAATAAAAAAAATTTCACCTGTAGCTCTGTTTTTTTGTCAAAAATACATAAATTACCCACACATGAAGATAGTATTGAAAATTTAAATAAAAAAAAAAATAAGAAAATAATTTAAACTTTATAAATTCAAGTAGTGATAATAGTAGTGTTGATGGTGGTCAACCGTTAAATTAGCACAAAGGGAGGTCCACTATTCAATTATAAGATACTTTTTTTTATTTTTTTTTTAAGTATCAAATTTTTATCATTTTTTATCTTTTTTTAAATTTTATTAAAAACTATTTTTCTAAAATCAAAATTTTCATTCAAACTTGTGTAGGTTGTTAATTACCTTTAAAATAAGAGTTTTCAAAATTATTGAGTATCGTTTTTTTAAGAATAAAAACAATAAACTTTCAATTAGAATACTTTTTCATTTTAAATTTAATTTTTCAACTGATTACATAAAAATTGAACCCATAAATCAATCTTTATTTAGTTTTAATTAAAGACTAAACAAAATTAGGACACATAAAGAACGATGTTTTTTTTTGTAAAAAAAATGAAATTTTTAAATCTTTTCAAACACTCCTGATTTTAATTTTTAAAATTCTAATTTGGTTTTATTTTTTTCTGATTTAGAATTTCTTAACAGTGTTTTCTAAATTAGCTTATTATATTTTACTCAATTAAATTTTTTTAAATTAAGTTTTTTTTCAAACCAACTTTTTCTAAATAAAAATTTTTGAATAAATTTATCTAATTAGAGTTGTCTGATAAATTTTTCAAAAAGAAAAAAAATTCTCTAATTTTGACAAAAAAATTTTATCTCAAACTAAAAATCTAAGATGAATTTAATCAAAGTTTAATTCCCATAGAGTAAATAACTTTTCTTGAGTTTAAAATATTTAAATTCAAAAACAAACAAATTCTTATCAAAACAAAAAAATCTTTTCTTTTTTTTTTTTTCACAGTAAAATACGTGTTTCACATAATTTTTTTTGAGTTGACCACAACCTGCCATTGCACCTTTACTATTTTTTTTTTTTTTGTTTTTTTTTGTTTTTCTTTTTCAGTAATAAAATTGAAAGATAAAGGAAATGATTTGGTGAGAATGAAATTTAATTGATGTTTATTGTGATCTGTTTATAAATCGTTTAAAGAACTTTTCTTTTTATGTTCATTAACGTTTTTCTTTTATTAAAAAATAGAAGTTTATGAAAATTTGTTTTTCATTTTTGATTTAATCAAAAATCTTTCATGTCATTTACTAAACAAAAGAATTTTTTTTTATAGCTTTTTCATTCATATAAAACAATAGACATTTGAAATAGAATCAAGTTTAATAAACTTTTATAAACAGATTTTTTCTAGATTTTTAAAAATTTTTTAGGAAAAAAAATTCTCATCAGTGAAATTATTCAAAAAAAAAGTTTTCTAATTAATTTTTATATTGATTTTCAAATTGTTAGAAGATTTAAAAATATTTTTTTGAAACTTTCAACAAAATGTTGAGCTGCTTAAAAATGGCTTAAAAAGCTATTTATCAAAATGTTTATTTGAATTTTAGATTAGAATATTCATCAACATATTAAATCAACAAGCTGATTTGTATTAAAAATTATTTGAAACTTTTTTTTCAAATTATTAGTGCTTATCAATTGATCATAATCATCATACTTTTAAAAAATAATCTTAAATTAACAAAAAAATCATCAAATGATTATGAATAAAGAAGTCAAAAATATTTTTACTTAGCTAGATTTTTGTTAAAAGCTTCTTTTTTCATGAAACTGAAGACAAAGTTTAAAGTTAAGCTTTGAATTTATAGAATTACAAATTGATAAAATACGTGGTAGGTAAAAATTCTCAACTTGAAAATCAAATTGATTGAAATTTGAAAAAAAAGCTTTACATCAAAATTGATTAAGTTGTATATGGTGAAAGCTGTTTTTTACATTCATTTTTTCATTTTTTTTTTTTAAGGTGACTCCTTTTAAAATCAAGTAGACATTGAGTTAAAGTTTTTTTTAAAAACTTAAATTGTTTTATTTATTCAAATTCAGTTATCCTATTAATTGATTTTTTAAAAACAAAATTTAAGTATCTTGATTTATGTTTTTTTAAGAAAACTAATAAGCAACATGTGTTAATGATTAATTACTTATTAAATAACTCTTAAAATTGTTTAATAATACTTGAAAAAGCTTGTTTAAATGAATTTTTATTTCAAAATTGAAAAGTTTGTCTCAAATTGCTTTATAGGCTAAACAATCTTACTTTCATTTTTTAATAACTTTTTTGTCAAACTTCTTCATACATACGATAATTAGTTAACTTTGATTATATTCAAATTTGTTTTTAGTTTAAAAAACATTTCAATCTTATTGATCAAATTTAAATTAGTAAAATCATTCAAACTTGAATTAGATTTAAAAAAATATTTTAAAATTACTTTAAATATTTGAAATTGTTTTAATTTAAGGATTAAATTTTGATTTTAATCAAAAATCACCTGCTGTACAAGAATAGTCATTTTTTGTTTTTTATTGATTTGTAAGTTTTATTATCTAAATTAATTCATTAATTTAGTTCAATAAAAAATTTATCTTGAAATGGTCAGTTTTTTTTTATAAAAAACTTATTATTAATCAATAAGATACGAAATCAAGCTTATGAACTTTAATTTCACTAAATGATTAATGGCTTGTTAAAAATTTTTCAAAGGTATTTAAAGAATAGTCAAGCTTTAAAACAGTCGAAAGCGTAAAATGTTTATCAACTAAAATATTTAATTGTAAACACTTGCAGAGAAGCCAACAGGTTAAGAAGCAGCAGGTCTTTTTTTTTTTTAAAAAACTAAAAAAAAAAGAAAAAACTAACACTGCACATTACTTAGGTCATTTAAGTTTGACAAATCTTACATCAACAAATAAACTATAACAACTTAAGATAAATATTTTTTTGATCAATTGTTTTTTTAAACGCAAAAGCTTTTTGTTTCAAAACTACAGGAGTATTCTAAAAAATTTAAAATATATCAAAATGTTGAGTATAAAAAGTTACTCATCAAAATGCTTTATTTGTATAGCTTTTTAATATATTAAAACAGTTTAAAAGCAAACTTTTTCAAACTTATCATTAGTGTTAGTAATTATTAGTTGTAATTAAAATAAAATATTTTGTCTTAGAAAAACCATAAGCCGGCAAAAATTTTTTAAGTTTTATTACCTTTGAAGTCAATTAATTAATTGACCAAATTAACTTTCTAAAAACTATCAGTTTTTAACAACTTTTTATAAAAACAGGTTATAAATTTTAACATACAATTAAGGTATGTGGTATCTCATTATAAGCATAATCAATATGAATTAAATAGATTTTTGAAACCATAAAGTTTAAAGAAATCAATTTTACTTAAAAATGATTTAACGCCTACGAATGTATTTAGCAAATAGATACAAATAAACAGATAAGGAATGAAAATTTTTTGTTGTTGATTTGTGTTATTTTAGATTAAATTGATTAACTATCTCGATTTTTTTGTTTTCAAGAAAATTTAATTAAACGTGATTAAACAATGTTTACATAAAAAAAAATTCTTTTAACACATGATAAACATTTGACTACAAAAAACATTAAAAATTATGCTAAAAGATTTCTAAATTAGTTTTTAAATTGTTTTCTGTTTTAAAAAAAAGTGTTAAGATTTAAAAAAAACGATTAGTTCTTTTTAAATTAATGAGTCAATCAATTATTTTTAGTTATTAAATTATTCCAAAATTTAAACTTTTAATAGTATTTTGTCAAGTAATTTGTTTTCTCAAGAAAATTAACAAGGTTTTCAAAAGATAAGTAAAAAAGAATTTTAATTAAAAAAAATTGATTTTTCAAAAAAAATTGAATACAAATTTTGATTAGCAAAACGAAATATTTTATTTTAGAAAAAAATTTTAAAAACTATTTCATTTTAATGATCTTTAAAATAAAAATGTTTTTTTAACAAATTAATTGAAAAATCTTATTCATTTGGAGCAATTTAAAAATATTTTATTAGTTCACCATCATGATTAATTCTTTATGATCCAATTTGATATTTTTTAAAATTAATTATTTGCGTTAAAATTTTTAAAGTTCACAAATGTTCGAATTTAAATTTTTTCTCTTTTACTGTTTTTTTACCTTAATTAATCGTAATTAAAAAGTAGAATTAAAATAAATCTTTTAATTAGAACAATAATTAGAAAAATTCCAACTTTAAAAATTTTTAAATTATATTCCAATAATCATTAGATTATGAAACATTATTAGAAGACTGTTTTTTTAATCTTTGTTATAGCCTAAGTTTAAAAAGTTATTAAAGTTGTTAATTTATTTTTAACTATCACCTTTTACTAGATTAACTACTTGATACTTATTCAATCGCCTGTCAAAAAACAAATATATATTCATAATAAGGTTATCCTTTATTTGATAGCAGACAATTTTAATTTAGCAGGTGTGAACAATTTTGTTTTTTCAATCACACTAAAGAATAATTAAAAAAATTTAAAACTAATTTATCTTTGTTGAAGTGGTGTTATCGCTAAATTTTAATCAGAGTTGATACCAAATTTAGTAGTATTGATGAGTAGTTTTTTTTTTTTACTAACTACCTGTTCTCTACTTAATTTCTTAAAGTCGATTAAGAATGTTTAATAAATATTTTACAAGCTTAATTGTTAAGCTTGAATTTTTAAACACATCAAGTTCTTAATTAAATTTTAAATTAAGAACAAAAAAACTGAAGAATTCAAAAGATAAAAACAAATTACTTTTAATTATGACTTTATGCTTTTTAATGCAGTAGCTAATATATCATCATTCACCTTCTTTAATTGCTTAAAGTAAAAAAAAAATTTTTTTTCTTACAAATAATTTTTCAAATATAACTACTGTTTTTAATTTCTGTTATCACCTTTACCTGTTTTAATCTTTTTTAATAAAATTTAGCTGTTTTGTTTTCTGAACACTTTGTTAAAACATTGTTTGTGGTTTTTTCACTAATTTTTTTTTTAATCTTCTTTTAAGATGTTTTCAAGAACTAAAACTTCATATTAATCAAAATGTTTTAAATTAATTTGATTTTTGACTTTTAGATTTGTCTTTGAAACAAGTTAACTTTTAATGATACTTTTATGGCTTTACTTTTTTAGAATATAAGCTTGTTAATTTTATGAAAATTAGAAAAAAATAAATAACAAGTGATTTTTTTATTTCTATCTAAATCTCATCTTGATATTTAAGCATTTAAGATTTGGCTTTAAACACCTTTTATTTGTTTATCAAATTAATCTTGTCCTTATTTTTAAAGGAATTTCTTGAGCTACTTTTTGGATAGATTTTGTTTTATGAAAACCAATCTAGATCAGTGAAAAAAAATTTTTTTTTGTTTTTAATTCAACAAAATTTATTTTAAACTTGTCTCCTCTAAAAAGTATTTTGTCCCTGCCCGTTTCCAGTTTTGGCCACCGAGTTTTTTTTGTTTTTTTTTGTTTTCATAGATTACCTGTTGTTTTCTAAGTAAATGAATGTTTTGTAAAAAGTATCTTATCAATAAACCAATTTGTAAAACATAGAACGCATGCATGATTTGTCAAATCAAGAAGCTTAAAAAACAAAGCAATTAATCAATTGAAAATTATTTCTACATCTATACCCCCAACTAGATAATTTTTGGTGATTTTAATTTTTTTAGCAAATTTTCAATAGCTAAGAATTAAATGTTGATATTAAGCTTTTTTATTTGTTACCTTAATAAGCCGACACTTATTTAAGTATTTAAGGATAGTCTAGATTTTTTTTATAAATTCTCTCTGTATGATACCTATTTAGCGGTTTCTAAATTATAATTTTAAGCAATTCATTATAGTTTATCATTTACACTAAAAACAATCACATTGTTTGATAGGAAAAAGTTTATTTGCTAAAACAGTTACAAATATTTTCACTATAGATTATCTAATATCAAACATGATAGTTTTAAACTAATTGATTTTTATCAAAATTTCTTTTCAACTTTTAAATTCTTATCTAGGGACTTATTCTCTTAATTATTATAAACTATACTTATATATATTTAGAGCTCTAATGATTAGCAATCAAGTTTTATCAATTATTCAAAAATGTAATAAATCAATTTCAAGACCTGTTCAAAAATTGATCATCTTTTTTTATGAAATTACTTTTTAAAGTAATTTATCATAAAAAACTGATCAATCGTCAATATTAAAAATCTTTATTAAGATTAATTAAAAAATTATTATGAAAAATCAAATTAATTTAGTTTCTTATTAATATTTTTATGTTTAAATTTTTGAATAAACAGCTTACCTTGTTTTTATAGATAATTTTACAGAACTTTTTATGATTTTAAAGATTAGTAAAAGATAAAGTTAATGATCTTCAAAATATTATAAACCTATTTTTATTAACAATTATGTTTTAACTTTTTTGACAACTTCAAATCAACTTAAATATGTTGTAAAAAATGAATCCGATTAACTTATTAAAATATGAATCGTTACTTGTAAAACTTATTTTTTTAATTTGAAATTTTTACTTTTGTCCAAAGTATCTGTTTAGGGAAAACTTATAATCATTTCTAAATTATTATTTTTGATTTTAAGAATTTTTTTTTGCTTCAGTTTTTTCAGTTCAATAAAAGTTATACAACTTGAATGTATTTCATTGTTATAACAACATTGCCATCTTTTATTTAAAATTTCAAACTTTTTTTTATTTCGAAATTTTTATTTTATATTAAATTTCATTAAGATTAATTAAGATCTGATAATTTATTTGTAATAAAAAGAAAATCTCTTTTTTCTTAATAAAAATTAAAACTGTTTTATCAATCTGTAGATGGCAGTTTTTCACTAAAAACTTTTTTTTCAGATATCTTAATCTCCTAAAATTTTAATAAAGTTTTTAATTAGAAAAATTTAAATATTTGAATTTAAATTAATTTATTAATTTTTCATTTATTTAATCTGATTATAATGATTAAATAATTTATAAAATTTGAATATTTTTAAGTTTTTTCTGTAAGAATCTAAAAGTTTTGAAAAATTTAAAATAAAAATTTATCTTTTTTAATCCTAATCTTATGTATCAATTTATAAATTTAATAATTATTAAGCATTTAAATTTTTAACAATTTCAAGCATTATCCTTAATAGTTATAAAATATTTCAACTCTAAATAACCATAAAACATTTTAAATCTTAATCATTCCAAAAGTCAATAATTGTAAAATATTATAATCTTTAATGTATGTACATTAATTTAAATAAAAAAACTTATTAAATCTTTCAATAGATTTTAAACCTATTAATTTATTAATTTAAATAACTAGTTAATTTAAATATCATAAAATGTAAAAATAGTAAATGCAAATAAAAAATAATCAATCTCATAATTAAACAAACATAAAACTAATAGAAAAAAAATTCACATAACAAATTACTCATTAATTATGACTAAATTAATAAAATTAATGAAAAAAAGTAAATAGTTTGTTTTAATTGAGAAAAATCTTTAATTAAGTTTTAAGTAAATTTTTAACCATTTTGCTAATTTGTTTTAAACAATAAAACTATTTTATTCACACTTGTTTATTAAAATTTCAAAACTTTATAACAAACTTTCTTAATACAAAGTTTTTTAATTATGCTTATAATCAATTTTCTTAATAAAATTAAGAATCAAATCAAATTTATTTTCAATTAATTTGAATGATGAAAATTTCAATTATTTATAACTAAAACTGAAATTTGTTTCATCAACTTGAAAAGATGTTCCAAATTTCTTCTTGTATGGTCATTTTTATTTTAACATCTTTAAATCTTTTATGTCTACTTGAATTTTTTGTTTAATTAAAACAATCTTTGTTCAAAAACAAATTTTTTTAATGATCTCTATATAGATATTAGTAGAATATTATTTTAAACTTCTAAATTTTGTGGTGCTAAATTTTAATGTTCAATAAAAAAACTTATTTTTATTTATAATTCTGAAACGTGATAATAATAATTGTATTTAATTATAACTAGTGCAAACAATTTAAAATCTTTGAAAATTTTCGTCTAACATCAAGTTCAAAACAATATAAAAATTTATTAACAATAAAATTAGTATTAACAATAAAAATTATTAACAATAAAGTTTTGTTTTTAGCAATGGCGTTTTATAAAACTCTCTTACAATTATGAGTTCTAAATTTATTTAATTTAACTTATTTAAAATTATTTAACTTTTATTTTTTAATTGATTTTAATTTAAATAACAATTATAATGTTTTTCTATTTTAATAATTTATTATGAAATGTTTAGAATATTTTTCTATTTGATACAGTTTATAGTTATTTAATTTTTAATGAAATCTAAGTTTTCTATTTTTTTCTATTCTTTCAAATTCTATTTTTTGAATTTTTGAATTTTTTTCTTTTTTATAATATTCATTCGTTCTATCTAACTTTTCTTTATTAAGCTTAGTTTCTTTATAATTCTTATTTCTTAATAATTTTTTTCATTCTTCAATATTTTAATTTTTCAATAATTTCTATTACTCAATAATTTATTATAAGATTTTATTATATACCTTAACTTTTACCAAGCTTGTATTTCTTAATAATTTATAATAAAACTTTTACCGTTTCTTACTAGATTTTCCTGAAGCTTTTTTTTCTATTTTAATATTAGGTTTTCAAATATAATTTTTCTATTTTTTATTGGTTTCTCTGATTGCTTAGTTTATTTTTTGGTTTCTTTGTTTTTTCTTATTTTTCTTATTTAAATTTGTGTTTGAATTTTTTTTTAAATGATTTGGTTTCATTAATTTAGTCTTCAAAAAACTAAAAAAACTCAACATTATTAATTTTTTTATTGATTTTCGCCTCATCAACATAATCAAAGGTTAGTTATTTTTCTTTTTTATTACAAAAACTTAAATTTTCTTAATTATATTTAATGCGCCATTTTAAATTTTTTTTTAAATGAAATTTTTTTGATCTTTTAATTGAACTGAATTTAATTTTATAATCTTCAAATGTTTTAATTCAAGTTTAAATAACAGCTTTTATTAAACAAAAATTTATTTCAAGTTTATTGTTTAAATAAATCAAAACATTGTTATAAAGTTTTTTTCAACTTTCTTATATAAATAATTTTTTATCAAAACTCCTCAACTAGATTTTATTTATTTTTTTAAATGAAACCATAATAATATATCTAGAATATTAAGAACAGAATTTGTATCTTTTTATGTTTATTGAGTCAATTTATATTAGGAATTTCTTAAAATTTGACAACTCATTTTAATTTATTTTTTGAAACCTAATTTAAAATCTAATAATAATATGAAGATCTAATTAAAAAGTTGAAATTAATTTTATAGAAGTTTCTTCCAAAAAATAAATTTTATTAATTTTACTCTCAAAATCAAGTTGATCATTTCAATTAATTTTAAAATTTTGTTTTTCTTTATTTTATTAAATTTAAGAACAATGTTAGTTTTCTGTACTTTTAATAACTTTGAAAATAATTAGGATTATAATTTTAAGCAGTTTAAAGCTTTTTATTTTTGATTAATTTTCTTTAGACTTTAATTGTGTTGATTTTTTGATAAAAAAATTTTAATTTTTTTGAACTTTTTTTGTTTTAACTAGAAATAGGTTTAACTTAAGCCTAAATAAAAATAAATTGGTTTTTTTTGACGTAAATTTGAAAAATTTATGCTCTTTGTTATTTAATTTTATGTTTTAACTTATAAATTGAAACTTAAAAATTATCAGCAATTATTTTAAAAAATTAAAACAGATTTAATGAAATAGAATTTCTAATAAAAAAATTTAAATAGAGTTTCAAAACTAAACCAAGAAAATTTTATAAGTTTGTTGAAAAGATTAAAAATTTTTTATTAAAAATTAATTTTTACCTTTTTTTTTAAACATATGGCCAGCTTTTAAATAGAGTTTCATTTAAAACATTTTAATTTTTTAAATACATTGAACTAAATAAGTTATGCTTAACAATTAAATTTACAATAATTAGAATTTAGTAATTAAAAAAATTTAATTAAATTTTATTCGTTTAATAAAAAAAGAAACCTTGTTAAAGTTTTTAATATCAAAAAATGAAATTACAGTTTTATCAATAAGTGCTAAGTTATTAGATATTGAAAAATTTATTTAATAAGAATGATCAATAAATTTCTATCAATAAACTTTATATATTTTAGTTAGTAATTTGAATTAAGAATAATTTTATTGATAACTGAAAAACTTTTTAAACTTAATTCAATTTCATTAGTTTGAACTTTTAAAAGTACCATTTTATTTAAAATTATTAACTAAAAATACAATAAGCTTTAATATCAATTTAAAAGTACCAAATTTAATTCTATTTTTAGTTCAATAATTTTATTCTGGATATTATATTCCTTCTCATTTAAGCTTAGTTAAAATTTTGTAAAAAAATTTCAAAAAAAAGTTCCCAAAATTTTTTTTTACATAAAGCTATGTTATCAATTGGTCTCAAATTTATTTAATTAGCTTAAATTATTTTGATAATTAATCTTTCATATAATTTCATGAAACTTAAATGCCTTAAAAATGAAATACTGTTAATATTTTATTTTAATTAAATTATTTTTGATAATTGATTAGACTTTATTAACTTATTTCAGTTTTTAAATTCATTTAGATAATTTTTAGATTTTATTGAAATAAAGTTAAAAGAAATTAAAACAAAAAAATTTAAAGAAAAATGTTAATAGTAAGCTTATATTTTAATTTTATTGTATTAAAATGTACTTGTGTTTTAATTTCATTTTTTATGTTGTTGTGTTTTTGTTTTCATTATATTTCAGTTCTTATTATAATTTAGTTTTGTTTTATTATGGTTTAGTTATATTTTAGTTTTGTTATTTTATGTTTTAGTTATATTTCAGTTTTGATATATTATTGATTAATTATATTTCAGTCTTGTTATATTATGTTTTAGCTATATTTCAATTTTAATGTATTATGTTTTAACTATATTTCACTTTTGATATATTGTTGTAAAGCTATATTACAGTTTTGTTACACTGTTTTTTAATTATATTATAATTTAGTTATATTGTGGCTTAGTTATATTTCAATTTTATTATACTTCAGTTTTATTGAAACTTGATTTTAATATGATAACAATTAGTAAAATAAATTTAGATATAAATTGTTCATATCTTGAATTATTTTTAACTTTATCAAACTATATTTAAAAAAATATTTTTTAAAAGTATTTAAGAGAAGTTATGTTTAAGAAAAATTTTTTCTTAAAAGTTTTCTTTTTTTAGAAGATTCTTTAAGTTATAAAAAATGTAGAATTAAATTTTGAAAATCAATTAGAAAATCATTTTTCAAAAGTATATTGAATAGAAAAAAAAGTTTTTAAAAAAAAGCAGATTTTTTAGAGATACCAAAGAGAAAATTTTTTTTTTTGACAAAAAGAATATAAAATTAAATGACAAATTATATTTTAAACTTTTAGAACTTAAAAATCAATCAATTTATTTTTGGTACATTTATTAGTCTTTTTAAAAAAAACTGATAAAATTTTATTGGAGAAAATTTTTTTTTAATCTTAGAAAGTTTTAGAACGATCATTTTCATTGGTCGAGCTTGATAAAAAGTAATAAAAAATTAGAAACATAAACTTTTATTTAACTAGAAAAATATGAAACTTAAAAGATTATTAAAGTATAAAATTACAATTAGCTTATCAAAAAGAAGAATTAGTTTTAATTAACTAAACAACTTGGGCTTAATTTTTTTATTAAAATAAATTTTTTTATCATACCAAAACTTTTTTTTGAACTTAAAGCAACAAGAAATTGGTTATTAAATTACAAAGTCTTTGATCTAAATGATAAAAACTTGATTAATATATGATTAAACATCTAATTTTGTGATTAAGTATTTCTTATGAATCAGAACTTATTTTTGAAATTTTTTTTCATTTTAATCTTTTAATTAAATTTTTCAAATGATGAAATTAACAAGAGTTTTTATGATCTAAAAACGGCGGCTAGAAAAAATTCTATCGGCTTTTAAAAATTAAACATGCGCAAAATAATTTTTACTTACACTTGAATTTAAAAGTGAAGATTTTTAAATTATTATTTTTTAATTTGATGATATTTAACTAAATTAAATTTGAAAGGCTTCCTAATAATCTAAATAAAAATAATAAAAAAAACTAAATTTAATGCAATTAGAATGTTTTTTTTGAATAAATTTCTTCAGATACTGTATCAGTTTATAGTAATAAAATGAAAACAAAAATATTGAAAATGCTTAAAAAACCCATCAACGGCTGTTTTTTTATTTAAAAGGCAGCGCCAGTTTTGGTTCATACAATCTGCCATTTTGCCTTTCTATTCTTTTATAACCGAAATACGATTCTGTGCAGAGAATGTGTAAAAATACTAACAGAAAGTATGAAAAAAAAATAATACAAGAGAAAAGAATACATAATTCGGTCCAGATTTTTTTTTTCATAAGTTCATCGGTTTGATGAAGAACAAAACAAACCATTGATAGAAATTTAGAAAAGTGAATTGATTAAAAGAAACTTTTCGAAAAATTTTTAAAAAAAATGAATCGAAGGTAATATTCGAGAAAAATTTATTCTAAGTTTTAAAAGTTTTAATTTTGAATTAATTTGTGTTTAATTTATTTTAATTAAATTAAATTGAAAAGTTTTCCCAAAAGTTTTCTTCTTTTTTTTTATTTAAATTTAGTTTATTAAGGTTTTAAACTTTTTAGTTTTTCTATTAGAAAATTTTTGTTTTTTAAATTTCATAGAATTTTTCTAGCTTTTCATTATTGAAGGTTTCTTGCACTTCAATTTTGGTAAAATTGAGTTTCATAAAATTATCTTGCGTTTAAATTAATTTTTTCAGATTTTGTAGCTTTAAAATTTTTGGTAGAATTTTTATTACTTTTTAAGTTTTCGGTATAATTGAATTTAATTTTATAAAATTTTCAGAGTTGTTTTTAATTTTAGTTTGAAGAAATATTTTTCTGTTTTTTAGAATATTTGTTTAGATGAACAATTTTAGAAAAAAAAAAGTAATTTCGATAAAGTTAAAATATGTTGTCAAATTTTTATTATCAAAAGTTTTGAAAATAAATTAAATTAAAATAAGTTTTTATCTATAGAAGTTTTGAAAATAATAATTAAATTCAATTTAAAGATTTTAATTAAATTAAACAAGTTTTCATCTAATTAACTGTTTACTATTGAAAATAATTAATTCTTAATTTTGGAAATATTTTTGTTTATTTAATTAAATAAATTGAATTAAATTGATTAAAGCTTGTTTAAATCAATTATTTATTTATAAAACTTTATAATTAAGTTTTTTAATTTTAATCAATTTTGATTATTTTCAAATTTTCAAATAAACTTCAAAACTAATTTACCTAAATTAACTTTTTTAATCAGTTTTAATTAATTTTTTATTTTAATTGAAGTTTATTTTTGATAACTCTATGATTTTGTTTTTAATTATTCAAATTAATCTTTATTAAAATTATTAATATTTAGTAGAATTATTAATCTTTATTTCAATTATTAATCTTTATTCAAATTTTTAATCTTCATTTTAATTAATAATCTTCGTTTAAATTAATAATCTTCATTTAAATTATTCTTAATTGATAATATAAATCTTAGTTCAGTTTTATAATCTTGATTATAACTATTAATATTAAACCTTGTTTATTGAAACTATAAATAGTTAGTTGAAATTAAATAAAATTTAATTAAAAAATTAGTATTAATAATTAGGTGTAATTAAAATTAGTTTAACTAGTTAAACACTAAATCTAAATTAATATAAAGACTTATTAAAACTTTTAATTAAGTTTGAAAATATCTTGTTTTAATAAAATATAATTATTTAAATCATATTAACTAATTTTATTTCATTAGTTTTCTTTTATAGTTTACATTATTTTGGTTTTTTTAAGACACATCAAACCGAATTTAAATAACCATTGAATATAAAGAAAAGTTAATATTTTTTTTTTTTATTGATATGCATAAATTGGAAAAGGCTAAAGTAAAGTTAAAATTTTATTTCTGTGTATAATAAAAAGTTTCATAATTAATCAAAATTAGAGGCTTAAAAAATGAAAATGTTTTAAAAATTATTCGTAAAATTATTTTTAAAAGTTAATCAAATTGACTATTGAATTCAAGAACAAAAACTAAAAAAAAAATTAAAAACTAAGTTTGGTTTAAATAATCTTTGATTGTAAAGTCAACAGCTATAAAAATAAAACTCAATGATCTGAAAAATCATCAAATAATTAAAAGTAAGTTTATTTGTTTTAATATTTCTGTTTAAAAAGTATTTTCATAAAAATATTCATCTCTCTTAATTTAAAAAATGTATCTCTTTTTTGAACTTTGTCTTTCATTCATGTGAATTTGTTTTTCTATCAATCATCATGTTTAAAATTATTTTATAACAAAAAATTTCTAGTTTCAAATAATTAGTTTAGATTTTAGAATAATTTTATTGTAACTCTATTATTTTATTTAATTTTAACTTTATCTTTTTAAACAACTTCATAATTACAGCTTTTGATTTTTATGAAGTTCATCATATGAAAACTAAACTTTGAAAATTATTTAACTTTAAAAAAAAATTTTCATTACAAAATTTAGTTTATCATCATCATTTTTTACTTTTAAATGTTCTTTTAGCGTTAAAAGTAAAAAAATTTTTTATTTTCAGATTTAGAAAAATATTTTAAATTTTAGTTGATCGAAGTTTTTATAGGTAATTTCTATATTCAATCACAACTTTTAGGTATTCTTCAATTAAAAAAAATTTGTTTCATTTTTAGTTTTTTCATAAAAAACAGTTTATCAATTTTTCTATTTAATAAAATTTAACTACATATAAACTAATCAAGCTTTTATAAAAAAAAGTTTTTCTAATGAATCAATTTGAAATTTTTTTTTAGATTTTAAAATCTAAAAGACAAAAAGTTACTTAAAATTTTTTTTTTTAAAAAATACAATGCATTAGCCTTGATGCCGGATTTTCTTGTTTTTTTTTCTATATAAACAAAAGATGAAGTATTATATATAAATTGTTAATTGTGATTTCATATTTGATTAATTTTACTGAAATTAACACTTTTTATTTAACAAAAATTAAAAAAAGACGAAGACAAAATCTATTTGAATGACGAATTAAAGACAAGATAAACACGATTGTTTAAAATTGATGTTTTTTTAAATATTCGATTTCAAAAAAAATAATTCAAATTTACCAATTTCAATTTATGAGAAAATTGATTAATTATGATAAGATTTCTATTTACATAGAATTTTTAGAGAAGGCTATTTTTTATTAACTTAAATAAACAAGAAATCGAAATTTTCTCCTTCATTCTCAAAACGATCTTTTTTCACAAATGAAATATCGAAATCTAAAAAAATGATAATAAGAAATTTATTAATTATATGACAAAAACCGGTACTAAACATTAATTTAAAATGTTTAATATTTTAATTTGAAGTTTAGAAAATAATTTTTAATTAAAATTTGACTGATTTAATATAACTAGTGTATTTTTTTTCTTTTTTTATAAATTGAGTTATTGAAAAATTTTAAAACTTTTTAAAAAATAATTAATTGATTGACACCTTAGTTTTTAGTATAAAACTATTTCTACTCTTAACTTATTTAAAAGATGAAATTTATTGAACTTCAAAATAAATTAAATATATAATAATTAAATACAAATAGTATTTAATACTTACATTTTTTTTTTTGAATTACATTTATGTAACGAGAAAATTTTTATTTTATTTTTGTAAGAATAGTGTAATTAATAATTATCAAGTATAATTTAAAAAAGTTTATGTGGTTTAATTTTAATTATCAAAAGAGTGTTTTATTAAAAGAAAATTAAAAGAAAACTTTGTTTTAGAAAACTGGGTTTTAGAAAACTGGGTTTTAGAAAAAAAAAATTTGTTTTATAAATAATTCAAAATAGAAAACTAAGTTTATTTATAATTAAAAAAAGAAAAATTGGTTTTAGGATTAATAAAAAAATGGTTTTAAATAAAATTAATTAATAGAGAATTTTGATCAAAATTTCAAATTATAAACTTATTTTATTCAATAATTTTTAATTCAATAATATTATATTGAATAGAAATTTTTAAAATAAAAAAAAAAACAAATAGGAATAGTTTAAACCAATTTTATTTTTAACTAAATAGATTGTTTAAAATAATTTTAAATCAAAAAAAAATAGTGTTAAAATTAAATATACCTGAATTTAAAATTACATAATAATGTAATTTAAAGTTCAAACTAAAATAAATTTCTTTTTGTTATAATTATAATAAAAAACGGCTTGGGATTTTACAAAAAAAAAAATTAAAAGTTTGATTTTCTTATGTGAATTTAGAAATCATCATATTTTCATCTTAAATTATCTAAATTTGATTCAAAATATTAGTTTATATAAATTTTTTTATCTAAGTTTACAAGTTCATTTTTATTCAAGAAAAGAAAACTTAAGAAAAGTGAAATTTATTTCTGTTTTTGATACTTTAACTTTAAGATAAGATAATTTATGTTTATTATTAAGAACTAGTTATTTTATTTCTTTTTGTTTTTGAATTAACAATTAAGCCGGTAGTTGTTCAGCTTAAACAACTAAAATTATTTATAATTCGGCTCATTTTCGGCTCAATAAAAATCGACTTGAAGTGTTTAGGTTTTAATAGAATAGTTTTTTATTCAATTATAATTAAGTATTATTTGCCGGAAAGTTCTACGGGTTATAATTGTTCATTTTTCTTTACTTGTTTAAATTTGACTTCTAATTATTTTTAAATTATATTGAATGTAAAAAGAAATAAGTTAATGTTTAAACTGTGTATTTTTATTTAGAATCACATTATTTTAAACCATATTAAACTTTTCATAGTTTTGGTTTAAAATAATTTATTTTAATTATCATCATCAAAATATCAGACAACATTAGAATTTCATCAAAATTTACAAATTAGTTTCATTTTTTCATTTTCAAATATAAATTATTTTCGTACTTTTTACTAAAAAAAAACTTTTTTTCAATTTTAAAGTTTTTTAAAAGTGAAGAATATATATATTTTAAAAATTAAAAAATAGTCAAAATGAATCCGACAGTATTTACAATTGAGCAAGTTGATCTGATAAGACGTTTAAGAAGAACAGGAATACCATTAGATAAATTAATATACGCTTATAAAGAAATGGATCGCCTTGAAAGAGAAAATTGTCAACAGCAACAGCATCAACAAATAAAAACTAATACATTGAGCTCATTCACTACTATCGCTGCTTCATTTAATAATACAATTGCACATGGTAATAATGGCTCAAATAATAGTGGTTTGTCTATTTCTCATATAAATTCAAATAATTCAAGTAATAATATAAGTTCTGGACAACAATTACAGATAGATCCTTTATCTTTAAATAATGATTCATTAGTAGGAAATTATGAAACTTCTGGTAATAATTCAAGTTTATTTGGGATGGGATTACAGCCATCTACATCAAAAATGGGAGATTCAAATGATATACATAGTAATATAATGCATAAATATGCATTACAGCCTATCATGTTACAAAATAGTTTAACAGATGAGCAAAACGAGCTTATGGAATTCAAAAAAAAAGGTTAGTTCAAAGAATAAATTATTTTTAATAAAAAAATAACTTTAAAAGTTTTCTTTATAATTAAGCATTTAATTAGAAAGTTTTATTTTTTGATTTAATTAAAGTAGTTAAAAATTGACAAATATTAAGAAACTTTAAAATGAATATAAATTTTTATGGAATAATTTTAAATAATTATTTTTATTTCATAGGAGAACCTGCAATGTTAATGGAAATACGTACATTTGTTGCTAAATATAATATTAGGCAGAATATGCTAGCAGAAATGACAGGTATTAGCCAAGGATATATAAGTAGATTCTTTAGAGGAGAAGGGCAGGATATAAGTGAGCGTGCTAAAAATTTAATTTATTGTTGGTATTTAAATTTTAGACGTAACCCAATGAAAATTTTACAGTCATGCCCAATGACCGTAGGTGATCGTAAAATGATTTCAGACTCAGGAGATTTACTTCCGATTCGAAGAGATAGATTTATTTTCCGTAAACAACATTTAGTTGTATTAGAACAGTATTTTGCAGAAAATCCATATCCAGACACTCATACTAAAGAGCAAATTGCTGAAGAATGTAATCAAGCAGCAGAACGTTTATCAAGTGAGTATCTTTTCTTTTCTTTTTTTCGTTGATTAAAATTTAAAAAAATTAATTTTTTTCTTTAAATTTAGCTCGGCCATTATCTGAAAAAGATAAAGTTACTACAAGTATTGTTTCAAATTGGTTTAACAATAAAAGAAAAGATACTAAAATGACTAGACAATCTTTAGGTATGTAAATTATTTCAATAAATTGATAAAGTTAAAAATTTATTTTTAATAATTTAGATATATTGAGCCAACAACAAAATTCTGATTCTAATTCATCTCCTATGACAATGAATAATAGTCAAAATAATTCAACTGCAAACTCATCTACGAACAATAATGTTAGTAGCCAAACAAATGAAAATAGAAATAATGGGACTTCATCTCAGCAACAAACACCACCTAGTCAACAATCTGGGCCTTCAAGCCAACAAAATAATCAAGAAAATTATTATTATAGAGATACTCAACCTCTTAAATTAGAAACTTACCCTGATCTTCCTTTACAATGTTATCAAAACATGGAAGAAGAAGAAAGTGAACCTGAAGTTGAATAATAAATTTTGTATAAAAAATTTTTCATATAAAAAAGCAACTGAGTTGCTTAAAAATTTTTTTAAGGATCAACAATTCAAGATAAAGCCCAAATAAGAAAAAAAATCGTAACATAAAAAAATAAGAATTGAAATAACTATTTAAAAAATCAATAAGTGTAATTAGCCTAATCAAAATTTTTACTTAAAACAATTAACTTAAATTTATCTTGAAAAAATCTTCAAAAAATTTTCCTACAAATAAAAATTTGTAATTAGGTATTAAAAAAAAATCATAAGTTTTTATAGTTGGTTAAACATAAATCGTCTTTTATCATCTCAAATCAACAAATTATAAGTTAATTAATTTTAAAAAAATTATTTTTATATAAATAAAATTTATCACATTTTATAAATTTGGTTGAAATATTTTATCAAATTTTTGTAAATTAATTTAAAAAATCGATATATATGAAATTTTTAAAAAAAAATTTAGGATTTAAAATAAGAAATCTGTTTCATTTTCAAAATATTAAACTGGAAAAAAAATCTGTTTAAAATTTATAGAAATTAATTTATTTTTATTTTTTCATTTTATTTCTTAATTATTAAGAAAACTAGGTTTATAATAAAAAACGATTGACATAAAAGAAAAGTTATGTAAAAATATTGTTTGTTTATAAAAGAAATTAAAAGTATTTTTTTTAACTGTAGATTATGATACATAACTGTAATAAAAAAACATTTAATTTTTTTAAGATCATTGTATACTCAATGTCAATCTAAGAAAAAAAATATTTTAAACTTAAATATATAAAAAAATTTAAAAAAGAGAAAACTTATTTTTTTAATTAAACTTTAATAGATGTTTAAAAATAGCGCCTTTTAATTAGATAAACAGATAAAAATGCTGTTAAAAAAGATTTTTAAACGGAAAATCAGGTTGGTCATTAGTAACGCGCATGTTTGAATGAGTTTAATTTCAATTAAACTCTTTTCAAAATAACAAAAGGATTTTTTAAAAAAAAGAGAAGTGTATTAAGTTGAATACACTAGACATTTTTTATTATAATTTAGTAGAAAAAAAAATAATTCTCCTTAAAAATGGAGATCAACGATGCTAATATATCTGTCATGGTTAATTATTTACAACAGACTATGTCCCATGATGCAGCCATTAGAAGACCAGCTGAAAGAAACTTAGAAGCTGTTGAAACTAATCAGAATTATCCTTTACTTTTATTGCATATAATAGAAAAAGATGATATAGAGTTTATAGTAAGAATTTCAGCATCAATTACATTTAAAAATTATATAAGAAGAAATTGGACAGAAAATGATGGGGCTAGAATAGCTAATGCAGATAGAGTAACTATCAAAAAAAATATAATCAGTGTTATGCTTAAAAAAGAAGAACAAATTCAAAGACAATTATCAGACGCTGTTGCTATTATCGGTAAATCAGATTTTCCTGATAAATGGCCTAATTTGTTAAGTATGTTTATCTTGACATTAAGTTTGTTTTTATTCATTATTATTGTTTTTTTTCTAAGGTGAACTTGTTGATAGAATTAAAAAAAGTGGTGGAAACTTTCATTTTATAAACGGAATTCTACAAACTGTTCATTCTTTATTTAAACGTTTTAGGCATGAATTCAAATCTGATGAATTATTTAGAGTTATTAAATTCAGTTTGGATGAATTTGCAGCACCATTTACTGATTTATTTGTGGCTACAATGAATTTAGCAGCAAGTAATGTAAATAATAAAGGAACTTTAAGAACTGCTTATTCTTCATTAGTTCTATGTACTAAAGTTTATTATAGTTTAAATGTGCAAGATTTACCAGAATTTTTTGAAGATAATCTTGATATTTGGATGCCAAATTTTTT
Source organism: Anisodus tanguticus (assembly GCA_034509755.1). Lineage (NCBI taxonomy): Eukaryota > Viridiplantae > Streptophyta > Magnoliopsida > Solanales > Solanaceae > Anisodus > Anisodus tanguticus. Next base: position 26,020 of record JAVYJV010000054.1, on the reverse strand, counting down.
AAATATATTAGGTATTGAAAATAAATTATTAGATTCATGTAGTGATGATGAACCTGGTTTACTTGAACAAGTTAAAAGTGAAATTTGTTTTATTATATCGATGTATGCACAAAAATATCACGAAGAATTTGAAACTTATTTAACACCTTTTGTAGAGGCTGTATGGAAATTACTATCAACATGTGGTCAAGAACCAAAATTTGATATATTAGTTAGTAATTCTATCAAATTTTTATCTACAGTTGCTAATAGAGAACAATTTAGAAAAATTTTTGAACAACCAGGTGTTTTGAACTCTTTATGTTCTAAAGTCATCATACCAAATATTGAATTCAGAGCATGTGATATTGAATTGTTTGAAGAAAATGGCGAAGATTTCATTCGATCAGATTTAGAAGGTTCTGATGTAGATACAAGAAGAAAATCTGCTTGTGAACTAGTTAAAGCTTTATCCAAACATTTTGAAGAAGATATTGTCAGAGTATTTTCAGAATACATAAAACTGATGTTAGATTCTTTTGCTTCTGATCCAGAAAATCATTGGAAAAATAAAGATGCTGCAATTTATTTAGTTACAGCTATTTGTGTTAAAGGATCAACTGCTAAACATGGTACAACTCAAACAACAAATTTAGTCAATGTTGTAGACTTTTATAACACGTTCATTAAGGGTGATATTGACAATAATAATGACTTTGATAGTTTTCCTGTTTTAAGAGCAGGTGCTTTAAAATACATTATGACGTTCAGAAATCAATTACCGTTTGAAGAAATTATAATACCTATCTTACCTACTATTATAAAACATGTATCTTGTCCTAATAGTGTTATACACACTTATGCTGCTAACACTTTAGAAAAAATTTTTTCAATGAAAACACCAGATAGAGTTAATCTTATAAACTCAGGCCATATTAGTCCAATTATAGAAATGTTAATGACAAATTTGTTTGGAGCATTAACTTTTCCTGGTAGTGAAGAAAATGAATATTTGATGAAAGCTATCATGCGTACAATTTCTGTTTCTGGTAATGCAATAATACCTTATTTAACTGGTATATTACCTCAATTATCTACGAAACTAATGGAAGTCTGTAAAAATCCATCAAAACCTTATTTCAATCATTATCTTTTTGAAAGTATTGCTTTAAGTTTACAAATTGCAATTTTGCATAATCCTGCAAGTGCTTCTGATATTGAAAATGTAGTTTTTCAATTATCAGAAAGTATTTTTAACCAAGATGTTCAAGAGTTCTTACCGTATATGCTTCAATTACTTTCCTTATTATTAGAACAAGATCCTAACAACTTTATACCGGAAAACTATATGAAATTATTACAAGGAATAACAGGTCCACAACTTTGGGAAAAAACAGGAAACATTCATCCATTAGTTCGTTTTTTAAAAGCTTATATTCGTAAATCTCCTCAACAAGTTATTGAATCTGGTCGTTTAGATGCTATACTTGGCGTTTTTCAAAAACTTGTTGCGTCTACAGCTAATGATCATGAAGGTTTAGATTTATTACAATGTTTATTCAACGAATTGCCTATTGAAGCACTTCAAAAATACATTCAAGAAATTTATATTATTTTATTCACAAGATTATCAAGTTCTAAAACACCAAAGTTCGTTAAAAATCTAATTGTGTATTTCTGTTTTTTTATGTTCCGTTTCGGGCCACAATTCTTAGAAGATATTGTTGAAAGAATTCAAAGCAAAATGTTTGGAATGGTTATTGAAAAATTATTTTTAACAGAATGTCAAAAAATACCATCTGTAAAAGACAGAAAAACTGTTTGTGTAGGGTTAACTAAATTGATAACTGAAGCACCTTCTGTAATTGAAGGACCTTATTCATGCTTTTGGCCAAGACTATTAGAAGTTTTAATTGCTTTGTTTGAATTACCAGTTGAAGAAGATAACTTAACTGAAGAAGTTATTCAACTTGGACTAGAAGAAGATTTAGGTTATCAGACAACTTATTCAAAATTAATTTTTGCTCCAGATCCACAAAAAGATATTTTCCAAGGAAATATCCCTGATGCTAGAATATTTTTAGCTCAATGTTTGCATAAGCTTTCTGTAGAAAAACCAGGTGTTATGACAGACATCATTAGCAAAAGTATTGATCCAAATGCCATTGTACATTTGAAAAAGTATCTAGATGCAGCTAACTTAACATTATCGTAATCTCTATATAATATTTTAAAAAAGTTTTTAGAAATTAATAAAAAAGAGACCTCTAGTTTTATAATTATCAACTATATAAACATGTGTTTTTTTAAGTTTTTGTTTACATATATATTTTTTATGATAATTTTTAAAGATTTATAATTAATAAAAATATTTTTGTAAGTGCTTAAATTTTTTGTTAAATTAATTCATTTTATTTTTCATTTTAGATAATGGGTAAAAAAGCTAGCCAAAATAAAGGTAAACAAAGCCAAGGTATTGTATTCAATACAAACCTTGGTCAACATATTTTAAAAAACCCAATGGTCATTCAATCTATGATGGATAAAGTATTATGAGTTAAATTTTATTTTATTAAAACTAATAATTTTTCATTTAAAAAGGCTTCATTAAAACCTACAGACGTTGCTATTGAAATAGGCCCTGGTACTGGTAATATGACTGTTAAAATATTAGAAAAAGTTAAAAAATTAGTTGCTTTTGAAATTGATCAAAGAATGGCTGCTGAATTAGAAAAAAGAGTACAAGGTACAAGTTTATTTTATAAACTTCAAATTGTAAGAGGGGATGTTTTAAAAAATGAATTACCTTATTTTGATATATGTTTAGCTAATTTACCATACCAAATATCTTCACCATTTGTTTTTAAATTACTTTCCCATCGTCCTTTGTTTAGAAGTGCAATTGTTATGTTTCAAAAAGAATTTGCTGAAAGATTAGTTGCGAAACCAGGAGATAAATTTTATTCTAGATTAAGTGTAAATACTCAATTATTAGCTCGTGTACAAATCGTATTAAATGTTGGTAGAAATAATTTCAGACCTCCACCAAAAGTAGATTCAATAGTTGTACGTATTGAACCTAAAAATCCTCCCCCAGATATCAATTTCCATGAATGGGATTCATTATTAAGAATTGCTTTTTTAAGAAAAAATAAAACTCTTTCATCTGCATTTAGACAAAAAGCGACAATAGATATGTTAAATCAAAATTATAAAGTTTATTGTGAATTAAATAATATAAGTTTAGAAGAAGATTTTTGTATTAAAAATAAAGTATTAAAATTATTAGAAGAAGGTGGTTTTAATGAAAAAAGAGCACGTAAAATGGGAATTGACGAATTTTTAAGCTTATTGTGTTTGTTTAATTCAAATGGAATTCATTTTAGTTGATTTGATTCGGAAAAAAAATTTTTTTAATTATTTAATCAAGTTATTTGATAATTTTAAAACATAACTTATTAACTAAACAGTAATTTCCATTATTTGTTTTTTGTATATAAAAACCTTAGAACTAAATTAAAGTGCGAAAGAAAAATTAATTAAAAACAATTAAATAGATTCGAAATTTTAATTAAAACATTTTTTGAATTTTCAATCAGCTTTACAATTTTAAAAAATATTTTTATATAAATTTTTAAGGTAAAAATCTACAAATTTGAATAAAACGCTTAGCTGGTTTCTATGGAAACGTGTAAACATGAGCCGTGGCTATAAATTAAACTATTCAAAAAGAAATTTTAGTGTTTTCGTGAGTGAGGAATCTGTTTTGTCTTCGTAACATTGTTTTTTTATCATAAATTATTTTTAAATTACAGATAATTAATTATTTTATTAATTTTTTATAAATAATATTTTTTTATCAATATTTTTTTTAAATAAATGAAGCAACACTCAGGTATCATCTGCTAACATCGTTGTTAAAAACCTTTGAATAATAAATTATAAAGGTATTAATTAATTTTAGTGAATTAAAATTTCTTTCTATTTATACTTAATTTAAGTTTTTTTCGTCACTTTTATTTATAAAATAAACTAAAACCGATAATTTTTCTAATTTTAATTTTCTACTTTTTTTAATTTGTTTTTCTAAAATTTTAATTTTGTGAATTCATTTTTAATTATTAAAATAATTATTTATTTAGGTTAAACTTTTATCTGTAATTTTGAAAATGGATCAACAAAAAATTAAATCATTTAACGATGAAGACGATATCTATTTAAAAGTTAACTCTTTTTATAATTTAATAGTATTATTAAAATGCTTTTTTTTAGAAGCATTACATCAAATCAATTGCTTATATTATTGGTAAGTTCAAAAAATATTAATCTTCGAATTTAATTTTAAAAAAAAAATTTCTTTCTTCAAGGATTTTAAGTCATCTTAAAACTTGTCTATTTTTATTACTTACATTATCAATTATTTATTTTTCAACTTATATTTCAGGACCTCATCAAGCTGTAAGTTTAAGTTTAATTTTATAGTTTCAAATTTTTATTTAGTTTTTTTTTTAGTATTTAATTTTTTTAGAGAAAAAAATTTTTTGGTGTGGTTATTGGGTCGGTTTAGGTATTTTGTCATCAGTAGGTTTTGGAACCGGCTTACACACATTCTTACTTTACTTGGTATAATTTTTTAAAATTTTTTTTTTAATGTAAATTAATTTTATTTTTTTAGGGTCCTCATATTGCATCAGTTACATTAGCTGCCTATGAATGTAATTCTTTAGATTTTCCAGAACCTCCATATCCTGAAGAGTAAGTTAATGAAAATTTTTTTGAAAAACAAGAATAAATTTAAATTTTTTTAGAATTATTTGTCCTGAAAATGTAAATAACAATTTTATTGTCACAATATGGAAAATTATGTCAAAAGTAAGATTAGAAGCTTTTATGTGGGGAGCAGGAACTGCTTTAGGAGAACTTCCTCCTTATTTTATGGCTAGAACAGCTAGACTATCTGAAAAAATAAATGAAGATAAAGAGTCAGAAGAAGAAGAATCTAAATGGTTTACTAAAGCTAAAATTTATATAAAAGCTTTAGTTGAAAAAGTTGGTTTTTTTGGAATTCTAGCTTGTGCATCTGTAAGTTTTTTAACTAAATCCATAATTTTATTTATTTACTAATTCAAATTTTTGATAATTTAGGTCCCTAACCCATTTTTCGATCTTGCTGGTATTACATGCGGTCATTTTCTTGTACCTTTTTGGACATTTTTTGGTGCTACTTTAATAGGCAAAGCAATTATTAAAATGCACATACAAAAACTTTTTGTCATTGTTGCGTTTAATGAACATCATTTTGAATATTTTGTAGATAAAATTAGGTATAAAATTTAAGTTTTAAAAAAATTCAAAAATAGTAATCAAAATTTTTTTTTTAGAATTCTGCCTTATGTAGGAAAATATTTATATCAACCTTTTAGAGAATTTTTAACTCAGCAAAAAAAAAGTTTACATCGAAAAGGAATTAAAGATTTAGTCGAAAAAGTAAGTAAAGTTTTTAATTTCTTAACTTATTTTCTTAAAATTTATTTTTTTAGCCTCAAAGCTGGCTTTCATGGGCATTTGACAAATTCGTTCTTTCAATGGTTTTATATTTTTTATTATCCATTGTCTATTCAATGGCTCAAAGTTATCATAAACGTAATTTAAAGAAAAAAACAAATTAGGGTATTTTAATTTACTTAGTTTTTTAACAAAAATTTTTCAAGTAGTTTTTCAACTAGTTTTATAAAAACTATTTTTTTTTAATTCTTGTTTTTATATTCTTTAATTTAAAAAAGAAAAAATTTTTACAAAAGTGTTGATAAATTTCAATTTTTTTTTATCATTGCAATTAATTGATAATAGAAAATTGATTTTGAAATTAATTTAAGATAGAATGTAATATAAAATTAGTGTATTAGTTAAAAAAGAAAAAAAAAATTATTTTAATAATTTATTAATAAAAAAATATTTTTTAGTTTACAATTAATAAGTTAATTATCAAGAATTATTCAAATTTTTATTCGGTCTTTCTTTTTGGTTTTTTGTTTAAGAATTTTGTTGTTGATGACCAATAATATAAAATTTGAAGAACAATAATAAGATTTGCTAAAGCAGCTGCTAAATAAGTAACAATAATAATTTTGTCTCCAGTTTCTTTGATAGATGTGAATATTCTGACTAAACAACCAATAAATAATAAGAACATCGTTATAAATGACAAATGTCCTGTATGTTTATTTTTGAAATTAACATTAGCTTGTAATAATTTACCACCTAATGCCAATGGTACGTTTGATGCTTGAAGATACCAAAGTTGTTGACTAGTTAATAATCCACTTACAAGAAAACTTGTTAAACCAGAATATAAAACTATGAAAATTAGTGATACGACTTTAGATTTTCCAAACCAAAGTATTAAAAATGCAATTATCGCTGTTTCAACTAATAAAAAAACTGCTTCTCCCCATGCAGAAAATGGAAATTTTTTAGAATAAGAGTACGATGCATTGAAGGTAATAGCCATAAGTTCTAACAGAACTGCACTAAACGAAATACCAACTGCACTCTGAGCACCCAAAATTTTAAATAGTTGGGGTAATTTTATTAAAGTACTAGTAAAAATAATTAGATAACCTAATAATTTGCTAGAAAAAATTTGAAGACATTCTATTGTTAATGGTTCATCAACAGAAAGATTTAAAAAATCTGTCAAAACTTGTTTACAGCATTGTGGTGTCATAAAAACATTACAAGCTTTAACTAATGGAATATTGTCTGTTAATTTAATACTAGTTGGTATACTCATTTTAATTTAAATTTAATTAACTCAAAAATTTTTAAAAAACTAAATAATCAAAATATAAAATATCAAAAATATTATTTTTTTATTAAAAAAAAGCGATAGCAATGTTATTACACGACACAAAACAGCTCTATTTTTTTTTAATTTAAAAAGAAGCGCCACAAGTGAGAATAATAAAAAATAAGTTCGTCGGCAGAAGAGGCGGTTAAGATAAAAAAATTTTATTTAAGTTCAAATCTTTATTAAAGCTTCTTTAATTTAGAAGTCCAGCTATCATACAATGAAGACGTGTTTTTTTCTTTTTTCCAAACTTTTTAATTTTATTTTAAGCTTTCATCTAGTTAACTAAAAAAATTAATTTACTAAAATTCTTTATTCAAAAATCTAAAATTCAAACATAACTTCGGTATTGTTCAGTAAGTTTATAATTTTTTGGTCAATCAATAAATTATTTTTTTCATGTCCTCAACCATCTAATTCTGATTTTTTTTAATCAAAACTTGATGAATATTTTTTCTTAAAATTCTTAAGTTCTTTATTGTAGAATTTGAACTTATTTTATTCAACTTTTCTTAACTTTAACAAAAAATTGAATTGGCTCATTTTTTTTAAGAAATTAACTTTTTTATTCAATTTCTTTCTTGATTTTCTTATTAATTTTATATTTAACTTATTTTATCTTTCAATCTATTTAGAATCAAAATTTAAATTTTATAAAAAATAATCTTATTCTTTATAAATTTAATGAGCTTAATTTTATATCTAATTATTTTTTATTGTTCCTTTATACTGTTACAATAAAATTGTCAAAGACTTATATAAATAAAATTTTTTTAACTTATTTATAATTTTAAAATTTTGTATATTTATATTACTCTTATTATTTTGAAAAAAAAAATGTTTATGATTTAAAATTTTAGATGAATTTAAAGTTCTTTTAAATCATGTTTTAACAGACTTCTCAGATCGTTTTCCATTTTTTATAACAAATAAAAAAATTTAAAAAAGACATCTTACTCTGAATATATTACTATTAATATACTCATATGTTATATTTATATATTTATATTATTAAACTTGAAAGATTTTTGAAAAATAATTATTTTGTTAACAAGGTTTAAATTGAAAAATATAATTAATATTTTTAAATTTAGATTCAATAAAACAATTAAATTTTAAGTAATTAAATGTGTTTTTGATAAACTTAGTCAGTTATTTTGTTTAATACAATTGAAATAGTTATTGATTAATATTTATATAAATTTCATCAAAGTTAAGTAAATTTTTTTTACCTAGCATAAATGAAAATTTTCAGTTTTTTTTTAATACAAGTATAACTGAAACCTTTATTTTTATTCACTTATTATAGTTAAGTTGAAGACTTAGTCAAAATGAAAACTACAATTTTTTTAACCGTTCTTTTTGCAACAATTTTTATAGTTCAAGCCGTTCACTATGAATTCAATTTGGGGGTCTATAACTTTGATTCAACTCCTAAAAATGGAGAGCTTAGTTTAGCTTTAAAAGGAAAAAACGAAAGTCAAGTTATAATAGTAGAAAGAACGTAAGTTTTTTGCTAATAAAAACTATAGACTAATTTTTTTTTATAGTAAATTTACTACTCATCATTTCATAAGTTTTGAGACTGATTTTCCTGAAAGAATTTTAAAAGTTACATTTGAATGGAAATCTGCTACAAAAAGTTCTATCTATTTAGATTACTTAACTTTTTTTAATAGTGATAAACTAAAAAAACGTGTTTCAATGAAAAAAAATATTGAAAGGGGAATACCTGAAACAATTGAAATAACATACTAATATATTAAACTGAGACTAATTTGCAAATTAAATTCATGTTTTATATAAAATTTTAGTTTAAGTTATAATAAAATTTGTTGATGTACTTTTGAAAAATTCAAAGTTTAAAATTAATAAAAACTAATCAAAAAGGTTTAATTCTCATCAAATCAATTTTTTATTGTCGTCTTAGCTATTTTAGCTAAAATAAAAGCTGAATACTATAATTGTCATGTAAAGCTAAAAATAGAATTGTTAATGACCAATACGCAGTTCAAAACTCAATCCCATAAATAGGTTAGTTTGACTATAATTCCTGGTATTCATTTTTTAAGAAGTGCTATTTTAAATGAAAAGGGAAGAAAGTAGATTTGTTTAATAGATTTGTGGAAGTGGCTATTTTGAATTTAGAAAAATATTCAGACATTTAAACCAACTTAAAACTTTAAATTTGAATTTTCTTTAAATAAATAATAGATGTCGTTAATTTATAGCTGAAGTATTTTTTCTGGAAAAATTATATAATATACATAAATAATAATCAAATTTTTTTTTCAAGTTTTAATTGTAAACAAGTTTGAATAAGTTAAATTTTGATATTAATTTTAAAGTATTTTAAAACTTAATTATCATCTTAAACTAAAATAAAAAAAAAACTCTATGGCTTATTCATAGTTTTTCCAAAATTATTTCAACTATTTTTTAAAAAATGAGTAATTGATTTTTTATAATTCACTTTTACACAAAATTCTTCAAACTTAATTTTTTATTAAAATTTTTTCAACAACTCATAAAATAAATGAAAATTTTTTACATGAGTATTTTTAAATAATTTAAATTTTTTAGACCTGTTGCGTCTTTTTTAATAAAAATTTAATGAAAATTTTTTACTTAATTTCAAATTCTTTGAACACTTTTACATAATTATGTTGAATTCTTTTTTTATAAATAAGTCTTTTATTTTGTTAAAAAAGAATTTTTTTTGAAGAATTTAAATTAAACTTTAAAGATTTTTTTTCTTGGGTGATAAACTAAATAAGTTTCAATAAAATCTTAAATAAAAGTTTTAATTTTAAGTAATAATTGAACGAAAAAAAATTTATCAAGTGAAAAATTAATGAAAAAACAAACATAAAAGAATTAAATTTTTTTTTTTAAATTTTTATAAAATATTTACAAATAAAAAGAAAATTGTCATTTGAAAACTTAATATGGCCTGAAGACTTGAATCTATGAAACTATGATAAAAAAAAATTCTGTTTCCGGTTTAGACCTTTTTTTCAAAAACGTAAGTTTTTTTTTTGATTTAAACTAATTAGATTTCTGTTAAATTAACTGTCATCATGAAATTTTAGTATTCTGTCAAAAATTTCGAGAAAAAAATGTGAAAATTTTTTTTAAAAGGCTTTGATTTTCATAAGTTAATTTTTATATTAGATAAATTTTAGAAACTTAAAATTTTTCACTTTTTTCAAAAAAATTTCTTTTTTGAAAGAAGTTCAGTAACGAGATTATTTTTAATAAGAAAAAAATTAAAAATTTTGTTTTTAAATTTTTATCTATGGAAAATTCTTATCAAGATAGTAGGTTAAAAAATTAAAATAAACAAAATGAACTTAAAGAAAAACCGCGCATTCACTTGTATAAATTAGCAATACAAAACTTGTAAACGCCTTCTTTATTTTAGTTGCATATTATAAACACATAATATTATCTATTTCTAAAACGTAAATTACATAGAAAAATAAATTTTTGACAGTATAATTTTTTTAATATAATACACATTTTTTTGAACAACTAGTTGGAGTTTTACGTAATTTAAAATAGTAATAGAAGGCGGTCTTTTTTTTTCTATTTTATTGATCTTCTGGCTACAAAGACTTTTGGAAAAAAAAGAACAGGAAAGTTTCTTTGAGTTTAATGTAGATGCGCACCGTGTTAGTGTTGGTAATGGTGCTGGTCAGGCAAGTGAACCTTTACTATGTTTTAAAACTCTTGTTTTATGTTCTTTAAAAATTCTTTTTTTTTATGTTATTGATAATTTAAAACTAAATTATTTTAAAGTCTATTCTAAAGCTGGAAAAAAAATGATTTTTGTTCAATGTTAAACTCAAATCAACATTGTTATAATTTATTTAGTTTAATAATGTGCCACAGTTAATAAGTTTTTTTTTTTAAAAAAAAAAAAAAAATTTAATTTAAGAATAGTAAAAATTTTTTTGCAATTAATCTTTTGATTTAATTTGCGTGTTAATCCAATGTTTATAAACTTACAGTGTGCTTAATTGAATTAATAATCAAAAAATGTAGTTAAATTGTTTTTAACTTATGTTAGAACAAAAAACATATCAAATCATATCATTTCTTAAAAAATAATTTAAGAGTTTTCAATATCATTGTAAAACAGTTTAATATTTATTTGAAAGTTTTTTTTAATGATTATATTTTTAATTTGAACTTAATTAAACGTCTTTAAAGACTTATATTCAGTTATCAAAGTATTTTGCAATTTTTAGTTTTTTGAAGTTATTTTTTGTTTTTTCTTGTGCAATAATGTTGGTTATTTTGGAATTTTTCTCTTGTAAAATTTAGACTTTCATTTGGCTTCAAGCATACAATTTATTTCGTGTCACTAATTTAAAGGTAAGCAATGTTTTGAATTTAAAAAAAAAATCTGTTTAAAATTATTTCAAAAATGAAAATTTGTTATTCATAAATTTAAATCTTTAAGTTTGAATTTTTGGTTTAAAAATTTTTACTTGTAAATTTCTTTTTTCCAAAAACTTTTGCCTAATTTTAGTTACCTGAATTTTTTTATTTTTGTGATTTGAATTTTGAATAAAGTTAATTTTTTAGAAAAAGTTTAAATTAAAAATTTTAGTTTTAACGAATCTGAATAATCAAAATTAAAAGTTTCAAAAAGTATTTAAAATATTTTTAATTAATACTACTTGAGTTATAAGTTTTTAAATAAACAAATCAAGTGCTTATTTTCATTATGATCTAATTAAGAATTGATTAATTTTTATTTTATCAAAATCTAATTTTCAGTTTGTTTAAACTTTTTTTTTGAGTGTTTTTACAAGAGATGATTTAAAATTTTGATTTTTTTTTTTAAACATATTGATGAGTTTATACAAAAATTTAAATATACTTCTAAATTCAAAAGTCATTTTTTATTTTTTTCATTACACGAAAAATGAAGTATAAAAACACTAAATCGTTAATCGATGAAATTAAATCATAAATAAAACGTTTGTTAATAGTTAGATCATTTAGCAAACTGTTGTCAAAAAAAAACAATATAATCAAATTGACTGATCTTTTTTATAAAAGTTTTTAAGTCCATATGATTATCGTCAACAGAGTTTTAAAAAAAAATTAAAAAAATAGACACTTGTTTTTTGATATATAATATTAAGCTATAAAAAATAACTTGGTATACATTTGCTATTAATCTAGTTTTTAGATAAAAATTATGCTTTGTTAAAAATTAGAAAATAGACAAAAAAAAAAAGGTAATAAACCAAAGTTTACTACCCGGTTGTTACCACAAAATCTGTTTCTAAGTCTGATCATTTTTTTTTTTGCCACAATAATCTTCTAGCAGCCTTATTTGAAATAAATTATTTAAAAGAATATTTTTTTTAAAATCTCAAATATAAGACTACATTTAAATTTAGGTCAAAAAAGAATAAAAGAATTTCTTAATTAAAAGTTTTTTTTTATTATCTTTTTTAATTAACTTGATTTCATCAATTTTAGTCAATAAAAACTTTTTATTGCTAGTTCTTAAAATAAACAAAGTAACAAAAACTTAGTAAACTTTTTTTTTATTAAAAAATTTTTCAAATTAGTTAAAATCATGTTAAAAATTGTAATTATTAGACAGAAAGTTTCTTTATTGTTTTTTAAAAACATCAGTCTAGTTGCGTTTTTTAGAGAAAAATTTTTAACCTTATTATAGACGAAATTTTTTTTTTAAAAAACAATTTAAAACAAGCATCCACTAAATTTTATTTACAAGTGAAATTCTTATTAAAAACGTTAAATAAATTTTTTTTTTATTTTACCGTACGATTATCACCACTTCCGCTTTATAAATAAAGCTTCTTTACTGAACTCTAAAAATGAAAACCATGTTTAATTTATAGATGTAAATTTAATTAAAAACTTACAAAATTTAATAAAGAAATTACAGTTTTATAAGAAAAAAAATTAGTTAAAATTAATGTGACTCATAATTTTATTTTAGCTCTGTTTTTTAAATTTGAAAAATTATTTTTAATAAAAAAATACATTAACTAAATTCAAAAAAAAAAAATTTCTCAATACTCTTGTGCTTTGAACTCATCTTTTTTAATTCATCCTGTTAGGACAAAAATTCTATAATTTAAAAAATAGGTTTTTTTAATTAATTTTTTTTTATAAATAAAATTTCAAAATTATCATCTTTTTTAAAGCTTTAGAAATCAATAGCTTTTAACTTATTAATAAGTTTCAATCTTTTGTAACTTTATTCAATTTTTTTTATGAAGCACCAATTATAAAATAATGAAATTTTGAAAGGATTTTCACAAAAAGATTCTCAATTATTTTTTTGTTGAAGAAATTTTTTTTTATTTAAAAAATCTAAAGAAAACATTTTCGATTATTTAAAAAGAGAAGGTTTTTTTAACATCAATAAAATTCTTATATATTTTTTATATGTTTGATAAGGTTTTAGGTTAATTTTGTAACAAGCTTCTTGTTTGATTCTGTAATAAAATTTTTCTTTTTTTTTTTTTTGGTTCTATAAGTTTTTTATTTGATTTTGTATAAAGGTTTTTTTCTAGTTCATAATAAGATTCAGTCTAAATTGATTAATAAGGTTTTTTTTCTATTTTCAAATAAACTTTATTTTCAAATAAACTTTTTCAGATTTAATATGTTTTTAAAATAAGCATTTTAATATTTTGAATAATTCTTTTAAATTTAAAAAAAAAATTTATATTTTTGAATAAAACTTTATTCTTCAATAGAACTTTATTATGTTTTGATTAAGGTTTTTTTCTATTATGATTTTGGTTTATTCTGTTATGAATATTGTTTATTCTGTTAAAAATATAGTTTATTATATGAAAACGGTTTATAGTGTTTTTTAGTTAAGACTGTTTTTAATTCAAGCTTATTATGTCTTTCCAATAAGATTTAACTATGTTCTAATAAGGTTTATTTTGCTTGTAAATAAGGTTTATTCTATTTTTAAATAAGGTTTATTTTTTTTTCAAAAATATTTATGCTTTTTTTCGAAAATTTTAATTTGGATCAGGTTTATTCTCAATAAAGTTTATTCTGATTGAAGTAAATACTTTCATAAAAAGTTCATTTATGAAAAAAAGTATACACTGAATAAAGCTTATAAATATTGAAAGATTCTTTTTGATAATTTAAATTTTATGAAAAAAATTTTCTCTGGTTTTGCTTTAAATTAATTTTTATAAAAGTTGAATAATTTTTAATTTAATTTCATTACTTAAACTTATTTTTTTTAATAAAATTCATTTTTTCTATGATTTTTTTTTCAATTTCTTTTTATAGTTTTTTTCTTTTTAAAGTTTTTTCTTGATTTTTCTATGAAAATTTTTCTCTTTTTAAAATTTCTTTTTTTTATGAAAATTTTTTTCTACTTCTTTTTTCTAAAATTTTTTTTCTATATTTTTGTTTGAAATTCAATTTTTCATTAAAACTTTTTTTGAAACTTTTCATTTAAAATTTTATTTATTTAAAATAAAGTTTTTATATAATTTTGTATTTTAATATTAGACCAATTTAAAATCTCTAAAAAATTTATAGTGCTTTAACTAAAAATTATTTTACTTTTAAATTTTTAGCTGATAAAATACTAAATTATAATTTGATTTGTTGTAATTATTTTTTTTTCTGCAAAAAATTAAATTCACTAATTTAAAATTCATAATTCTTAATTAGTAACTAGAATGTCATTGATCAATTTTAGTTAAAAATTTTTTTTAGACTAAAAATTAATTTTGATTTTAAAAATTAATGTTTTTTTATAAGATAAAAAGTTTTATAAATATTCACTCAAACTATTAAAAGTGTTTAATTTTTTATGAAAACAAAAATTTTTATCAATATTCTGAAAGTTTTGAAAATTTAAATATTTTTATAATTTAAACTTTTAATCTTAACATAAATTTAACTGATTAAAATATAAAACAATAAAAGTTTTTAGTTAAAAAATTAAATAAGCTTAGCTATAAAATCTAATGATGTTATAACAATAAAAACTAGTTATCATTAATTTTTTTGACAGTTTTTCTTGATTAAATGATTTCTTTCTTGTAAATATAATAAATTTTATTATGAAGGTTATAAAACCAAATTATAATTGTTTTAACAACTAATTTTAAAAAAAAAAAAAAGGAAAATGTTCAATGAACACGAATTTAAATTGTTATGAAAAATTCAAATGAAAATAACATTAATGAGAATTGTTTAAAGGTTGAAATTATTGATTTCATAATTTTTTTTTCAAAATACATTAGACCGCCTAGCAAGAAATTAAAAAAAAAAAAAACATAAAAAGTTACATTAAAATAAACGGAAACTATTATTTAGTATTCAATATTCATGCGCGTAACTTTAATTAAAGGATAATAGATCTTCAAAATTTTACTGTTTAAATTTTTATTAGCTTTTAAATTTTTTTTTAAATTTATCAACTTTTTCATCATTAATTTTTAAGAAAAAAGATTTATTTAAATCTATTATTTAAACTTTTCTTAATTAATTTTGATCAACTTCAAAATTTTTCAATCAATTTCTATAAAAAAATTGAATTTCACAAAATTTATCTACTTTTTAAAATTTTCATTCTACAATATTTTAACTTTGTATTTTGATTTTTTTTTTAATTAAATTTTAGCATCAGATAGCAATGAATTTGCGCATCTTTAAATTTTTTTTTTTGAAATATTTTTTAGTTTGTTAATTTGGTCTTTTCTTGTCAAGATTTTTATTCATAAGATATGAAATATTTTTTTATTTTCTCTTATTTTATACAGGTTAAGATGAGAAATTTTTGATTTAGATTGCTTAAATTTAAATATAAATTCTCATGAATCATCTGTTTTACATTTTATTTCAATTCACTAATTTTCATTATTTTGCAGTTTAAAATTTTTGTTTATTAACTATGTTTTTCATTAATTTGATGAATTCAATTTTCTAAAATATTTTTGTTTAATTTTTTTTTAAGCTTTTACGTCAATTTTTATTAAAAATTAAATATTTTTTCTTTTAAATTTTAAGTCTATAAAAATTCAGTAAAGTCATGTCAGGTAAAAAACATTTTTATCTTTTTTTTTCTTCTTTAAATCTATCATTTTGATTTAACAGGTAAATATTAATAAATATTTTAGTAATAAAATTTTAAAAATAAATTTTAATGCAGTCAAATAAAAATGAGAAAATTTAATGAAAAAAAACTCAATCAAAGTCTACTTTCAAATCTATAAAAATTATTATTCAAAGTTTTAGTATTTTTAATCCAAAGATTATTTATCGATTATTAATAAAATTAAACAAAAAAATTTAATTTTATTGAGAAATAATTTTACTAAATTTTAATTAACAATAGTCTCTTTGGGTATTTAAAAAGAATTTTTTCTAGTAATTTCATAAAGAAAAAGAGTGTTTAAATAGAAAATATTTAAATAGAAAATAAGTATTTAAACAGACTTGAATAAATCGTTCTTTGTCAATTCAAATATCCTTAATCTAAAAAAATTATTTCTAGTTAATTAAAAAAAAAAATTTTCTGCACTATAATCCTTTAAAAAATCATTTAAACTAAATTTGAAGAAGTTTGTTTTTTACAAATTATTTATTAATCCATTTATTATTAATCTTACTTTTTTTTTAAACTTTTTTTTTGCATCAATTTTTAAATTCACAAGAGTTTTTCAATTTTATAGAAAAATCAATTTAGAAAATTTAAAAATTTTTTTTTCATAAAGTATACTAATATTTTGTAAAAAGTTTTTTTTATAAATAAATATTTTCATGTTTTCAAATTAATTTGTTTAATGAAAAAATTTAAAACAAAAATTTAAAAGGATAAACTGATGTGTAAAAAAAATTTGTTATTCTTAGTTTTTAAAAGAGTTTATTATGAACAAAAGTTTAATTATCTTAGTTAAGATGTGTTCATCAAGCGAAGCTGATTTTTTTTTTTGGTTATTGTGATATATTCAACAAAGCGCAAGTTTAGTGGTTTTTTTTTTTTTTTTGGTTGACTTGCTAAAAGATTTATTGTTTGATTAGAATTCTATTTCAATTTTCTTTTCTATGGATTTTTTATAAAAAAAATTTTAAAATTTTAAAACTTTTTAAAATTAAATTTCGTTTTTATGTTTTAAAAAAATTAAAAGTGAATCTAAAATAATGTTCCTATATATTACATTTTAATTTTTGAAAGATAATAAAAAAAGATTGATCATTATTAATCTGGCTTTCATGAATAAAGTTTAAATTTTTGTTTTGCGTTTAAAGCTTATTAATTCATAATTTCACTTAATTAAAGTAGGAAAAAAATTAAGATTTACTAAAAAAAAATATTGAAAAACTGTTACATTAAATGATAAGTTAATAGTTTAAGATAAAAACCACAAAAAAATTTTCAATTATTTTAAAAGAAATATATTAGTGATAAGTAGGAATTTTATTCTAAATCTGAAAAAAAATATTTTAAGCTAAAGTAATGAAATTGATCTGACAAAGCTGAAAAAAAAAAAATTTTTTTTTTAATAAAATCACAAAATAGTTCAATAGTTAGATCTATGACGGAAGATATTGTTAGAAAGCCATTAATAGAAAAATAGTACGGAAGAAAGCCTATTTAACCAAGTCTTTTTTTTTTGTTTTCATTTAAATATAAGATTCGTGATGATTTAGAAAATGTGTATTTTAAGAAAATTTAAACAAAAAAATGTTCAATTCTTAATAAATATTGATTCCCAAAACAAACTTATTTAAGTCTCAAATGATTTTATTTTATAAACATTTTATGCTGTTTTATACAACTCTCTAACTATTTTTTTATAAAAATTATTCACTTTATATATTAAATTTTGAGGCTAAATATGAAACCTATCAATTGTTTTTAAAAAACAAAAAATAAATTGACAAAAATACTTAAGGCTACTTAAGATTTTTAAAAATTAGAGCTCTTTTCAAACATCAATGATTATAAAACAAAAATTTACTTAGAATAAAATTTTGAGGTTTTTTCAAATTTTATTTTTGTAAATAGAAAAAATCTTTTCAAATTTTAATCAAATTAGCTTTTGAGAATAAAAAATTCAAATTATATTGCAAAATAGCTTTAAACTTTTAGATATTTTTATAAAAAATTTAATAAACAAAAATCTTCAACTGATATTAAAAATATTTTATGAACTTAACCATAAATTTAAATAATAAATAAAGTAACAAGTTCATTAAAAAGAAAAACTATTATAAAAAAACAAATAAAAGTAAATTGATGATGAAAAATTCATTTTAGAAAATTATGTTTATAAAAATTTATTTGCAAAAGATTTATTGTAGAAAAGGTTTATTGTAGAAAAGGTTTATTTTAGAAAAGGTTAATATTAGAAAAAGTTTATTGAGAGTAACTGTGAAAATTAGTTTATAATAGAAAAGAATATTGGAGAAGTTTATTTTAAAAAAATTTTATAGTGTATTTAGAAAAATTTAAATTTATTATAATTCAGAATGAAAATTTGAAAATAAATTTATTTGGATAAATTTATATTATTACAAGTTTATTAATTAATAAATTAGAGTTTTATAAAAGCTATACTTTGATTACAAAAATTAATAAAATTTTATTCTGTTTTTTTACATAATTTAATTGATTTTAAACCGCACCTCTTTTTTAAATGAATATAAATTAAGACCTTTGAGAATTTTTAAAAAAGTGTTGAATTTACAAATTAAAGTAAAAGTGTTAGTCCGGTTATTTAATGTCACGTCATTTAAGAAGAAAAAAAAAGAAATCTAAATGAGCTTAAGGCAAATAGAATTGTTATTTACACAAAAAAATCGTTTGTTTTTAATTTCAAAATTGAATTTTTATTAATGAATCTTATTTATTCTTTTTAATGTATTTTTGAATCTCAATCTTTGGTAATCATAATTATTTTCATAGTTTTTTTTGATTGATTATTTAATATAGTCATACTTAATTTTCTTAAAATTATGATTTTTTTAAAGAAGATTGATCTAAATCTGTGTAAATTATTATTTAGTTAATTTAGTTAAGTGTTTATCTATATCCATAATTGTGAAAGCCTTGCATTTGTTTACCATATGGAGGCCCATTATTTGAGTATCTTGAACTTGGTCTTTGACGTCCTAAACTATTATTATAATCTAATTCTTCTTGATAATCTCCATTATAACCAGTTTGATAGTTATTGTTTTTTGGTAAAGAATTTCTAGATCCATATAAATGAGAATTATTTGCTGCCCAATCTATTTTATACGGATCATAATCAGCTAATTCTGAATCATCTTCTCTGTCTAAAACATCTTGTTTTGTGCATGTACATGACAATGATGTACATAAACAAATGTTTACAATTAGCATAATAACTAAAAGTGCACCCATTATTGCACATAAACCAATTAACCATGGGAATTTCCATTCATTGCATTCTTCAGCTCTTTTTACAAAATCTAGTAATTCTTGATCAGGTTCTAAAACGTAGGCTGTTGTTGCAGATACAATATGAATTTCATCTTGAGTATTTCTTAAATCAGAACTTGTTTCTTCATCTGGTCCAAAACCATCATCTAAAAGACGATGATGGTCTATTTCTTCATTCTCAAAGGTCTTTAAACGAGGTTCTCTTGCAGAACAACTATATTTTTTTAAGCATTTAGATGCCATTGATTTTTTACATAAAACAGAATCACATTGAATATGTACTCTATAAACATCTGGGAATTTAAACATAGATTTAATTGCTGAATCAATTGAATCTCCTGAAGATTTTGTGTAATTAAATGGCTCAATAATAGAAGAGTCTGTTGAACAGCCATGATCATCTATTAATAAAGTTTCAGTGGCATTCAATTGTGAAAATGCAATACAGTGTTTTAAAAATAATCTATGATCTTTATCTGGCTCACTAAGTTGTGCTCTTAATGTGTAAGCATTACCCATAACTAAACGTGTAGGTGGAGTTTTATTAGTATCATCTGAATGTAATATTGAAAGTTTTACTCTAGAACGAACTTTACGTCCAGAATTAAAATAAGAAGATTGAGCACATGTTATTAAAAAATATTTGTCATCACTAAGCTCGATTGAACGGTGTGTTCTTACTGCAATTGCAACTTGTCTTTGTTCATCAACATCCTAATTAAAGAAAAAAATTAGTTAAAATTTCAAGTTAATATAAATCTAATTGATTTTTTTTCGTAGTTAGATATAATTGAATTAAAAATTTATTTTTTAATTTAAGAATCTTTAAGTATTAAATAGATGTCTAGTGTAAATATGTCTCTAGAGGTTTAATGTCTTTAAAAAACTTTTTACATACTAAAAAAAAGCATCAATTACTAGTTAAACTAATTTTAATCTTAATTTTAACTTTTTTATTTAAGAAAATATATCTTATTAAATCGCTTAAACTTTATATTTATCATATTTTTTTAGAACCTACGGGCTTAAATCTTCCATTCTTTTTTTCTTCTTTTTTTATATCGTGGTCAATGGATAAAAACAAAAAGAATTAAATTTATTTAAATTGAACATGTAAAAAAGATAAAAAAAAATTTTCGTTTAATTTTTTTTCAAACAGAATATCAATTTATTTTTACATTATTATTTTAACCTGTTTTTAAAATCGGTATGAAAAAATTTGTCTTTTTTGACTGTTTTATCGATATTTTCTAAAAAGTTTAATTTAAAGAAAATTTGATTTTTTTTTTGTTCAACTTTTTCAAACAGTTTTTTAAATTTTTTAATTTCATATCAAATAATATCAAAGCTTTTCATTAATTTAAGATTTTTTTTTGTTCGAATTGAAGTTTTCAAAAATTTTGCTTCAAGATTAAATTACCTTCGAGGAATGAAGTTTTTTTTTCATACTAATTAGTATTTGTAAGATAATTTAATTTGAACTTTTTAAGCTAAAAAAATCTTTATTATGATTTTTGTTTATTATTTGAAAACTGATATTTAGTGAAACAAAATTTAGACTTTTATACAGTTATCATGTTTTGTTTTTTTTTCTTTCTCTAGAATATTAATTTATAAGTTTTTTTCTATAAAAATAAAAGTTTAAAGTTTTTGAAAAAAAAATCAATTTAATTTATAAAAAATTTACCAAATTTAATAGATTGTAATTTGACAATTGAATTTTTTTTTAGTTTTTTTGAATTAGAGTTTTTGATACAGCTTAAACTTTTATTTATATTTAAGCTTTATTTTAAGTTTTAGTGAAACAATTAAATTTTTCTCTATCAAAAGATTATTTTAATCAAAAAAATCTTTGTGACACAATTCATTTTTTTGTCTCATAGTTACTCTCTATCAGTAAAAGTTTTTTACAAATTCATTGAGAATTTTAAAAAAGTTTTAAATATACTTTAAACATTTTTAACTTATCAAAACATTAAAAAAAAGTAATGTAGAACAATGTTTTGACAAAAAAGCATTTTAAACATCTTTAAAATTAAAAAAAAAAAAAAAGGAATTTTATTTGGTTTCCTGTAATATACGCAGAGACGGAAGCCAATTGCCATTTAATTTCCGGTAGCTATTGTCAAATTTATACTTTTTTTTTGTAAAGTTCAAATACATGGACACCTATTTTATAATGATTTGTAAATTATTCTTTTAAATAATCATTATTCTGTAAAAATTTAAACTGAACATTTAAAATCAAAAAAAAAATCTCGGTTTGAAACAAAATGAGTTAGAATGTGCATCTAATTTACTTAAAAACTTTTTCTAAAATTTTTTTTTGCTTTTAAATGAGTTTTTTTATTTGTTATTTTCTTTTTTTTTGCTATGTGGGTTTTTTTTCGATGTAAAAAATATATACAAGTCTTTAATGAATTCATTTGGCTCTTTTATTAAAAAGAAAATTAGGGTAAAAAAAAAACAACTTTCTCTACTCTACTGTCAATGAAGTATTTTTTTTTTAAAACACCTGACCTGATTCAAAATTTAAAAGTAGAAAAATTTGCAGAAGAAAAATTTTGTTAAAAAAAAAATTTCTTACCTGATTGCCGGTAACTCCACAATAGTTAGGTTCTCCTCGTACAGCTACTGCGCTAATGCGTAAAGTTGTATTTCGAGATGCATTACCAGTAATTGAACATAAAGAATTGTTTCTAAAATCTCTTGTATGTATTATACCATTAAAAGGGCTTTTTGTAACAATGTTTATTATCATATAACCACGTTCACAATTTGCACTAACTAAAGGATTAAATTCTTCACTTAAAACCTTAAAAAATTAAAAAAAAATTATTTTTTCTATTTATTTTTAATTATTTTAAAACAAAATTTCAAAAGTTTTTAAAATTACTTACATTTTGGATAAACGCAAATAGAAAAAAATATCTTAAATACATCTTTAATTTACTCTTTGGCAGTTTTACAGACATAAAACTAATTTTGTAAAATAAATAAATTTTTTTAAAAGATAAAAATTAGAATGATGAAATGAAGACAATTTGATGAAATAAAAATGAAATTTTTTTTTCTCTTATTAAACAAACTTATTAAGATCAAATTGAAGAAAAAATTTTTTTTCAAGCTTTTTATCAATAATCTTTGTAGCACATTTATATCCTGTGTTAGATTAAAATAAAAAATTTGAAATTAATCCTTAAAATTTTTTTTTTCAAACACCATCAATGTTAATTTAGCAAAAATGAAATATCATATCAAAAAAAAAAAATTTTTCATTCACTTAGTTTAGTTTTGATAATTTTTGTTTAAATAATCAAGTTCATTTAATTGAACTACAAACTTTAATTCACTTTGATTTTAAGAAATATTTATCTACAATTTACAAATATAATAACTTATTTTTTAAATTTACTTTAATTTATTTTCTTCTCTTAAAATCATCTTTGAACTTTATTTACTTTAAATTTTTTGATTTAATTCTTTTTCAAATTAAAACTTTTTAACTTAAATCTTTTCTTTAGTCTTTTACACTTAAAACTTTATTTTAAACTTCTTTTCAATTTAAACTTTATTCAAAATTCATTTTTTTCAAAATTTTATCCAAAAATTTTTTATCCAAAACTTTTTAATTATTTTTCATCTAAAACTTTTTCAATTTATTTTAATTCAAAATTTATTTTAATTAAAATATTTTTTGAAACATTTTTCTTTTAAAAACATTTCTCTCTTTAAAACATTTTATACTTTAAACATTTTATTCTTAAAACATTCTGAATTTTTTTTATTTTCTTAAAAACTTTTTTTAAAATTTCTTAAAACTTTTTTAAAAGTCTTTCTTTTAACTTTTTAATCACAACTAAATATGTTTTTAATTTGAAAATATTTTCTAATTAAAAATGTATTTGTTATTTGATCTTCATTTCTTGTGGTAAATAATTGAAACAAACTATATAATTCTTAAAATTTTCAAATGTTTATAGTTCCAAAAAACAATTAGTTTGCATAAAAGACATATTTAAGAAATGTTGCAAAAAAAATATTGGAGGTGTTTAAAGCTATTACAAGTTCAATAATTTGAAAATTAAATTAAAAGTTTTAAACATTTTAAATTTCGATCACTTTTTAAAATTAAATTTTTTTTTTTTTAATTTCAATCACAATGAGTATTGACGTAGTACATTGTTCAATGAAAAAAATAAAATGAAAGTTAAAAAAAGTAATTTAGATTCAATTTGAGAATTTTTTTTTAAAAATTGGCGTATTGGCGATTTACGTGGTTTTTATTTTATAAAAAAAAATATTGGTAGCGATAGTATTGAAAAATTATTTAAAAATTCGTCTTTTTTATAATTATTGTTTTTTCGAGGTTTCATTACGACCACCAAAAGTTTCCTGCTTTCTTTTTTAATGTAACATTTGAATGAAAAATTCAATCTTCTTGTTTTAATAAATTTCTTTTTCAACACTTTTTCCAATAAACTTGTATTTCAGCCCACAAGATGTTTTTGAATTTACTTGTTTATTACAACTTTTTTCTTTTGTTTATAATTAATTTTTTTTTCAATGAATTTAGCTCATCTAAACCACTCAAAATAAATAAGAGAAATTATTTTAAATAAGATTAATTTTTTAGTTAAATTCATCAAACATTCAAATTTTCAATAGATGAAAAATCTTGATATTTATTTTCAGTTTTAATTAATTTTAAAGCTTTATTGATTTTATTTGTAAAAAAAAATTTTAAATTTTAATTAAAAACAACATTTTAACACAAATGTATTTGAGAGAAAAATATAAAACTAATTTTGATAAGTTTCAATTAATTAAGCTTGAAGTTAAAACAATTTCTTTAAAAATTAGACTCAATCAATACACCTACACATATAATTGAACTTGTTAATTTGATATTTTGGTCTTGAAACGCGATATTTTTAAATTTCAAAAAACAAAGCTTTCCCAATTAAAACTTTTTTTTTCATCTGAAAACTTCCGTGAATTAACTGAATTTCAAGACAATTAAATATTGAATAAAAACTCAATAAAAATTTAAGTAAGAGTTTTTATAATTTTTTTTTTATTTAAATAACCTCGTGCTAAAAGGGTTGGACAATTGTTCAATAAACAATCATTTTTTCTTTCAAAAGAAAAAAAAAATTTGATTAAGTACTACCTTTTTTAAAAAGCTTTAACAGTTATTTAAAGATTTTTATAAAACTTTCATTTTAAAGCTTAATTAGTTTTTTACCTAAAAACATTTGAATAAAACCAAAATTATTTTCTTGAAAACAATGAACTAGTCAAACTTATTTTATATAAACTTAAGAAAACTTATTTAAATCATAATAATTCTTTTTAATTTGTATAAAAAATCTTCTTTAATTTGATTTTAAATCTGAAATAACTTTGTACTACAATTTAAACTTTATTTTCTCTAAAACTCATTCAATGAACTTTTAGCTTCTTTTAAATTTCTTATACACTTTCACTTTTTTTTTTTTACTTTAATTTAAGCTTTTAAAACACGATCAACATCTTTCGAACTTGTTTTGAATGCTTTACTTTAAATATAAAGAAAAAAACTTGATTCACAACCTTTTTACTCTTTTTCTTTAAAATATAAAAAGTTAAGCGTGATCATTAAATTTTTGATTTGCATATAACTGAAATAGTTTTGTTAAATTCATAATTTTTAAATATTTAATCTTAAACTTTCTCTTAAACTTGTTTATGAATAATTTAAATTTTTTAAATTAAAATTTTTTGTCAATTTTCTTTTTGTTTAAATTTTAATGAAGATACTCAATTAAGTTTTTTTTCTGAAAAATAATTAAGAATTATAATTAGGAATTATATTTGAGATTCGTATTTGAGTTTGAGAATTGTATTTAAGAATTTTTTTATAAATTGTATTTGTGAATTTTATTTATAAATTGTATTTGAGAGAATAAATTTTGAGAATTAAATTCAAAAAAACATATTTGATAAGTATACTTAAAAAGAATATTTGATAAATTTACTTAAAAGGCATATTTGATAAGTTTACTTAAAAAGCATATTAAAATTAAGAAAAACACAACAAAAATTTTTAATGAAAAAATACTCAAAAAACATACTTAAAGTATAAAAAGAAATTAAAATTTATTTTATTGTGTTTTTTTTTGTTGAAAATCGATTGGTCAAGTGTAAAGAAAATTTTTTTTTTATGACTAATTGACTTTTGTATGAGTTTCTTAAATAAAATTTTTAAATAAAAAAAATTGAAATAGTTAGAACAATATTTAAATTTAATTTCATCTATTTAAATGACTTTGTTCAATCAGACATATGAATGAATTTTTAAACTCAAAAACTTTTTAGTTTTTTTCAGTTTTAATGTTTAAAACAAAATTTTTGTTAATAAATAATTATTAACCCGTGAAATTACTCTATTGGCCACATTTTTAATAAACTTTATTCTCAGAATTTTCTTTTCATTAATTTTTTTACATCAATTTTTTTTCATCAATTTTTTCCCTATTAAAGTAGAGATCTAATTATCAAAAAAAAAAAAGAATCTAAATTAACCTTAAAAAAATTATCTTTATTAAATTGTTTTACAAAAATTGTTTTACAAAAATTGTTTTACAAAAATTGTTTTACAAAAATTGTTTTACAAAAAAAGTTTTTTACAAAAATTGTTTTACAAAAAATAGTTTTACAAAAAATAGTTTTAAGAAGTAGTCAAACAGAATTAA